>JAVUPR010000242.1:1712500-2135000 GCA_036785695.1 Gentiana straminea | reverse complement strand
GTGAACCTGAAAAAAAAATGTCAGAATCTGTCCGACCTAAAAAAAATTGTCAAAGGTTAAAAGAGCCTGATTTTCCAATTTGTCGCTAAGAAATTCACATTGGATGTGATTTGAATGGGAAAGGGGACGGCACTCTGCTCACATTCGTTACCACATTTCTCTCTCCGGCTCTTTGCTTTTCACGTTTACAAAGCCGGGAAATTCTATCATGGAGACTCCCCCATGGAGAGTCACCCATGTGGGCGATTCTGGACCACACATTTTCATTCTGCAATGAAAAAGAGTGGTCCAGAATCGCCCACATGGGTGACTCTCCATGGAGGAGTCTCCATGATAGAACTTCCCTACAAAGCCAAGTATTTTTATTTATTTATTTTGTCTAATTCTTGGAATGTCAGGTAACATTTTTTTTTATCTATTTTGTGTGGTAAAAAAGTGGGCGTGATTTTTGGACCATTGTAGACTCTATTGTAGATGTGAATGAGATTCTAATGCCACATAAGATTTTTTTTATCTTTTTATTTATGTAAAGAGACAATGGGAAGGGGTTGAGCCATTGTGATTGACCTAAGTACAAATAAGCTTCCGAGCTCGAAATTTAACCACAGGCAAGCCAAAAACAGCAAAAGTTCTGAAAATTCCTTAGCACCTAACAATTTTCTATATTTCAATATTAGAAAGTGAAGTGAATTCAGAAACCTAGCTAGGACGGATAGACGAGATGCCCAAGGAGCAAGGAGTACCAGTAGAAGGTCTACTTGGAACCGCATTGCTATCATGAAATGGCGTAGCCGGCAAAACTGGTGAATCATTTGGGGTAAGATTAAGGGGATTTCGCTAGCAAACTTTTGCTGGTGTTTGTATTCAGGTACTGCAAGTTTGATTTCTTCGTCGCGGGAGAAAACATTGTTTCAATTTCACAAACTATCTGACACTCGGTGTGTGTCATTGTATGAGTCATTTAAAATGTTGAATGCTCCTACATAGAAGCAAAGGAATTAGCTGAATGTGTAAAATAAAATCGATTTACTAGATTCCATACTTTTGAGGGGTGTTGGGAGAGATTTCCCACACTTGAGGGGGGTGTTGGGAGTGATTGCCCACACTCTTGAATGTATAAAGAAATATAGTAGTGCCATTACTACCACCAATTGGTTTTAGTAGAACGATAAGAGCTTGATCTTGACATGGTATCAGAGCCAGAGGTCATGAGATCGAACCCTGGTGTGAACAGTTTTTAAAAAAAATATGCATGTGTCGGAGAGATTGCCCACACTCTTGAATAAAAATTGTGGAAGAGTTGCGACAGATTGCCCACACTTGAGGGGGGTTTTGGGAGAGACTGGCCACACTCTTGAATGTATAGAGAAATATAGTAGCGACATTACTAACACCAACTGGTTTAGTAGAATGGTAAGCGATTGATCCTAACATGGTATCAGAGCTAGAGGTCATGAGATTGAGCCCTGGTTGGAACAATATTTGACAAAAAAATTGTGCAAGTGTTTGGGAAAGATTGCCCACACTTGAGGGAGGTGTTGGGAGAGATTTCCCACACTCTTGAATGTACAAGGAAATTATGCACTTTTACTACAACCAACTGGTTTTAGTAGAACGGTAAGCGCTTGATCTTAACACTTCTAAATGACTGCTCCTCTGACATGCATAAACCTCTCATTTATGGTATATGATGGAAGCCCTCAGGAAATTACATATATATGTATATCAACAAAAGGTGTAATGTCAGCTACATATATATATGAAGAGATAAAAAAACCATTACATATTCTCGCCTTCAATAGCTTCATTAGTGCATGTCTTACAACAAGAAGCATGGGAATATGCCGATCGATTTTCTAATGTATAAGGAAATATAGTAGCACATTTACTACAACCAACTGGTTTTAGTAGAACGATAAGCGCTTGATCTGAACACTGCCAAATGTCTGCTCCTCCGACAGGCATAAACCTCTCATTTCTGGCATATGATGGAAGCCCTAAGGAAATTACGTGCTACATGTATATATATATATATATATATATGTGTGTGTGTGTGTGTGTGTGTGTGTGTATAAAGAGATAAAAAAACCATTACATATTTCTCGCCTTTAATAGCTTCATTAGTGCATGTCTTACAACAAGAAGCATGGGAATTTGCTGATCGATTTTCATGTTCATGCCTTCGTAGTAGTCTCGAATTAAATGATACAGTGGTTGGCAGTCACCAATATCCATTATAGCCGATTACATACATTCTAAGCACAAACTACGACCGTCACCAAGAGATAAATATCCTCCATTTCGCGGCTAAATTAGGACAACATATACATATCAAAAAAACATAATAACACACATGGCATAAATAGATAGATCTCTTGAGCCTCAATCGAAAAAAGGGCAGTCCTAAAAATGGTATAAGAGAAGTATTACCTTCAAACGCTCGCAACTACGTCAACGAGGTATCTAATCATAGTCATATGCAAGGCAATACACAAGGATGAGAATAAAGGACCGTGATACTAACAAAGAATAAGAACATTAACAATTAACAAGAATAAGAATAACAATAACGAACACATTAACAATAACATAGTAACACAATAATAGTAACAGTAACAATATGGGATTAGCCAAAAATCATGGACTCAACATGCTTCATAATAACACCAACTTATAAGGGATTAGCCAAAACCATCCGTAACAACACAATTAACACCTGTAATCACATTAACATCCAAAATACTTGTATTTTCAAATAACACATTCAATCACAGTAACTGTAAAAGTAACAGTAACAACACATCAAGAGTTGTAGTCCAAGGATCATCACAACAAATAAATTAATTATAGTCCAATGTCAAATGAACTTGAATAAGCATACCATATACATGCATTCACACCTTTTACTAACAATACATAGTGATATTAACACCATACATTTAAATTAACACCTCACATTCACAATAACAATACATCACAGTAACAGTGACAATTTTAGTCCAATGTTCATTAGCATCACGTCTGATCTAAAACATTTAAATAGAGTACAAGTAGTTTCCAGAATGCAAAAATATGGTTATATTGAACATATAGTACTACAAAACTAACCGATAGTTTATAATGTTTAAAATTTGTTGCAGATTTGTCCCAACAAAGCTTGTTATATTTATGACCAGAGAAAGAATTCAAACAATGTAATTTCTGAGCTCAACTCCATATTACAATACTAAAATTCTAAATGCTATATAAACATTGCAAGGTTTCAACTTGACTCAACTAAGTAACAACTCAAAGATATAAAGTTTTATATCAAAACTCTGTTCCTCAATTTAAGCTTGTTATATCCATGTTTATCATTCTTTAAGTTACATTAGGAAAAAGGATTACCTAAGCACATAAAAATCTCGACAATGTCGATTGATACCCTTATCTTTTCTCCAACTAATCACTGCTATAGATTTATGAATATAAGCCATATCTTAAGTGATGGGATACTTTGCCCAGGAAGGTACTAAGGGATCAATGGCGAGCTTAAGAAAACCTAATCCTAGAGAATCAAATCTAAGATGTAGGCCAAGAGTACTCAAAGCTTGCTCAAGACACTGATTCATTCTTGAAGGGTTGTATTCTCTACGACGAAGAAACACTCACTCACAAGTGATTGGCAAAGTCTAAATCGACTTCAATAAAGGAGTTTCACTCAAATTATAATATCATTGTTCACTACTAGAATTTCGGTCTTTAATGGGGAGAAATCTCCTCATTAATTGTCCATTTCTCCTCATTAAAGTTATTTAATGAGGAGATCTCGATCCTCATTGCCGCCTCCGCCGCTAAAGATATATAATGAGGAGAATTGGAACTCCTCATTGACTATATCATACATTTTAATGAGGATATATTCTACTCATTAAAATTATTTTTAAAGACGACATAACTCCTCATTAAAAGACCATTTTCTCCTCATCAAATCATGAAACATTAACAATACATCTCCTCATTAAAAGACCATTTGCTCCTCATTAAATTATGAAACATTAATAATGCATCTCCTCATTAAAAGACCATTTGCTCCACATTAAATCATGAAATATTAATAATAATTTTGAAGCCCAAAACTACATTAAATAAAGCAAGCCAATATAAGTTTTATACTGATGAAATACATCAATGATTCAATATATACAATGATCACATCACCGGAGGACAAAAGAACTTTATCCATTATTCCAAAAGCATGTAAAATTACATCAAGTAAGAACAAACTAAAACCATATCCTCCTCACTTGAGGAATCAATCCTACAACGTTGCAAGATGGAATGTTTACCATAATGCATAACAAAAACAACAATAGAATTACATATCTTTACTTTATCATAAATAGTTGTCTATCTGATTCCGAGGATATAAAGTCGTCATTATCTCGTGCATAGTACTCGTTGGATCCATCTGTCTGATTTGAATTCGGCATCATCATAAGTTCTCTCCTCATCCCATAGACACCAGAAGTGCTTAATCCATTAGATTCCTTCCCTAATGCAACTGACCTTTTTCACATTGCCAACCTATATGGCCAAGGATATGGTTGATTACTTTATGTGAAGGAAAAAAAGAAGGAATGCTAATTAAAGAGCAGCAGGGAATTCAATATTATTGTGTAGCAGTAACCATATCAGTATACAAAGGTGCACTCAAGAAACTACATATTTTACTAAGATACTTCTCCTTCCAAGACACAAATGTAGTTTAAAGACTTCAGAAGAAGGATCTCAATTTTTCTCAAATAACTTAACCCAAGAACAACATTATCAGCAACAATAGCATCAGCAAGGATACAATTATCAATAGCAGGGGCAGCTGTTAGGATCAATATGTATATTGCAGATACACACAAGACAGATGATACACATACTTGCAGACAATATAATTCAGCAAATTATAAAAACAAGTGCAGTTTAGTCCAACAAATTCAATAGTACAGCAGACTAAAAAAAACAAAAACTGAAGTGATCAAGACTAAGCTGACCCCTCAATTGATTCCCAATAAGGATAGTCAAAATCAAGGATTAAGACTATCAAGACTGAGTCAAACCTGAGGACAAGAGTTATTTTCAACTTAAGAATCCTACTCATTCCAGTAATCGGGATTTTTATTAAATCTGTGACATTCATACAATTTTGCAGGCCGTTCTTGCTACAGCACATCTGATACAACAACAGAGATTCAGTTCAGCAAATTGCAAGTGTAGCAGGGGCAGATATGCAGCAGGTGCACTAGAAAGAAGGTTCATCAACCCTCAAATATGAAGCTCAGCAAGTACAGATTAGTGTAGCAGGTGCATCAAAGCAAACAACAAATTAGAGCACTTCACACATTCAAGACAAAAGCGGTGACGTGATTCAAAGAAAGTGCGGTGTAGAAAGTGTGCAAGAATATATCCGGAAACGAGAGATCAAGACTAGCACAACAATAAACACCCAATGCACACGAGACTCAACAAAAAAACACCGAATCAAGTAAATAAGCTTCACCGATTCAAAGACTCAAATATGGAATAAAACAGACAACAAAAACGGACTAATCCTTGACTAATCTTTTGAAAGTGTAATGACTTAGAGTTGTGATCAACAATGTTTAATTTATTGTGATAAAACAAACAAGCAGCACATATGCAGACCGGTCTAAGATCAAATAGAGACTTAGCAAACTTATCAAAAATGGTATACAAACTAATTTACTAATTTGTCAACACAACATGCGGATGTACTAGTACTAGACACCAAGACCAACTTAGTGGTGTTTATGAAAGTGTCACTAATGATTTAACTTCAACAGATTGATATAGATTCAGATAGATACAAGTTGATAAAAAAGGTTGCAAACCAAAATAGTTGATTAATGAAGAAGCAAACTGATTAAATTTAAAGATCAAGTTGTATCACAAGAGTTTGCAGGCAGATGACACAAGATTGATTAATTTAAGTTGCAAGCAATCTCAAATTCATCAATACAACAAACTTTAGATTAGGAAATAAATTAATTAACAGAGATTATGCTTGAAGTACTGTATAAGAGAATCCGATCAAAAGCAATGAGAGAGAGTCAGGGAATCAACAAAATTTTGACACAATGAAAATAATACACGAGGTTGCTACAAGGTTTTAATCACAGAAAGATCAAAGAGGAAATATTCCAAGTACTAAAATATAGATTACAAAAGAGTATTCAGCTTGATACAACACAAACACGGGATAATATGCAATAGGATTACTAAAACAACAAATCAGTTTGATCAAATGAATGATACATCACATTACAACACAGATTCAGTCCAAAAGCAGAGTGCTCTAAATATTACCACCAAGAATCAGAACCAAATAAAGAGTAACAGGCTTATTACAAACTTGAGTCACAACTACAGCACTAAAAACAGAAGGTTTTCAAGTCCAGCAGGCCACAGAAGAAGCTTAACAGATATTATAGCAGCAGACTTAGTTGCTATAAGACTAGCAAAGCAGCAGATTCGAGTAACAAAAAGAGCACAAGATTGCACAGAGGAGAGGCAGAAATTCAGAGTCTCAAATCCAAAGAACGGATTCTGAATTTCCCAGCAGATTGATGTAGAGGGGATAACAGACAAGGGTTATATTTGAACCATAAAACAACACGAATTTGCACTTGAACACAACACGAATTTGTTGCACATTCACAAGGCAGTCTCCCGGAGATGATTCAGTCTAATACACCAAACTCACTTACGGTTCGTAGACGAAAATTATCGAGATTAGCAAACAACACACACTTTAACTAACCACTTAAGCCACGAGAAAAGTGAAAATTAAAGTGCGAAACTACTTACAAACTCGTAAGTAAGAACCACCGAAATTACCAGGCATAATTTCGGTCTCCAAAATGTTCGATCTTGAAATCCTCGGTGGCACCGAGTTTCTTGATTCCGGCAATAAATCAGAGAAGATTGCACCTTTTTCGAACGTTGACGGCAAGTTTACAAAATCAGAACTTTAATGGTCGTATCAGCAGCAAATTAATGGCAACGGTAACATCTTTCAAGCCCAAATCTTCACAAAAGCAATTAGCATACAATCAGGCAGATTTCATGTTCGTATCAGAAAATAAATGATACATCAAAGCACAGAATTGAAACAGACTCACCTGGTCAATAGTATTGACTGCGAACTCCTTCCAAAATCGAAGCCTTGAATGCCCAAGATGCAGCCTTCGTGTATAGACACATAGCTACGAACAAATCTCCATCGAATCCGCAAGAGATCGTCATTGAAGAGATAAAGATGGAACCTTTCTTGTATCAAATCTTTCTTAAACGATTTTGAATCGATTGTTTGATATCGAATCCAATGAGCAAGATGTTCTTACCAAAAATGGATTTACCCATGTGAAAGAGATGGAGAAGCAGAGAATCGTGAGTATGATTTGCAGAGACAAGGAATTGAATGCAATTAGGGATTTTTTTTAGGAAAGGCGTTTCAAAGAACGAGAGAGAAAGGAGGGAATACGAAGAAAGGGTTTTAGCTGAAATGAAAATGATATAAAATGTTATTAAAAAGATATTTTTATGAAATAATGAGGAGATATTGTTTTTTTGAATATTAATGAGGAGATTTTATAATAACAATGAGGAGAAATTGAATTTGGTCATCAAATTCCTTCACTCCTCATTAAAGAATACATGTAATGACGAAAATACTACTCCTCATTAAATTCTCCTCATTAGAGGTCCTTTTTCTAGTAGTGGTTGTTGTTTTTGAAATTGCATATAGAATGCCTTTATATAGGCTACAAATAAAAGTCTAATAAACTCCTAAGCAATGTGGGGCAAATTACTTAGTAGTTTTCTCCACTTTATTTACTAATCGACCTAACTTGACTCTAATAAGCCCAGATGGATTTTATTTGCTGAAAATAAACACTTGACCTAACATACTATCATATAAGTACATTTTTTGATGGGCCTTTCTACAATTTAGGCCCAAAAGACCCTTTAATAACTAAACTCAATGCAAAATAAAATAAACAAGTCCAATAACTAATTAGAGATAAGGTCCTATTTGGTAACTTCATCATCAAGCTTACCAAGATACAAGTTCATCATCAAGCTTACCAAGATTAAAAGAGATAAGGTCTTATTTGGTAACTTGAATTTCACCCACATCATTAAGCCATTGCAACTTATATGGTTGAGGATGAGGTGTAGTATTAGGAATGGACATTTGGAGACAACATCGGCACTTGTCACATTCGCACATCATCCCGCATCAATTTTCATCATACAAAGCTTCCCACTAATCAAACAACTCGTATGGAAATCATTTTCTCGGTGCACATTATCCTCCAAATTCACACCACTACTCAAAGCTTTCTTTACGACAAACATCTCTCTTTTCAATGATTCAAACCCTCACAGTTCACTCATGTTTACGCTCACCCTTATGCTCAATTGTAATGAAATTTTTTTGACAACAGAATTTCACATGTGTGAAAATTTTTACACCCTGGTGTGAAACCCACATATCTAATGACCAAACTACTACGAATCTGGGAAAACTCAAAAGACAAAAGTTGCATAGGAACGCGTTTTATAAAGGATATCAAAATTTCAGATCTTCTGGACTTATAAAAGTCGATCGTGTTGGAAAAAAATGAAAGTTAAGAATTTGACAGAGAATGTAGAAACTCCAAGGCACGCAAAGCGTTGTCTTTTAAGAGATGTTTCGTCCCACACGATATGTCACTTAGTGATTCAAACGAAAATCTCTCTCAAGATACAATGGAGGGTGTTTGATTCAAACAGTGACTTGTTTGAATCAAACCCGAGGACACTCAAGTTTTTGGTCTGATGATGCTTTTTGAAACTATGTGAAATTCGTTTGCATGTTGTGCCTTCTTATAGGCTGAAGGAACCCCATAAACGAACTGATGTATTCTTACACGAAAGAGTAAGGGACATCAACATTCGCATGTAGGGGTGCATCAGTTCGAAAACATGAATCCGAAAAAGAGTCTGCATTCGAAAATGCATGAAATTCTTCATGAACTAATACGTGTTATCTAATTAGCTTTCGGGAAACTCTTCATGAAACTCTTTTGAACTGATGCGATAACGTTGATTCGTACGGCAGCTCGTATGCAAACTACTTAAAATATTTATTTATGAAAAAATATCTAACAGATAAAACAAGCGTTTCTCGGCAACTGGTGCAATATGTCATAAAATTCAGATTGATAGCTGTGTCTACGTGCCAATTACGACCAAACTACAGGGAATTTGGAAAAACTCAAAAGATACAAGTTGTAGAACAGAGAATTTCCTATAATTCCACAAAATTTCAGGTAATTTGGATTCGATTAACCCACTCAAATCGAAATCGTAAATAAATTTACCGCTGCAGAAATTCAGACAGGGTGATCACTGATGTGGGGCAGTTTTGAATAGGATAAGCTTCGAATTACGAGGTGAGGTATAGAGAGAAATTGTAGATAACAGGGTGATTTAGGTCTGGTAAAAAATTCAGGTCGGTTGAAGGTGTTTTGGTTAGGAAACGAACTGATACAAAAACGGGGTCTGAAAAATTAGGGTTCTTGAGAAAGGTTTGAAGATTTGAAAGTTTTTCCGGGTAGGATTATGAATATTTGAAGATTTATGGGTGTTCTTGGGAGGGGGTGGACGAAAATTAATGAAGTAAGAACAGATAATAGTTTTTTTATGAGTAATCAAAATAAACAAAAGGAAATAAATTGGATATTTGATACCTTAGTTGATGTGCTTTGCTACCAACTAATGTGATACTTTGCCCAGAATGGTACTAAGGGATCAATGGCGAGTTTAAGAAAACCTAATCCTGGAGAATCCAATCTAAGATGTTGGCCAAGAGTACTCAATGCTTGCTCAAGACGCTGATTCGTTTTTGAAAGGTTGTATTCTCTACGATGAAGAGAACACTCACTCGCAAGTGATTGGAAAAGTCTAAATCGATTTCAATAAAAGAGTTTCACTCAAATTATAATATCATTGTTGTTGTTTTTGAAATTACATATAGAATACTTTACATAGGCTACAAAATAAAAGTCTAATAAACTCCTAAGCAATGTGCGACAAATTACTTAGTAATTTTCGCCACTTTATTTACTAATGGACATAACTTGACTCTAATAAGCCCAAATGATTTTTATTTGCTGAAATTAAACACTTGACCCAACATACTATAGGCCTTTCTACAATTTATGTTGGAAAAAATTGATGTTAAGAATTTGACAGTCTCGGAAAATCTCCAAGGCACGCAAATCGTTGTCTTTTTAGAGATGTTTCGTCCCACTCAATTGTCACTTAGGGATCAATCGAAAATCTCTCTCAGGATACAATGGAGGTGTTTGATTCAAACAGTGACTTGTTTGAATCAAACCCGAGGCCACTCCAGAAATTGGTTCTGATGATGCTGTAAGACTTGTGTAAAATTCCTATGCATACTATGGCTTTTTATAGGTTGAAGGAATCCCAATTCGAACTGATGTGTTCCTACACCAAAGGGTAAGGGTTATCACCATTCTCATGCAGAGGTGCATCAGTTCGAAATTCAGAATCTGAAAAGGAGCATGGATTCGAAAATGCACATCCGTTCATGAACTGATGAATGTATTGGTTTAGGTTTTGGGGGCGTTGCCCCCGAACCCCCATGAGTTGGCATTGCCCCCCTAAACCCTGTTTCGTTGCGATAACATTATTTTGCAACTCGTATACAAACGATAATCAAAATATTTATTTATGAAAAAATATCTAACAATTTAGGCCCAAAAGACCCTTTAATAACTAAAATCAATGCAATATAAAATAAAGAAGCCCAATAATTAATTAGTGACCCATCGAAGCTCATCTTTGCTTTGCTGTTCAGTATTTGTTGGAAATAAAATTTATGTTTTGATGATAATTCATCATATTTAGTTAGAATATTATCTTAACCCCATTGCTGAAGTGCTGAAGATAGCTATTATAGTGAAAAGCTAAAAGATGTCTAGAACTGAATGTTTAGGTTTTACTAGAGTCTGATAATTGTATAGGTTATATCACACAAGCACTGTAATAGTTAGTGTGTCGTAAAACTGAAAACTGGAAGTCATTCAGAAAACTGAAAACCATCAAACTGACTCAGAATACACCTACATGAAACTGAAGAAGATAAGTTCGCTGAGGGACACAGACTCGGTTAGCTTATATAGAAGATGAAGAACTGAGGGTTCAAACTCAGTTACGAAGATTATAAGTCGAGACTGTAAAGTTAGACTTCAGGCATGATTGTGGTGACTTGAACTGATTTTATGGATCTTGTATGAAGACCTAAGAATCATAAGGATAATGAATTCTTAGAAGATGATTCTTCATGGTGTACTCTGATTAAGTCAATTATAATCAGATGAAAAACTGGAGTACTGATATTTGAAGAAGAGTAAAATCTTAGTTAATGCTCCAAGTCAGTCAATAAACTGACAAGTGATAAAATCAGTATAAAACTGATAAGGATACTCAGTTTTATATGTCAGTCATCCAACAAGCTGATAGTATAGTCGAACGTTATAAAAGAAGCAATTCTATTGGATAAAACACTGACACAACAGAACGGTCAGATAATATATCCGTTACAAGATAGACACTGATACAATTCGAATTCAAGCCAAATGGACGTTGGACCTCACACTATAAATAGAGGACTTTGTACCAAGGATAAACATAACAAGAACAGATTTAACAAGAATTAACGTGTGCATTAGTCATTCGATTTGCTATCATCTCTCCGCTATAAAAAGATCATATCTAGAATTTCATCAAGTGTTCAAACTACAAAGAACTTATCAAGAATCAGACACTTTGAAGAACCACAAACAAGAATCAATTCATTGATTCTCAACCCAACTTTGATTCTGTATCAAAGGTTTAGACTGTGAAGCAAACCTGGAAGGTTTTGCCAAGGACAGTTGTTGCAAGCAGTCGGGCAGACTGTGTTTGTGGTGGTAGCTGGTGAAGAGGCAATTCTACCCTCCAAGGACCAGTGTTCAAGCAATTGAAGAGCACAATTCTACCTGTTCTACAACTGTTTAGATAGTGAAGCTAGGGATTAGCCAAGGAGTATTGTTTAGGACTTTTTGTAACAGTTCACCTCAAGAAGTTCTAGTGGAATTTTCCTCCGCACCACAGGGGAAGAGAGGACGTACAGGATTACACCACCTGGAACCTCTATAATACTCGTCTTATTTACTTTACGCATTTATTTATTTACTCAGCATTTACTTACAGCATTTGATAATTGATTGTTATACAATTCACAGTTCACAAACTGACATTCATCATAATTCAGTTTACCACACTCAGTTTTCATAAAAGAATAACAAGATCAAGAAAAAGGCTAGAACTATATCCGCTGCCGGATTGACTCAGTTCAGCTTAAGTCATTTTGACTTAATCTCAGCTTAGTCAGCTTAACTCCACACAAGTTTAACTAAACCATAATTTGTTTAAATCCAGTTTAGGGAAAGTTTTTTTGGTGACAAGTTTATTCACCCCCCTCCCCCCTCTAAACTTGTGTTAGCCTTTCCAAGGGACCAACAATTGGTATCGGAGCAGTGTTTCTTTGACAAGATATCATTTGCTCTATATCTCCTGTAGTTGTTCCCATTTGAAAGCTCTGTTCTAGTTAATTTACTATCAGTCTTCACTCACTCACAATGGATAACAATCAGTATGCAAGACAAATGCTTATGTGCAACATGGACAGATTTGACGAATATAAACATCGTATGCAGGCTTTTCTAGTAGCTACTCATGATGAAATGATGGATGTACTCACTGATGGACCAATTCAGATCACTCATATACAAACTGTTGGTGGAGAGCAAGTCCGAGTTGCAAAGCCCAAATCCGAATGGACTTGTGATGACCGCAAGCGAAACAATCTCAACAATGTTGCTATGGACTTTATCCTCAGAACTCTTGACAACAACATGTACTTGAAGGTGAAAGAATGCACAACTGCTAAGGAAATGTGGGACAAACTACAGCTTGTTTGTGAAGGAACAGATTCAATCAAGGAAAACAAAATTTCTGTTGCAAAACAAAATTTTGAGAATTTCAAGATGAAATCTGGTGAGACCATTGACCAAATGGAGACAAGATTCAGCGCTATCATGGATGAATTAGATCTACTCAACATTGAGTACTCAAAGAAAGTTATCAATACAAGAATCTTGAAGGCATTACCAATGTGCTGGAAAATGAAGGTCACTGCTATGGAAGAATCTAGAAGACTTGACATAGAGGACTCATTCAAAATCTTCTCAGATTTGAAAGCTTATGAATTCAGTGAAGATTTTACAAGTACAGCTGCAATAATTAAGGCTCTGGAAGAACCAAAGACCACAGCACTTGCAGCAGCATCAAATGATAATCAAGAAAACTCATCAAGCAATCTTCATGAATTGGATGAGATGGAAGAACATATGGCCCTAATGATGAACATAATTTGAAGAATGAAGAGTGGACACCCAGTCACTCAGAAGTTCATCAAGAGGACTCCTGAGAAAAGAAAAGACGATGAATATCTCTGTTTCAACTGTAAGAGGCCTGGACATTATAAAGCTTAATGTCCAGAACTGACCAAGAAGACTCCACCAAGAAGAATTGGTAGAAGAGCACTCCTTGCTGGAGATGAGTCAGATTATGAAGCTGGTACTGAAAGACTATCAGATGACACAGCTTTAATGGCACACATGGAAGATCCAAATGAGGTATGTGAATCCAACTCTAAATACTCTTCAGCTCAGATTTCCATGCAAAATGCTTGTTCTTCGACTGCAGACTCCAATCCAAAAAATCTAAAATTAGAAGAAACACTTGACGAATTGATGAATCAGCTAGTAACTATTCAAGCTGGTTATGAATCAATTAGAGCTGAGAAAGAGAGTCTAATTCTTGAAGTTGAAAGATTGAAGTTTGAACTAAAAATGTTGAAACTGACTAAAACTGATAAAGAAAATATTCAACATCGACCTATCGCATCAAGCGGCGAAAGAATCGAATCATTTGCTCAATCAAGTTCAGTTACTGGATTCAAATCAGGAAAGCCGTATGGAGACAAGACAGGTTTAGGATTTGATACACAGCAATCTTCCAAAGATGGATCTAGCAAAGCTGCTGGACCTAGTACCAAGACTGGTATTAAGTTTGTAGCTGAGCAACTTCCACAAACTGAGAAAATTGCTGAACCAGTAAAGCCAGTTTCACATAGGATAAATCAGTTTTCCAAGAAAACAACTAGATTTACCAACAAGAGTAAAACAAAGGGTAAATCAAATTTGTATTTCAAGAAAACCACACTGGTAATTCAACTACCAGATCCACAAAAACCAATCAAGTCAAGAACCAGAAAAATTACAATCAAAGTAAATCCAAGAATGTCAATCATTCAAAGATTCACACATTTAGGGGGAATGGAAGACTATACCCCACTGATGATGATTGGAATTTTACTGCATCTACTAATAAAACTGTTAATAGCAATCATTCCAGATAGAAAACTTATCACAAGTTTTAGTCTAAAACTCAGCAGAGAGCTAATCTCGGTTCTCAACAAAAGCCCAGTACCAAGGTCAGTCCAGACCCCAGTACAAAAGGAATGATGGTTATTATTCAAGTTTTAATAATAGAAAGCATGATGGAAATAAGTTTCAGTCAAAAGATCTGAGAGATCATATAAATAAGACACAGTCCAAACATAGATACTATGGGAGTGTGGCTTACATATATGAAAACATGTGCAACAATATCCGAAGAATACCTAAAGGATATATCCCTAGAGTTCTACTGACAACTGACCCCCATGGACCCAAACTGAGTTGGGTACCTAAAATTATTTAATTTTTATTGCAGGATATATGGTACTTTGAAAGTGGTTGCTCTAGACACATGACAAAGAGTAAAGACAGTCTCAATAATTTTATTGCAAAAGTTGGACCAAAGGTTAATTTTGGAAGTAAAGACAAACCTGGATACACCAGAGGATATGGCACCTTAATCAGGAATGGACTTACAATAAAGAATGTATCTTATGTAGAAGGATTACACTACAATCTACTCAGCACCAGTCAATTCTGTGATATGGGATACAAAGTTACTTTTGACAAAGATTTCTACGTTGTCGTCAGCGAAAAAGCTTATCAAGTTGTCTTAGCCGGAAGAAGAAAAGAAAATATGTATGTAGTAGACTGGACAACAGCCGTTGCTGAAACTTGTTTGCTTGTGCATACCAAATCAGAAGTCAGTTGGCTATGGCACAAGAAACCGAGTCATCTAAACTTTGATGACATCAATACACTTGTTAAGAAACAGTTAGTCATTGGACTACCGGAAATCTCATATAAGAAGGACAGCTTATGTGATGCTTGTCAACATGGAAAGCAAACAAAAGCAAGTTTCAAGACCAAGTCTCAGCATTCAACAACCAGACACCTAGAGTTACTACACATGGATTTATTTGGACCTATTACACCAATAAGTATTAGTGGAAAGAAGTATACATTGGTGGTAGTAGATGATTTTTCAAGGTACACTTGGGTAATCTTCTTAACCAAGAAAAGTGAAACCAAGCAAAGACTTACAGAATTACTCAAGAGACTTCAGAATCATAAAGGAGTATCAGTTGTGAAAATAAGATTAGACAAGGGAACTGAATTCCTCAACAGCGTGATTATTGAATATTGTGAAGAAAATGGTGTCTTACACCAACTTGATGCCACAGGAACACCTCAACAGAATGGTGTAGCTGAAAGAAGGAATAGAACACTCAAAGAAGCAGGAATGACTATGATCTGTGAAGCAAAACTGCCTAAAAGATATTGGGCAGAATCTGTTAACATAGCTTGTTACACACAGAACAGAGCTCTCATGAACAAAAGGCATGAGAAGACTCCTTATGAAATTTGGAATGGAAGAAAACCAAATGTTTCCTACTTTCATGCTTTTGGAAGAAAATGTTTCATACACAACAATGGAAAGGATCAACTTCATGTTTTTCAGCCCAAAGCTGATGAAGGAATTTTTCTAGAATATTCAAGTGTCAGCAAAGCTTTTAGAGTACTAAACAAAAGGACACTCAAGCATGAAGAATCAATTCACGTGGTATTTGATGAACCAAACTTCCCTGGTGAAACAACTGAAGACACACCAGAACCAGTTTCTCAGTTACCAATCTCGCCGAACCGAGCTTTTGTTGACATTGGAAGACTACAAATTTCGAATGTTCGGATCCGCATCAATCTCGGTTCCAACTACTCAACAAAACATACCTGAACTAAATGTTTCTGATCCAACTGAAGAAATTCAAGAACCAGTTCTTGAAGAACCAGACGAACAAGACATAGATCCTTTGATGCAAGCACAATTTAATCAATGGATGAGAGATCACCCTGAAGAACAAGTTATTGGTGATACTCAAGCTGGAGTTCAAACAAGACATCAACTACATGCAATGATTGCATGTTCCCTATCTCAATCTGAACCTAAGGAAATAGAAGAAGCTTTGAAAGATCCAGATTGGATACTAGCTATGCAAGAAGAACTAAATGAGTTTGAAAGAAATCAAGTATGGGAATTGGTAGAAAGACCAGCTCATGTAAATATCATTGGAACCAAATGGGTTTTCAGAAACAAACTTGATGAAGATGGGAATATCATTAGAAATAAAGCTAGACTTGTAGCTAAAGGATACTCTCAAGCAGAAGGCATAGACTTTGATGAAACCTACGCACTAGTTGCAAGATTAGAAGCAATCAGACTATTTCTTGCCTTTGCAGCTCATAAGAAATTCAAAGTTTTCCAGATGGATGTTAAAAGCGCATTCTTGAATGGAATTCTTGAAGAAGAAGTATATGTTCAACAACCACCTGGGTTTGAAATCAAAGATCAAGCTGATAAAGTTTTCAGACTAAGGAAAGCTCTTTATTGACTAAAACAAGCACCAAGATCTTGGTATGAACTCTATCTCAGTTTCTAGTAGACAATGGATTCATCAAAGGAGCTATAGACAAAACATTGTTCAGAATGAAAAATGGTCAAAATACTCTACTTGTTCAAATTTATGTTGATGATATTATTTTCGGATCGGAAGATGAACAATTATGTGAGAAATTTACAAGTTTGATGAAAAGCAAATTCCAAATGAGTATGATGGGAGAATTGAATTACTTCCTTGGGTTACAAGTTAAACAATCAGATGATGGGATTTTCATTCACCAAACCAAGTATACAAGAGAACTTATCAAAAAGTTTGGTATGGAAAAATCAACTGGAATTTCTACACCAATGGGGACCAACATCAGATTAGATGAAGACAAGGAAGGCAAAGATGTTGATCAAACACTCTACAGAAGGATGATTGGAAGCTTACTCTATCTTACAGCAAGTAGGCCAGATATATCATTTACTGTTGGAATATGTGCAAGATTTCGGTAAAGGCCAAAGGAAAGTCACCTCACAGTTGTGAAAAGAACTTTGAAATATCTGAAAGATACAGATGGAGTTGGAATTTGGTATTCAAAAGAAGGAGAATTCAAGCTGATATCCTACTCAGACTCAGACTATGCAGGATGCAAAGTGGATAGAAAAAGCACATCAGGCACATGTCAGTTACTAGGAAATAGACTTGTGTCATGGTTTATTAAAAAGCAAAACTCAATCTCAACTTCTACAGCTGAAGCTGAATATATAGCAGCCGGAAGTTGTTGTGCTCAAGTTTTATGGATTAGACAGCAATTAAGGGATTATGGGATAGAAGAAGGAATGATTCCCATAATGTGTGATAACACAAGTGCAATTGCAATCACTGATAATCCAGTTTTACACTCAAGGACAAAGCACATTGATGTGCGTCACCACTTCATAAGAGATCATGCAGAGAAAAAGGACATTACAGTTCTGTATGTACCTACTGAAGATCAGTTGACAAATATATTTACAAAGCCATTGGACAAAGACAGATTTTCCAAACTGAGAACTGAATTGGGGATAATCAAAATCAGTTGAAATCAGTAAAGCTAGAAATTCTTCAAGGGGATTAATCTTTGTTATGCTGGGTGCGCTCACTTAACAGACTAGTCATTGACATCAACAATTTCAAACTGATCAACTGAAACTGACAGACTCTACTGAAACTGAATATTTTGATGAAACTGAAAGTTACTTCTAAAACCGACTTCAGTCTCAGTCTCTAATCCAGTCAACTTAAGTCAAAGGTTGACAAGATAAAAGCGACAGCGGTTATATCGCATTTAATAACGGCAGTTTACTTTTGTCAGAACATGATGCATGTACACCCCATTACTGTCAAAACAGTACATGCCTTAGTTACCCAAACCATCATGGAATTTGAAAAGTTGTACTAACCAACCGCCGGTACACTACCCCTATATATTCAACCCCCTTTCACACCTCCTAAAAATCAAAATCAAAATTTTCAAACCCAAATTTATCTCAAATTTCATCTCTATGTTCACACTCAGACATGGCCACTTACAAGAAATCATAAGACGAAAGACTAATAACAGAGCTAGATGAACTTTCTTTCGAAATGTATGAAGCAATGTGTCGAAACACTTTGTTAGCAAGTCACATCTGTGCAAAGATTGAAAAACAACCAGGATTAAGAAATGTTCTGGAGGTTACATTTAAAGAGAAACGTGACTTGGAAGGTATTTTGCAGTTTTGGCAAAATATGCTTTTAGTAAGAGACTCATTAATGACAACAGTTCGTGGAGATCGCATTGCTATCAATGAAAGAATCATGAGGTCACTTTTTGGCTTCGCAAATTCATCTGTGTCATCAACAGACTTGTCCACACTACCATTGGTTAGGACTACTTTTCTAAAGAAGCTAACTTTTTCTACGCTACCAATCGAAGTTGGTATTAATGTTGATAAAATCAAGCCTGAATTTGGACACCTCAGCAGATGGCTCAGCAAGCATGTCATTGGAAAATCCAAAGGAGTCAGTATACTATCTGAAGAAAATATTTATCTGATGAACATTATCTAGGATGAAATAGAATTAAACTGGGCAGGCTATATAGTAAATCAGATAAAGAAGCAGCACTTAGCCGAATTAGACAGTGCACAAAGGGCTCAAGCTGAAGGTCAGGAAACTGTTGGAAGATTTCGACTGAAGAAAACACTCAGTGGAATCATTCAATTCTATCTGGAAAGACTCAAGGAAGGGAAGAAAACAAGGCAAGATGCAGCTAACAAGGAAATAGCAGCAAAAACAGGGACGACTTCCCAACCTAAAGCCAGTCAGAAAACTCTGTCTCAGCAGGAAGCTGAACACAGAGGGATTAAACGGAAGGCAGACTCAGCACAAGAAAGATCATTTGTAAGATGTTTGTACCCAGAACCGTCAAGCGAGAAAGCGCCAACTGAGGGGGAACAACAACAACAACTGACAACTGAAGTTATAAGGAAAAACAATGTTGCTGATAATGCATCTCAGTTACAACAGCAATCAGTTCAGCAATCAGCACCAGTTTTTGAAGCTGATAAAATTGTCAGACTAATGAAGATGAAGCTTCAACCAGAGGATTCTCGTGATGCTAGTCTACAGACTGAAGAAAAATTACTCCTAGAGAAATTGGAAATCGGAGATCTCTATACTCTGTTTCCTATATCAGAATTTCTTGAGAACTGCTTCAACAGGTTTACTGAACTAGCTAAACGGAGAGAATCAGCCACATCATCTGTTTCCAAAGAAAGCTCAAAGAAAAAGGATGATGATGGAGATGATCATACAAGGAAACAAGCTGATGAAACTACAGTTTTGCAGTCAGAAATTCAACCTCAACCTCTAGCTACGCAAACTCTAAGACAACAAGAAGAGTTGCCAGTTGGAAATCAGACAACTGACACTCAGCAAGCAGCTAATGGAAATGATAATCGACAACTGATGATTATTGAAGACATCACTCAGTCCAAGGATCAACCTGAAACAACTTATGATCCTTCTGACATCCTAACCAAGGATGAGTTGGCCAAAGTTCATGAAAACTTAAGAATTGTGCTCAGTCACAAAGATGCACAAAATGGCCTTCTATCAAATATTTCTGGATATCTCGATTATAGAACTAGAACAGATGTTTCAGTTCATGCAATACTAGAGATGATCCATAAATCCAGTTCAAGTTCTGCTTCAAAAATACTGATACTTAAACAGAAACTAGAAGACTCAACCGCTGTAGATCGAGAAACTCATGCTCAGGCTCACTGGCATATGAATCAGCATATCTACGGGTTAGAAACTCAGCTTAAGGAAGTAATTTCTTCTCAACAACGCATATCAGCCGACCAACAGGCAACCCATGCCTTGGTAGATCAGCTTTATGATGCCAAAAAGGGGGAAGCTGAAAAAGAAAAGCTGAAGTTACTTACAAAAATGAAGCGACTTGAAGATGAATTACAAAGATACAAATCAAATCCTAAGTTCTTAAGGAAAGAACTAACTGACGAGCAGCTCATTTTGAAATACAGTCAACCAGGAGAACGAAGAGCTACTCTTACAAAATATCCGTGGATGCAGTTTTTCAAAGATCACAATCCTATCAAAGCCAAGTACAAGGATAAGACGATTGAAGAATCCTTGAACTACTTTTTGTCTGATATATTCTCAAAGCAGAAAATGGCACAATACAAGAAGAATCAGAGGATTTAAGAAAAACTGAAAATTAAAGACAAAACAGAACAAATGAAAGCTGATGTAGTAGAATTTGAAGATTAATACTTGAAAGAATCAGACTTACCAAAGTTAATTCTATGGAGAAGATGGAAAGAAGGAAGTCAAGTTGACTACAACAACACATTCTCAAAGGAAGACTCAAGTTAGAAGAAGACTATCGTCTGTATGACAAGAAAATGAAGTATATTTCAGTTAAGAAAAAGCTTAGTCTTTAATCACAGTTATTTGGACAAAATGTAACTATTCCAGTTTTTGCTCATTCTAATGAAATCCAGTTTCTCTGTTTTACATTGTTTTACATTGTTTTGATCTTTAAGCTTTTCTTTTAGGGAGAGTTTTAGCATCATCAAAAAGGGGGAAATTGTTGGAAATAAACTTTATATTTTGATGATAATTCATCATTTTTAGTTAGAATATTATCTTAACCCTATTGATGAAGTGTTGAAGCTAGTTGTTATAGTGAAAAGCTAAAAGATGTCTAGAACGGAATGTTTAGGTTTTACTAGATTCTGATAATTGTATAGGTTATATCAGACAAGCACTGTAATAGTTAGTGTGTCGTAAAACTGAAGACTGGAAGTCATTTAGAAAACTGGAAACCATCAAACTGACTCAGAATACACCTACATAAAACTGAAGAAGATAAGTTCGCTGAGGGACACAGACTCAGTTGGCTTATATAGAAGATGAAGAATTGAGGGTTCAAACTCAGTTGTTGAAGATTGAAGAACTGAGGGTTCAAACTCAGTTATGAAGATTATAAGTCGAGGCTGTAAAGTTAGACTTCAGGCAAGATTGTGGTGACCTGAACTGACTTTATGGATCATGTATGAAGACCTAAGTATCATAAGGACAATGAATTCTTAAAAGATGATTCATCATGGTGTACTCTGATTAAGTCAATTATAATCAGATGAAAAACTGGAGTACTGATATTTGAAGAAGTGTAAAATCTCAGTTAATGCTCCAAGTCAGTCAATAAACTGACAAGTGATAAAATCAGTATAAAACTGATAAGGATACTCAGTTTTATATGTCAGTCATCCAACAAGCTGATAGTATAGTCGAACGTTATAAAAGAAGCAATTCTATTGGATGAAATACTGACACATCAGAACGGTCAGATAATATATCTGTTACAAGATAGACGTTGATATAATTCGAATTCAAGCCAAATGGACGTTGGACATCACACTATAAATAGAGGACTTTGCACCAAGGATAAACATAACAAGAAAATATTTAACAAGAATTAACGTGTGCATTAGTCATTCGATTTGCTATCATCTCTGCGCTATAACAAGATCATATCTAGAATTTCTTCAAGTGTTCAAACTACAAAGAACTTATCAAGAATCAGACACTTTGAAGAACCACAAACAAGAATCAATTCATTGATTCTCAACCCAACTTTGATTCTGTATCAAAGGTTTAGACTGTGAAGCAAACCGGGAAGGTTTTGCCAAGGACAGTTGTTGCAAGTAGTCGGGCAGACTGTGTTTGTGGTGGTAGCTGGTGAAGAGGCAATTTTACCCTCTAAGGACCAGTGTTCAAGCAATTGAAGAGCATCAATTCTACCTGTTCTACAACTGTTTAGATAGTGAAGCTAGGGATTAGCCAAGGGCTATTGTTTAGGACTTTTTGTAATAGTTCACCTCAAGAAGTTCTAGTGGAATTTTCCTCCGCACCACAGGGGAAGAGAGGACGTATAGGATTACACCACCTGGAACCTCTATAATACTCGTCTTATTTACTTTACGCATTTATTTATTTACTTAGCATTTACTTACAGCATTTGATAATTGATTGTTATACAATTCACATTTCACAAACTAACATTCATCAGAATTCAGTTTACCACACTCAGTTTTCATAAAAGAATAACAAGATCAAGAAAAAGGCTAGAACTATATCCGCTGCCGGTTGACTCAGTTTCAGCTTAAGTCAGTTTGACTTAATCTCAGCTTAGTCAGCTTAACTCCACACAAGTTTAACTAAACCATAATTTGTTTAAATCGAGTTTAGGGAAAGTTTTTTTGGTGACAAGTTTATTCACCTCCCCCCTCTTCTAAACTTGTGTTAGCCTTTCCAAGGGACCAACAGTATTCTTGAGTTGGATCACATCATTAAGAAACTACATAAACCAAATCCCTTTCCCTCTCACCACCAGGGACATTAACCGGAGCTCACCAAAACAACCAAATAAATCTCCAATGTCACCATCGGTACTTCCATTAAAGTCGCTCAAAGCTAATGTATTTCATTTACTCTGAGCACCGAAACCATTATTATCTCATCGTATATGGCCCATTATTGCACATGAAAGGGGAGGAACAATAACAAGAGATTTCCTCCCCTGCAACCCGCAATGAGCCATCTTTGGCAAAAAAACGATTTTGATATCGGACGTTCATAACAACACATCTACCACATTCACCACATACCAAATGAATGTCGTACTAAATAGAATTTTTATTATTAAGATAATAATATACCTTTTAAGTTATGGAAAATGTAAAGGTTTGTTAAGAATTGTAAAGGTCATTCTAGAAAGAGGAAAATAAATGAAGGGAGAAATACTAGAATTCTCCATGAACTAGTATAAAGAGCTATGTTTGTGAAGAAGCAATGTAAGCCAAAAAAATTCCGTGAAGAATCAAAGTTAAAGTTAAGTGATATCTTTTGCAAAATAATATTTATTTTGTTCTTTCAAAGAAAGTGTGTTAACAGTTGCGAAGCAACTAACAAATTGGTATCGGAGCCATCTGGATTAGTTTTAGTTTTGTAAACCCATTTCACACCGATTGGCGACTTATGTGATGGTAAGTCCGTGAGCTCCCATGTACCATTCTTTTCAATTGCATCAATCTCTTCTTTCATGGCTTGAATCCATTTTTTTATCTTTTGATGCTTCTTCATATGTGATTGGATCTTCGCCTGCAAAAAATGCAAAGAAAATATGATTTGTGGCATTAATCTCTTCCTTGATAAGATCCACGGCCTCCCGTGAATTGAGATTTTAAGACTTGGTCAGACGAGGTTATTTGAGGATTTCTTTGTAAAATTCGAGCTTCGTGGGCTTCCAATCTTCCTTGCAAACTTTCTATCGCCATCAAAGAAAGATCTTGTGATTCTTCACTCGCCACCACCACATGATCAAATTTGCTTGGTAAACTTCGTAGAATTTTTACAACGACCCTTTGGGTTTCTAATACCTCTCCGTTTGTTGCCATTTGATTAATAAGGGAGTTAACCCTTGTGAAATATTCGGAGATTTTCTCGTTTTCTTTCATCTCCAGTTTCTCGAATTCAGCCCGTAAAGATTGCAAACGAACTTTTTCACTTGTTCTTGCCCGGAATATGTTGTTTGAAGAATTTCCCATGCCTCCTTCGCATCATTTGCCTTGGAAATCCTCTCATACACCGGAACTTCAATAGCTTGAAAAATCTGAAATAAAGCTTTTCTATCCATTTGTCTTTTATTCTTCAAAATATTTCTCTGGGCTTCAGACAATTGTGTTTCATCTTCCGGTGCATTGACTCCTTCTTCAACAACACACCATAGGTCTTGAGATTCTAGAGAAAGCTTCATAAGATTGCTCCAGTAATCAAACCTCTCACCATTGAATCAAGGCACAAGTGATGCAAGATTGATATTATTCGACATTTCAACCTGGCTCTGATACCAAACCTCCATCAACAAATTCAAAGCAAGATTAGTCGCGAAAGGATACAAGCTAAGAGAAGGTGAAGATTTTAATGAGGTATTTGCTCCTGTTTCAAGACTCGATACTATTAGATTACTTATTTCCCTTGCGGCTCAAAATGGTTGGAAATTATTTCAAATGGACGTAAAATCAGCTTTTTTGAATCACTTTCTTCGAGAAGAAATTTCTTCGGGAAAAGAAATTTATCTTAAAAAAGCGTTATACGAACGAGGCAATCGTGCTTGGTATGGACGAATTAATGACTATTTCCTAAGTTGTGGTTTTGAAAGGTGTCCGTATGAACACACACTTTATATCAAAAGAAATTCTCAAGGTGGCTTTATGATGGTAAGCTTATATGTTGACGACTTAATTTTCACGGAAGATGATTTGAGCATGTTGCAAGAATTTAATGTTTCAATGATGAATGAGTTTGAGATGACAGATTTAGGTGAGTTGCACTATTTTCTTGGGATAAATGTTCAACAATTAAAGGAAGGAATTTTTATTTCTCAAGAAAAGTATGCAACTCAAATTTTAAAGAAATTCAAGATGGAGCATGCGAATCCTGTATCGACCCCATGCATTACAGGTTTGAAGTTGAGTAAAAATGGTGATGGGAAATTAGTGAATCCAACTATGTTTCGAAACTTGATTGGAAATTTGATGTATCTTACCGCTACTAGACCAGATATTTCGTTTGCGGTAAGTTTGGTTAGCAGGTTTATGGAGAAACCTTATTCCAATCATTGGGAGGCTGCAAAAAGAATTTTGAGATATATTAAAGGAACAGTTGATCATGGAATTCTTATGATGCACATGTTCCAGTGAAACTTCTTGGCTATACTGATAGTGATCTCGGTGGAAGTACTGATGATTCTAAGAGCACTTCTGGCTATGTCTTTAATCTTGGAAGTGGGGCGATTTCATGGAGTTTTAAAAAGCAACCGATTGTCACGCTTTCTACGACGGAATTAGAATATATTACGGCGTCTTTAGCAGCATGTCGGGCTATATGGTTAAGAGGAATTCTGGAAATTTTGAATTTCAAACAACATGGTCCCACGTTATTATATTGTGATAATACTTCAACCATTTCGGTATCAAAAGATCCTGTTTTGCATGGAAGAACGAAACACATCGCCTTCGCTTTCACTTTCTCAGAGAACTTGTTAATGAAGGAGAAATCAACCTTAAATATTGCAAAAGTGATGAACAACTAGCCGACGTGTTCACAAATCTCTTGGAGGACCTATGTTTGCAAGAAATGTCGCTGCGTTGGGAGTTAGAAGCAAATTCAATTTACGGGAGGCATTGTCGTACTAAATTGAATTTTTATTATTAAGATAATAATGTACCTTTTAAGTTATGGAAAATGTAAAGGTTTGTTAAGAATTGTACATGTCATTCTAGAAAGAGGAAAATAAATGAAGGGAGAAATACTAGAATTCTCCATGAACTAGTATAAAGAGCTATGTTTGTGAAGAAGCAATGTAAGCCAAAAAAATTCCGTGAAGAATCAAAGTTAAAGTTAAATGATATCTCTTACAAAATAATATTTCTTTTGTTCTTTCAAAGAAAGTGTGTTAACAGATGAAATGATCATGAACTAATTTCTTGAAATGCAAAACAAATTTTTTATTCATGAAAGGTTGAATCATTTCTCCTAAAAAAAGGTAGAAGCATTCTAAAAATGACAACTTTCACATCAGTATTAAACAAAAATGCTTATAGCAGAAGCCTAAATAGTCAACCTCAACACCCATGACTCTAAAACATAAACCGACAGATTACTCAAAATAAGAAGAAAACTAGCGGAACCCCATCTTTGAAAAGGAAAAGTTCTCTTGTTCCTCATCAGCATTTCCATTTCTGTGACATTTATTGCCATCCTCTTCATAGAAATCATTGATGGGTTTGCTTGATCGATCGCCGTCTCACTATTGTTCGATCTCTTGATTTCAAGTAATGAATAATGATTAACAACATTTATCTACATTTCATTACATATAAATCAGCTTGTCCGGTTGTCCCCATTTCTCTAAGCATAGAGCCTAAACTTTCAAATCAACAAACGTACCAAAATAAAATTTCTCTAAGCATAGAGCCTAAACTTTCAAAACTACAAAAATAAAATACTGACCTGAAAAGCTTGTATTTCAAACTAACTGAAGCTTGCAAGTGTGTGATAATCTCGTCTCGTGCAATGTGTTTTAAGTAAGGATACCAATCTTGTACAGAAATATAAGGCAAAAACAACACACGTTAGTCCTAAATGTACTCATTAGTGGATGCTTCCAAGTACAGCTTTGTAATGTCATAGTATTTACTGCTTCTAATACTCTGGTCTTCTCACAACATTTTACAAACATTAGGCAAGCAATTTGCAACAAGATCATTTGAGCACCAATCGATAATGTGTACTCATACAGAAAAACAAGAGGGTAAGTCTATGTTACAACCGCACTCAAGGGCACTACGCGCATCCCCTCGCGAGTCCCTCTCGTACTTAGGGTCTTTGACCTACGAGTTCTTCCACCTTGGGAACACTCTTTTGCAACATATTAGTGGATCACACCAATACCCACGAAGTCTAGAAAAGGTAGACTCCGATAGCACGCACACCTCGGCAGTCCCTCCGTACTTAGGGTCTTTTGACTTACGAAGTTCTTCCACCTTCGTAGGTAGCACATGCATCGCGATTTAGCCTGGTGCCTAGCCAAGAGAGACAGTTGTTTAATCTTTTACTAGTCAAGTACGTTGTTTATTAGGTTATTAGCTAGCCAACTTAAGTATTTTCAAGTAATCTCCCTCACATAGACTACTCCCTTCCTAGACCACTAGACACGGACAAGTCCTAGCACATACACAGACGTTGATGAATCCTAATTCATCAAAGCACAAGCCTATCATGCTCTTCCGACGGATCCGAACTTCAACTCCCTTTAAGAGTACATTCGGTGTTTTAACTGAACGAATCAGAAGCTCAATTCAGGCTTGTCTACGTTTATACCATATTAACATATCATATATAAAGGTTTCATAAAGATAAATCATGCTTATAAGGCTGAACGACAACCAACAAAGAAAGAAGGACAAAACAAGCTAGACGCCCGTTTAAGACCCTGGACGCCCGTCTGAACCTTACTGGACGCCCGTCCAAAGCTGGACGCCCGTCCACTATACCCAGACGCCCGTCCACCTAAAAAAAAAACGGCTTTCAATCCCGAATGTAAAACAACACTTCGGACGCCCGTCCGCAGAGGCCGGACGCTCGTCCGAAATGTACTCCAGGCAGACGCCCGTCCAGTGAACCAGACGCCCGTCCACCTGGGTTCGACCCAAACCCTAGAATCATCATCATGTGATTTCCAGATCATTTCCAAACCAAACATCAGCAAGAACAACACAGAAAAACACTGAAAACTACATCTAGACATACCATAGCACTTATGATCAATGCTCAACCCAACAACTCATCTCTCTAGCACCAAAACACTTTACAAAAACATCTAAACCTTATAAAAGACAATTGAGATCATAGGGGTAGTTCTCCTTACCTAAATGCAGCCACCAACCAGATCAAAACTCAGAGAAAAGCTGTTGCAACACAACCAAACCGAAGGCAAAACGCCGTCCTCTACACGACGATTCCAACTCTTGAATTGGCTCGGAAAAAACGATCAACCCTTCCTTTGATGGTTGAAGAACTCTTCTAGTCTCTCCCTTTACTTTCTCATTTGCGCAGGAGAGAAGGGGGGGAAACGTGAAAACTGATTTCTAATTAGGTTTAGGAGATTAGTGTTAGGTTAACCTTAAATACCCACTTCCAAAATAAACCCCTTTTTACTAAAACACCCTTGCTTAACAAAAATCTGGTTTTTTTCTCTCTTATATAACAAAATATATATATATAAATATACTTCAAATCGTTTAATTAAATAACCCGAAAAACCTGAATTTGTTAAAAGACTCTTTTACCCTTTTCTGAAAAGTCGGGATGTTACATTCTTCCCCCCTTAAAGAAGTTTCGTCCTCGAAACTTGCCAGAACCAACACCACTCTCAACTTAGATACCAGTTTGCGTACCTTCTAGTTCACTTTCAAAAACACACCAATGTTATCTTCAACTGATTTGAACCTTAGTAATTTCATCGACAAGACTTCGATACTTTCCACACAACTAATCTTGCACTTCGAGACCCAAGCACCATTCTATCTTATTCACACCTTTCATCTACCTTATGCTCAACTCTACTAACCTAACTTCTTAAACTCCTCCTATAACACTTTGTCCCAAAAGTCATGCCAATCCTCTAGTTAACATGTAGTATTCTTCCGGTTCTTTGTCCATTCATCACCCTTACGAAGTTTCCGGACTTACACAAAAGTTACTCGATCTATACATTCGCCTTACCCTCAAGAAACTAACTATTAACTTAAAGAACTTCAATTCCGCCTTGTTATCAATTCAAAGCACTAAACCATCTATAACACACCCAAACCATAGACAAACTTCAATCTTTACTAGTCTCCAAAAAGGTAACCATATAAACATCTTCTACCAACCTTATAAGGCTTTCCTATAGACAAGAAAACGACTTTCGACGGTGAGTTTATCAAGAACCATAATTTTATAGTCCAACGAGAATATCGGAGTTGTGAAAGAGTTTATTTTTAAACAACACATCTATAAGAAACAAAGTTTTAAACTTGTCCTCACTTTGATTCCGAAGGAAGGTAAGAATGGTTATGCAAATATTTTGAAAATTTGAAACTACTAAGGGAGATAGCAAATAGGAAAATCTTGAGATGTATAACACAAAATGAAGACGGATTGAACTTGGTTCACATGCATATAATAAAACATTTGTTTAGATAATGCAAAATGGATGATATATAAAATTTGCCTATATGAGGGTACTTGTGATAAGTCACTAAAAACAAAAGGACTATGACTGAGACATTTATCACAGCCAGAGGTCATTCTACAAAATCCAGATTGAAACATTTTCCTTTCTCTTGAAGTAAGTGGTATGATTGAATGCAAAAGAAAGACAAACTTGCTATTAAAGAGTTCAATAGAAAGGTCTAGAAGTGGAAGAAGTCTCAAATATTATTCAAATATGTACATATACATATAATAAATATATATAAAAATTTGAAGACGAATAATATTATTTCGAAAGATTTCATGCTGAGAATCCAAGTAAATTGGTGAAATGTTGCGAAAGGGGTCATGAATGATAACGTGGAAAAGAAAGCAAAAGAATCCAGAAAATGCATAATCTATTTCTTTCAACAACCGTTGCAGTTAAAATATTATTTTTGAAAGAGGGAAAACATCTTCTCCAAAGGTTCAAAGATAAAGGTAAACCGGAGAAGTGCTTCGTGAAGAAATCATAAATGACGACTGAGTAAAGAAAACACAAGAGTTTCGAATAGTGCATGTTTTTGTGTCGTTCAAAGATTCACACAATAAGGACTATTGTGATTTTGTTAAAAGGTTTTGAATTGAAGGGGAAAGTGTTCAAAGGATAAGGACAACCCTTTGTTCTTAAAATAAAAAATCAGAAAGTCATTTCTTCCAATTTGAAGAAAGAAGGTTTAGAATAAAACAAAACAACTTAACACCTGTAGTAAAATTTTTTTTTCTTTGTCGAGGAAAACTCTTAACAAAATAAGTTGCATGCTAAAATCCTTTATCAAACGTAGCTTTAAAAGACGTGCATGAGTTGTAAGGGAGGTTCAACTACTCGCTTATTCAAAGACAAAAATTTCATAGGGAGTAAAAGATGCGATATCTTGAAAGTAATTATCGATAGAACTTTTGAACACATGTATATAATTTTTTTTTAAAAGTAGCCTGGAGTTACTAAATAACACTTTGGTAAGGAATGGTTGTTCACGTATTCTTACCGGAAGACAAAGGATTATGTAATTAAAATGGATGTTTTGAGAAAGTTTGATCTTTCCACCTGTTTTCGAAATGTATAAAATTCTAATAAAAGAGTTGAGTCTTTAAACAAAAGTTTTCTGCACCAAAACATCGTGTATGGGATGCATTGAAGGTAATCACTAGGATGTAAAAGTGTATTGACCCGAATTTGCTAAACATGATGCAATGAAAGGGTATGCAGTTGCCAGTTCAAATAGTTCAAAGGATGAGAAACTCATTTCCTTTAAATCAAGCATTTGACACTATGAAAACATCTTCATAAAAAAAAACATCAAAGTATGCGCACACTTGAAAAATAAAACTTCGCCATGGAAGAACTCTTACCGAGTTCAAAAGTTTCAAACGGATGATCCACCACATTGGTCACAAATAGTATGCAAGGGGAAAAACATTTGAAATTAGAGGTAACTAAGTGTGAATCCAAATGATTATAAAAAGTACCTCGTTAAAGAAAACATGGGATTGGAAAGTCACCATGTAAGTGTTTCTTGTCACAAAAGGGTATTAAATCTACAACACTTAATATCTACTCACTAAACTTCTTATTCGGATAACAAGTAAGTTAGGGTCTTATGCTTCAAAGCCTTCCCAACACATACTACCCCACACCTAAACTTCCAAGGTGAAAGAATGTTGTATGGCCTTTCATGAACAAGTACTTAAAAGGGTTTTAAGAATTTAAGTACATACATCAACCATGAAATGATTGACTTGCACAAAGTAACCCAAATTAATTTTGAACAAGATGTAAAAAGAAAAGTTGTAGGTATACAAGCTTTACATATGCTACACAAAATTCAGAATTTATGGAAAAGCATAAGTTGGTTAAAAATAATTATTTTCGTCAACCGCCGCAAGCTGTCAAAACTTTCAGAAATTTAAAATCTGCATTAATTTGCAGATTGAACTCAAACTAGAAAGAATTAGCACTTGACTCCAAAACAAAAATTGCAGATCAGAGAGTTTTCTACAACATATCAAAAATTCAAGTCATTTGAAGATGTTTAACTTATTCAAAACAGACTCATAAGTAAGAGTACCGCTGCAGAATTTTCTGAACAGAGTACTCCTCCTTGTTAAACAATTTATGAACAAACCATATTGAAAACTAAGTTGATGCCAAAATAGAAAATGTAGATAAGGCAATTTCCTAAGTGACTGCAAATTTATAGAATTTTTTTGAAACATCAGAAGTAATATTAAAAGACATATAGAGACGTGAACAAAGTTGTTTTACTCGTTTTGCATAACACCAAAATACAAAATCAAGGTAATGATTGAATCAAAAGGTCGCAATAAGAAAACTTTAAATCCTCCAAGAAAAGAGCAAAAGGAGAAAAGTCTAGAAGCTCCAAAATAAGAGAAGGGTTCTGCTAAAGATCCTAGAAGGAACACTAGGGGGCATCACATAAATGATGTGAGCTTGGAACTCTAACTAACCTTTGCCTAGGAAGACTCTTCACCTGGTCCTAGTGAAACTTGACCAAGGTCTAAAGATTCTTAGTTTTACGATTTGCCACCAAGAACAAAAGAAGTCAGAAAGGTTCTAAAAGATCTAAGATACCTTATCTTAAAAACAAAAGTTTAGGTCAGCAAAGAAACTTCTATGAATTCCTGCAATTCTGAAAGATCAAAGAAGTCAGAATGGTTACTAAGCAGTCTTAAAGGTCTTATCTTAAGGAAGGGAAGCCTAGAAAAGCAAGGAACGCTTCGCTCTGATACCAACTGTAACGCCCCGCTCCCAGATACCGAGCCCTTATCCGGAGGAGAACGTTCGGCGCGTATAACGTTAAATAAATCTAAAATTATACGCCAGCCTCTACGTCGTCGTATCAAAAATAAAGCAACGGAAGCCCAAAAGACTCGGGTATAAAACATAAATGCTACTAGAATAGAATACAAACCATCTAGGGGTAAAAAAAAGGGAAAAGCTTACAACAACGATATAAAACTTACAACGTACGATGCCTCAAAAGAACGATACCAAACTAGTCTCACAAACTTGAAATAAAAGTACAACAAGCTTATAAGAGAATCTACAAGATAAACCGTACAACCTTTAAAAGAAAAGTGAAGGAAAACATCAGAGTCACTTCAACGCCATCAAAACGTCATTGAACTCCTCGACGAGCTCAAGGCTAACTCGATCAACTTTGTTCGTCTTCTCACCCCCAAACACATAGAAAAATATGCATTCGAGGTAAGTACAACGTACTCAGTAAGAAAGAGAAGCTATGATAACAACTATAGTTTATAAAGAAGAGATAATTATTTAATTAGTTATTTAAGTGAGACCGACCCAATCTAGGGTTCACTTCATGCTCATCAACATGTTGTGACTAACTCATTTCTAGCTTAACCTATCTATGTTACAACCGCACTCAAGGGCACTACGCGCATCCCCTCGCGAGTCCTCTCGTACTTAGGGTCTTTGACCTACGAGTTCTTCCACCTTGGGAACACTCTTTTGCAACATATTAGTGGATCACACCAATACCCACGAAGTCTAGAAAAGGTAGACTCGATAGCACGCACACCTCGGAAAGTCCCTCCGTACTTAGGGTCTTTTGACCTACGAAGTTCTTCCACCTTCGAGGTAGCACATGCATCGCGATTTAGCCCGGTGCCTAGCCAAGAGAGACAAAGTTGTTTAATCTTTTACTAGTCAAGTACGTTGTTTATTAGGTTATTAGCTAGCCAACTTAAGTATTTTCAAGTAATCTCCCTCACATAGACTACTCTCTTCCTAGACCACTAGACACGGACAAGTCCTAGCACATACACGTACGTTGATGAATCCTAATTCATCAAAGCACAAGCCTATCATGCTCTTCCGACGGATCCGAACTTCAACTCCCTTTAAGAGTACATTCGGTGTTTTAACTGAACGAATCAGAAGCTCAATTCAGGCTTGTCTACGTTTATACCATATTAACATATCATATATAAAGGTTTCATAAAGATAAATCATGCTTATAAGGCTGAACGACAACCAACAAAGAAAGAAGGACAAAACAAGCTAGACGCCCGTTTAAGACCCCGGACGCCCGTCGAACCTTACCGGACGCCCGTCCAAAGCCGGACGCCCGTCCACTATACCCGACGCCCGTCCACCTAAAACAGCTTCAATCCCGAATGTAAAACAACACTTCGGACGCCCGTCCGAGAGGCCGGACGCTCGTCCGAAATGTACTCCGTGCGACGCCGGTCCAAAGTGAACCGTACGCCCGTCCACCGGGTTCGACCCAAACCCTAGAATCATCATCATGCGATTTCCGCATCATTTCCAAACCAAACATCAAGCAAGAACAACACGAAAAAACACCGAAAACTACATCTAGACATACCATAGCACTTATGATCAATGCTCAACCCAACAACTCATCTCTCTAGCACCAAAACACTTTACAAAAACATCTAAACCTTATAAAAGACAATTGAGATCATAGGGGTAGTTCTCCTTACCTAAATGCAGCCACCAACCGTATCAAAACTCGAGAGAAAAGCCAGCCGCAACACAACCAAACCGAAGGCAAAACGCCGTCCTCTACACGACGATTCCAACTCTTGAATTGGCTCGTAAAAACGATCAACCCTTCCTTTGATGGTTGAAGAACTCTTCTAGTCTCTCCCTTTACTTTCTCATTTGCGCAGAGAGGAGGGGGGAACGTGAAAACTCGATTTCTAATTAGGTTTAGGAGATTAGTGTTAGGTTAACCTTAAATACCCACTTCCAAAATAAACCCCTTTTTACTAAAACACCCTTGCTTAACAAAAATCTGGTTTTTTTCTCTCTTATATAACAAAATATATATATATAAATATACTTCAAATCGTTTAATTAAATAACCCGAAAAACCTGAATTTGTTAAAAGACTCTTTTACCCTTTTCTGAAAAGTCGGGATGTTACAGTAAGCCCAAAACATGAGAATGCACCTGAACTGAGGAAAGAGAAGAGTGTACTTTCACCACACAGCACAAAGTTATTCGTCACTCATCATCAAGCTCTCACTTGTTTTCAAGTCCCTTTTCCGTTCAATCAAAATTAACTCCCCCTTCCTAACATCATGAGCTGCTGTCAGGGGCGTCTCTGTCCAAATTTAGGCTCGGGGTCAAATATTTTTTTATGCTCTCCTAGAAAAACAGTATCCCCAAAAAAGATTTAATTTTTTTTTTTTTTTTTTTTGCATCTAGCAGGGATCAAACCTTGATCACTTATTAAGTTATACCGTAGTGTTAACCATTAGGGAAATATCTTATTAATAATATTTAAAAATACAATATATATATATATATATATATATATATATATATATATATATACTATTGAGTCAAAATTTAATGGGGCCTTAAATTCGTAGATTTTGGGGGGCTTTGGGTCATGCCCCCTTGTCCCCCCAAGGAGCGCCCCGGCTGTCGCTAGACCCATTTTGCTTAAAACTTCATAAAATCAAAACACGCAACAAAAAAATGATCTTAAATAACAAACAAGTAAAGTGACGATCCAGAAATCGTCAAAGTAATACTCTAGGTTCGTTTCCTTGATTACAACCTATGGACGCTTCAGGAACACAGAAAAACGTTGATGGAGGGGGTGATTTGATTTGTTTTAGACTGCACTTGATGATGACCAAGCTGCCTACGTATCTGTTGGTCCTAGAGAAGGGTGAAACTATAGTCGAGGGGGGGGGGGGGGTGAATGACTATAGTGGAGTTTCAAAAACTTTTCTTTTATTTAAAAGCTTTTGGGCAGCGGATAAGTCCCTTCTTACTATGTTGTTTTCAAATCAGTTTAGTCAATCACAGATATAAGTTATGATGTAGGCAAATTAAATAAATGCGTAAAGTAAATTGCGAAATTAAATTGACACAAGGCTTATAGTGGTTCGGGATGGTGTAATCCCTTAATCCACTCTTCTCCCGTGATGATCGGAGGAATTCACTATTGTTTTCACGAGATACAATAGTATGATTGTCCTTGGCTTCCCAAGCTTCACAATCTACAAGACTATCACTCCTTGACTGCAACAGCTTCAGTGATTCAGTCTTCCTTGCTGCTCCTTGAGATCAAAATCCTTCAACAGCTATCACAGATTCAACTCCTTCTCAGATTGCCTCTGATTCAGTTGCTTCAGTTTGATGTGAATGTGATTCACACACTTGGTTGATCAATCTCGGCGCAAGTATGACTTTGTAGCTCTGATATCTGAGTTGATCACTAGATGTTTCCTTGTAAGTTCAGAGAGAAGGCTTTTCAAATTGACAGAGTTTTCACTTGATTTTTCTTTTCAGTTTATCACTTCTCTGTCTGTCAATGCCTTCTATTTATAGCCTTAAATAACCTTGATTTTGAAATTCCGTCCGTTGGCTATATTAATGAGGGAATAATCCTTGATTTTATTCTTGATTCCCCCTTAATTGCATTCTCCTTGATTTCAGTGATCGGATTCTTTCTTCAAACGTATAGCAGAAAATCCGTCCTTGATTGATCCTCTATTGATTGTGCATTTAATGCATGATCTTTTGAATCTTCAACGTATATTAAATCTGATCTGGTAAGTGTTACTTCGCCGTTTTTAGAACGGTCGAGTGATCCTTCTGACTTAGCCGTTTTAGCTTTTCCTTCACCGTTTCGTCTTTACTCAGCCGAAAGTGAGTCTGCTTTGCCGATTCACTGGTTTTCTTCTTTGTTTCTGTTTGAGGAGAATCTTTGTACTTCACTGATCTTTGATTGGGGTGAGATCAGTGTACACCATATTCGAATATTAATGTGCATCGCTTGTAGTATAACTTAGACTTGTCCAAGGTCATCATAGACTTCCTTGGTTACAAGTCAGACCTTTAATGTCTGCATTGCTTCTCTGCTAGTGCTTGGCTGGCTTCACTCTGCCGAATATCTGTTTTTTGCTTTGCCGTCCTACCAACTAGTACAATACTTGTCTGACTCAACTTATACAACATGTCAGACTCTAAGTAAAGACTTATACAGAGAATTCTAACTTATTTCAGGCTTGCTATAACAGCTAGTATGGCCATCATCAAAACATAATAAAATGTTCCTAACAATTTCCCCATTTTTTATGATGCCAAAAACCCTCATAAGCCTGAACATAAGTAATCAAAATTTTCATAACAACAGAACACAAATTCAGCAATTTTATTCATCCATCATAGGGCAATAAGTTCTAAAACTTTATTCAAATGTTACAAACTACATTTTGCTTAATTCAGCCTTGTACCTCTTGAACTTTGTAGTCTGAACCTCTTCAATGTCTTTCCAATCAATTTCTGGAAACTTCCACTTCCAGTAAGCCAAAGCCGTGTATTCAGATACACCCTGAAAAACTCTTTTGGCAAAAAGTCTGTTGAAATCAGGCATGGTCTCATTTGCCTTAGGTTCTCCAAAATATTTTTCAAGTCTTTCCCTAGCCTCAGCAATATGTGAATCTGCAAACTTGAGGCTTTTGTAGAGACTCCACTGCTCCTGTTTCTCCATTCTTCCCATAGATTGAAGAATTTTGCCATATATTTGAATTCTTCTTGTTGTTCAGCTGGCAAGTCTTCTGGTCCTTTTGCAGATAGTGGTATGGCTGAGCTTGGTTTGTTGTTGGTTTGTTTGAGCAAAGGCAAACTCTCTTTTGACTTCATTGTAGAGTTTGGCCATATCAGTTCTCATCATTTCATCCTGATAGCTTAGCCAATCAGCCCAAGCTTCATCTTGTGAGGAGTGAGGATAAAATCCTTCCTGTACTCTGAAAAATTCTCTTACATGGTCCAGTACATTTGCATCATATTCTGCTTTGCTTTGGTGACCAGTGTATGTTCTGTGTTCCCCAGTATATCTGGAGCTGCTGCTGCCTCTGCTGGTGTTTCTCTAGTGCTGAGTCTGTGTTGACTAGCTGATCCTCTTTGCTGACTAGATCCAGGCCTTTGATGTCTGCCGGATCTGTCTCTATCATCATCTCTTGTTTGCATAGGATGTGGAAATCCAATGCAGGGTTCCTTTAGGGCCTTTTCTCTTTCTTCTCTGACCCTTCTTTGCTGTTCTTTTGCTTCATTTCTGATCCTTATTTCTCTGTCTCTTGCTCTCAGTTGTTCTTCAGTGAAATTTGGGGGTCTGATTGTTGATCCTTCAGGTTCAGGCTTATCCCGACTTTCCCCCTTTTTGGCAGCATCATCCCTTTGCTGGAGTAAGATGCTGTTTGTGGCCTCTGCCGTGCCAATTAGAGAGTCAAGTTTTGATTCAATAGATGTGAATCTTTTGTTATGATCATTTAGTTTCTCATTCACACTGCGAAGTCTAGAGCCAAAATCCACTGCCAGTGATTCATTTTCTTGGGAAATATGCTGTCTTAGACCTGCAAGATTGTTAGTGATATTGATGTTAAGCTGCGTCATCAGATTTCCCTGTTGTTGAACCACAATGTTTTGTGCATCAATGTACTCTGCGATGGCCTGAAACTTGTGTTCAATGGAGGAGCTTTTGTCATTAAATGCTGAAGTCATGGATTTGAGATACATGGCTTGCTGCTCCAATTCTTCAGCCAGCAAATCTGCGCTTTCTCAAAGGTTTCATTTGTAATGCCAGGGGGCAGCTGAGAGAGTTTGTCCCATATGTCGGCTGGCTCTGGATCTGTTTGCTGTCCCTTATCTTGACGTTGAGTAACATCTGCTTCGATTTCCAAATCGTCAAGAACTTGGGTAGATGTGTATCTGGAGTGGTTTCAGCTGCTGTTCCCACTATCTCTGTGCCGGGGGTTGCCTTGACTGGTGTGGCAGCAGCTGAACCAGTTTCCACAATGTTTGTGTTGTCAGCTGGAACATTCACAGACAGCGGTGGAGTGGCTGTCTTTGCTGGAGTTGTGGACTTGTTGGATGCTTGTGGTTTTAAAAATGTACGGAGAAGAGTAGTGTCATCAATTGCATCTGGTGCAGGAGCATCCTCTTCTCTGTCTTTGTCAAGATCATCATTATAATGATCATTCCCATCATTGTCATCATCACCATCATCATGATCATCTCCACCATCGTCTGAGTCATCACTCTGTCTTCCAGAGGTCTGGGACAGCTTTTCCTTGGCTGCATCAACCAGGTCCCAAAGAGGTGATTCATCAAGTACACCTACCAGAGTTGTGATTCCCAGAAAATCAAATAGCCATGCTTCTTCAGCAAGCATGCGGTCTGAGTCTTGAAGCTGTTGTCTGGAATCGCCTTCCTTCCACTCAAGATATTCTGCAATTCGATCATCTATATCGTTTGCAGACAATTGTACAGCTTCTTTTGGAGATTCCTCATCCTCTCCAGTGTTTTCTTCATTAGGATGCTGTTCATCCTCACTGATATTTTCTTCTTCTTGCTGTTCTGCCTCAGTGTCAGAATCCTCTTCTTCTTCTTATTCATCAATCAATTTCCCAAAGTCTGTCTTTTCCAGACTTCGCCGAACCTTTTGTTTCTTTCTTTGACTGGTGGTGTTGTGTGTGGATTTCTTCCTCTTTCCTTCTCTTGCCTTCTTTTGTTGTTTAACATAAGTAAACATGACTTTGGATTCATGCAGTTTGTGGAGTTGTACAGTGGGGATTTTGAGACATTGCAACAAATAGTGGAACTGTATCCCATATGACTTTTTCACCCAGAATTGTCCTTTCTTTGTCTTTCCCTCTTTTATCCCCTTTTCGCCTGCTTTTACTTCACCTTGGATTTGCTCTTTGATTCTCAAAAAGAAGTATTTTGCCAATTAAATTGTAGCTTGTTATAGATGATTCCCATTAGCCGCATTCTAATTTCTGTCATGGCATTATTTGCTCCCAACTTTCCTTCAATGGTTTTACCAATTAGGGCACTAAACTCATTGAACGGTTTCTTCAACGCAGATGGAAGACAATTGACTTTTGTGGATCCTGGGTTTGCCGTTTTGGCAATGGTTGCCCAGAAATCGTCCAAGTCTTGTGGTACCAATGTCACTTTCGCTTGACCTTTATTGGAAAGTTTAAGATGTTTTCGAATTACCTTTGCTGTAATCACACGTCTTTACCATTGACAGATGCAACAATCCTGTCTTCTTCAAACTTGTCACCTTCTTCAGCAGGGAGTCCAGAGACGTATTTTGTAGATTTCCAGAAGGAAATGAGGCTTTCATAGCAAACCTCAGTTATGGGTGGAATGAGAAAGGTTGATAATTGTAGGTTTACGCAACCTGCTGCCAATCGTTTGGCATTCTCGTCATTTCCGCACAGTTTCAGGTAGTGTTCTGCTTGAAAGAATGAGCCAGTGGCAATCGATTTTTCATACCCAGCTTGGGTGTTTGAGGAAGATGATGCCATTGTTGAAAAGGAGAGGAGGTTTGAAAATGAACTTGAGTTTGCAATAGAGAAAAACAAGAGTAGGGTTTGTAATTTGCAAGAGAGTGTAAAGATTTCTAAAATCTCTAAGTCTTGTTTATACAGTGTGATTTGGGTAGTGTGAACGTGGTTTGAATATGGAAGGATTTTGTGACATAATGGCGTGATTTTGTGTATGTGAATTGCGATATTCGAGCGTAATGAGGGAGTGGTTTGAGGTAAGTAATGATAGAGCCCGGGAATCGAGGAGTTTATAATTCGAAAAATAATATAATTACCTCCATGATCATAAGTTGATCTCCACGTGTGTAATCTTTCACAGAATAATCCTCCATAATTTCCTTATTCTCCACTTGTAATCAGAATTGATTTTGTTCACACTTTTAATTTATCCAAGTCTTTATTTCGGTGAAGTGCCTTGGCTGGTCACTTAGCCGATCCAATGAGTTCTTCACCGAGATGCTCCATTTAATTTCCTAACAATCGGTTAAGTTACCTTCGCTGGATACCAGTGCCTTACCTGCTACATCTCCTATAACGGCAAAGGTTGTACCAGTTGATGAAGTCACCTAGCCGATTACTCCAGTTAGCCGCTATTTGATACTTATTCAATTTCAATCATTCCTAACTCAGTTCTCAACATACTAAATCTTTCATAACTGAGTGGTTTAGTGAAGATGTCAGCCAATTGATCTTCAGTGGGTGTGTTTTAGGATGACATCCCCCTTTTCAACATGGTCTCTGATGAAATGATGTCTTACATCAATGTGCTTTGTTCTTGAATGCAATACTGGATTTTCAGTAATAGATATTGCACTTGTGTTATCACACATGATTGGAATTGTTTTCTCTTCCACTCCATAGTCACTTAGCTGCAGTCTTATCCAAAGTACTTGTGCACAACAGCAACATGCTGCTATATATTCTGCTTCAGCTGTTGATGTAGATATGGAGTTTTGCTTTTTACTTAACCAAGAGACTAGTCTCGTTCCTAGCATTTGACATGTTCCAGAGGTGCTTTTTCTATTTATTTTGCATCCAGCATAGTCAGAGTCTGAATATGATATCAATTTAAATCCTCCATCTTTTGGATACCAAATTCTAACATTTATAGTGTTTTTCAAGTATTTGATTATCCTTTTAGCTGCTAGAAGATGTGATTCTTTTGGTTGAGCTTGAAATCTTGCACACACTCCTACTGCAAATGCTATATCAGGTCTGCTTGCAGTTAAGTATAATAAGGATCCAATGATTCCTCTATACATTTTCTGATCAACATCCTTTCCTGCTTCATCTTTTCCAAGTATGACTCTGGCACACATTGGTGTGTCTGCCGTGCCACTTGTATCCATCCCATACTTGTGTATCAAATCTCTTGTGTACTTGGCTTGACTAATGAAAATGCCATCCTTCATTTGCTTTACTTGAAGGCCAAGGAAATAGTTTAATTCTCCCATCATGCTCATCTGAAATTTGCTCTTCATCAGGTTTGCAAATTTCCCACAAAGCTTTTCATCCTCTGATCCAAAGATTATATCATCAACATAGATTTGTACTAGCAATATGCTTGCTCCTTCCTCTAGTTTGAATAGAGACTTGCCAATAGTTCCCTTGTTGAATCCATTCTTGATCAGAAATTGTGATAGTGTTTCACACCAGGCTCTAGGTGCCTGTTTGAGGCCATAGAGGGCCTTCTTGAGTTTGTATACTTTGTCTTTTTTTCCTTTGATTTGAAATCCAGGAGGTTGTTCTACATAAACTTCTTCTTCCAAAAGTCTATTTAGGAATGCACTCTTGACATCCATTTGATAGACTTTGAAGTCTTTTTATGCGGCAAATGCTAGAAAGAGTCTGATTGCTTCAAATCTTGCTACTGGTGCAAATGTTTCATCATAATCTATTCCTTCTGCTTGAGAATAGCCTTTTGCAACTAGCCTTGCTTTGTTTCTGACAACAGTTCCTTGCTCATCCATCTTGTTCCTGAATACCCATTTTGCACCAATGATGTTGGCCATATCTGGTCTGTGAACAAGTTCCCATACTTCATTTCTTTCAAATTCATTTAGTTCTTCTTGCATGGTTGTGATCCAATCTGCATCTTGGATTGCATCATCTATGGTCTTGGGTTCCACTTGTGATAGAAAGCAAGTTAGCATGTGCTCCAGTTGTCTTCTGGTTCTAACTCCTGTGCGAATATCTCCAATAACTTGTTCTTCGGGATGGTCTCTTAGCCAATTTAGATCCGGTTGAAGTTGTTCTTCACTTGGTGCTTCCATACCTTCATGCCGAGCATGAACTTCAACTTCGTGTGCTTCTTCTCGTTGTATTGATATGTGGCTCCTCTTGATTTTCAAAATGATGATTCGGGATAGTAGCCGGTATGGTTGCATTTGTATAGATTTCCTCTCGTGTCGCTTTCTCTTCTTGGTCTTGAAGATCTTCACCATTTGTATTTGGTTCATCAAAAACCACATGTATTGATTCTTCAATCACCAATGTTCTTTTATTGAGTACTCGAATGCTTTGTTTGTGTCTCGAGTATCCCATGAAGAATGCTTCATCGACTTTCTCATCAAAGCTATGCAAATTTGGGTTCTGTTTAAGACAAAACATTTTGATCCAAACATATGAAAATATGAGATATTGGGTTTTCTACCATTCCATATTTCATATGGAGTCTTTCCATGATATTTGTTGATGATTGATCTGTTTTGTGTATGACATGATGTGTTTGCTGCTTCAGCCCAAAACCTCTTTGGCAAGCATGCTTTAGCAATCATTGTTCTAACTACTTCTTTGAGAGTTCTGTTTCTTCTTTCTACTACACCATTTTGTTGTGGAGATCCTGCTGCAGATAGTTGATGTAACACTCCATTTTCTTCACAATCGGTTCTGATAATTTTATTTAGAAATTCAGTGCCTCTATCTAATCTGATCTTGATAGTCTTTAGCTCTTTCTCATTTTGGAGTCTTCTCAGCAAATCTGGCAGCTTCTTGAGTGTTTCTTTCTTCTTGTTCATGAAAATGGTCCAGGTGTACTTTGAGAAGTCATCCACCACTACAAGAGTATATTTCATACCACTCACACTTACTGGTGTGACTGGTCCAAACAGGTCCATGTGTAACAGATGTAGAACTCTTGTTGTAGATTGATAAGGCTTTGACTTGAATGAACTTTTGATCTGTTTTCCTTTCTGACATGCATCATATAGACTTTCTTTCTTGAATGTGATCTCTCGGCGAGGCCTTCAACTAACTTGCTCTTTGATAGTTTGTTGATGGTCTTGAAATTCGTGTGATTTAATCTTCTATGCCAAATCCAAACTTGTTGATTGTTTATTCTTGACAAGTAGACATGTTTCTGCCTTGGCTGTTCTCCAGTCCACCACATACATGTTGTCTTGTCTTCTACCTGCAAGAACTACTGTGTTGGTTTGGCTGGGAATCACTTTGTGTTGGACTTATTTCTTAGTTTTGATGATGAGTGCCATACTAGCTGTTATAGTGCAAAGGCAAAAAGATGTCTAGATCAAATGTATTGGTTTATTAGAGTTTGATTCATAAATAGGTTTGATCAAACAAGCACAGTAAAGGGCTGCTGGTTGACATCAGCAGACTGGTCTAGGTCAGTAGGGTAGATAGGTCAGTAGACTAGTCAGGAACCTGCTGAAGACTGAAGACTGAAGGCTGAGGGTTCAAACTCAGTAAATGAAGGCTAAGGGATCAAACTTAGTATTTAAAGTCAAGGATATGGAATCAGAATTTAGGCAAGTCTGTGATGACCTAAACTGATTACATATACCTTGTGTAGAAGGTCTAAGTTCCATAAGTTGGATGATGTTTGGAACTTAGTTATTATTAAAATGATGTAATCTAACTTCACAAATAAAAGTTAGATAAAAGTAATCAGCTGCATTATATTTTCTATACAGAAATATGATGATCGAGACGATCGGTACTTCGACGACGATGAACCCGCGATATATACCTCGATTATTTCAAGATTATTTTGGAAAATTGCATGGATAAGGATAGCCAACTACCTCTGACTTATCAAGAAAATCAAAGGTTGAGATTAAAAAGACGTTGGGATGATTCATATTTTTATCCATTGGATACAAGTCAAAGGGGTGGACAGACTGCACTGTCAAAAAGGAATTCTGACAGTGTCAGTCCTATGAATAGGGACAGAATGCAAATCAGAAGGGACAAATACAAGGAACGGTCACATTTGAATTTCAAATACAAGTCACATGCATTCTTGCCTATAAATAGAGGACTTTCAACTCAGAAAAAGATGATGAAAAATTTGGATAAACTTTAAGTGATAATACTGAGCTGAAAAACACCCTGCTGAACATACTGAGCTTAAGGCTGCTGATCTACTGAATTTCTTCAAGTGTATTCTATATTCAAGCTGCATCAAGATTACACACTTGGAGACTGCAAGCTGCTGATTACATCATCCTAATCAAGCTGCTGCAACTGAATCATTTATTTGATTCATTCTTTATTTTATAAAGAACCTGCTGAAGACAGTGAAGCATCTGTTGGGTGTGAAAGACTATTGTTTGTGGTGGAGCTGGTGAAGAGGCAATCCTACCCTTCAAGGACCAGTGGAAAACTCAGGAGCAGCAATCCTACCTGTTCCCAGTTTTCAGTTTGTGAAGCCATAGTTATTGGTGAAGGACAAACAACTTAGGAATCTTTGTAAAAGCTGCATCAAAGATCTCTAGTGAATTTCCTCCAACATCACAGGAGAAGAGTGGAATGACAGGATTACATCACCTGGAACCACTATAAAATCTGGCTATTTACTTTCTGCACTTAGTTTATCTTATACATCAGCCTACTGAATCTAGCAACTGAAATCACACACTTGCACTACTGAGTATCTAATACTTAGTATCACTTTTAACAACAAGTATTAAGGCTTAATTTTGATATAATTCCGCCGCACAAATTCAGCAAACTCAACTATCGATAGACTACCGATTATCGCGAGCTCGAAGTCTCGACGACTCTGAAGTATCGCCAGACCGCTCGAAGTTGCGAAATTTGTTAACTCCAAAGTTTTAAGTGTTAAGTTTATTCACCCCCCGCTCTAAACTTAACCAAAGCCTTTTCAAGGGACCAACAATTGGTATCAGAGCAGTGCTTCTGTTCTGAAGAAATCCTACTTGTTATGCTTGTGAAAATTCTTTAAAACTTTCTTTTAAGTTACTGGTTTTCAAAGTCTTGCATCATGGATAACACACAGTATGCTAGAACTATGTTGATGTGTTCTCTAGATAGATTTGATGAGTATAAACGTCGAATGCAGGCTTATCTTCCTGCAACTCATGATGAGATGATGGATGTACTAACTGATGGACCACTGGAGATTACCAAGTCAGTAACAGTGGGTGAAACCACTGAGTACATTCCAAAGCCAAAAAGAGAATGGAATGCGGAAGACAGAAAAAGAGCAAACCTCAACAATATTGCTATTGACATTATCTATAGAACTTTGGATAGCAATATGTACATGAAGGTTAAAGATTGCAAAACTGCAAAGGAACTTTAGGACATGATACATTTGATCTGTGAAGGCACTGATGCAATAAAGAAGAATAAGATCAGTGTGGCCAGAAAGAGATTCCAAAAGTTCAAGATGCTGCCAAATGAAACCATTGAGCAAATGGAGTCTAGATTCAATGCAATCTTGGATGAACTTACCCTGCTGAATGTAAGTTATTCAAAAGAGGAAGTAAACACCAAAATCTTGGAAACTCTACCTGCAAAAGATGTTTGGAAAATGAAGGTGACTGCAATAGAAGAAATGAGAAAGTTGCATGAAGAAGACACCTTCAAGTTGTTTTCAGATTTTAAGGCATATGAATTTAGCAAAAAGCTGGTGCCTGAAACTGAAAAAGAAGAGCCAAAGACCACTGCATTGGCTGCTTCTCATCAATAAGAATCATCAGGAGGTCAAGATGATTTGCTGGATGAAATGCAGGAGCAGATTGCCCTGCTGAGCAAGAAAATCAGGATGATGAAGACTGGAAAGGCCACCTCAAGAAATTTTACAAAGAGGCCTACTGAAAGAAGGAAAGAAGAACCAAAGAAAGATAATGATTATCTGTGCTTTCATTGTATAAAACCAGGACACTTCAAACCTGACTGTCCTGAGTTAAAACAAGGCAAGGAACCTGATTATCTCTGTTTCAACTGCAAGAAGCCTAGACATTTTAGACCTGATTGTCCAGATCTACTGAAGACCAAGAGCCAACAAAGAAGACATGGCAAGAAGGCTATGGTTGCTGAAGATGAATTAGGATATGAAGTGGAATCTGAAAAAGGAAATGAATCAGATGACACAACACTGGTTGCTGATATGGAGGATTATGCTTTGATGGCCAATATGGATGAAACTGAGGAGGTATACAACACTGTATCTATCAATACTCCTGCTGGAAGTGATTGTGAATCAACTTGTGGTTCAAATCCTAGAAATCTGACAACAATGAGACTTTGGATGCCATCCTTAATCAACTGAGGATAATACAATCTGGTTATGAGGTTGTGAAGGCTGAAAAAGAAGCTCTTGAATTGGAAGTTGGAAGATTGAAAGCTGAATTAAGGGTTCTCAAAGGTAAGGAAAATGATGTTGGACAGAATCAGTATAAGTCTGCTGAACATCCAGCAGCCTCTGAATCTGCTGAACCATCTTGTTCCACTACTGCATACAAATCAGGAAAGCCTTATGGAGATAGAACAGGGCTTGGATTTGGAACTCAGCAATCTAACAAGAGTGGATCCAGTAAGGTTACTGAACCTAGTTCCAGAATTGGTCCTAAGTTTGTACCTGCACTAGATCCAACTCCCAGTAAGGTTGCTGAGGCAGTTAAACCCAATGAGAATGCTTCAAAGAAGCAAAATCAGAAGTCAAAGAAGTCAACAGCTCCTAATAAAAAGAGTAAATCTAAAAATAGGATTGCTGTGCCTTCTAAGCCTGCTGATAGCAGACCTGCTACCAAGTCTGATGGACCATAGAAGGATAAGAAATAGAAATATTCCAAGGATAAGAATCCTAAACCCAAAAATGTTTATCATTCAAGGGATACTTATCTCAGGGGGAAAGGTAGACTGTTCCCTACTGATGATGATTGGAATATTCCTGCATCTAATGCTAGAAACAGAAGGATAACCATACTTGCTAGGGTAAAACCTAGGCAATGGAATCAGCAGAGGACTTATACAAGGCCTCAGCAGACTCCATACTACGGGGCTGTTCCTAACAGACAGCAAGCAAATGGTTATACTAATGATTCTATCACCAAGAATCACTTCAAACAGCATTATAAACCAAAAGGCCAGAAAACATATGTGATTCCTACACAACCTACTGTTAGAACTTATGGATGTGTGGAATACATGTATGAACCAAAGTATGATGCATTCAGGAGAAGACCTTATGGAGACATGCCAAGGGTCATGCTTACCACTGACCATTACGGACCCAAACAGGTTTGGGTACCTAAAATGCATTAACTTTGTTTTGTAGGGTGTCTGGTACTTTGACAGTGGATGTTCCAGACATATGACAAAGAATAAGCACTGTTTATCAAACTTTGTGGCAAAAGATGGTCCAAGGGTGAATTTTGGCAACAAGAATACACCTGGGTATACAAGAGGATATGGCACACTTGTGAGGAATGGACTTACAATCAAGGATGTTGTATATGTGGAGGGACTGGAATACAACTTGCTGAGCACTGGACAATTCTGTGACAAGGGTTACAAGGTCACTTTTGACAAAAACAACTGTATTGTCATTAGTGAAAGAGGTGATCAAGTTGTACTTGCTGGTAGAAGACAACGAGAACATGTATGTTGTGGATTGGTCTACCGGTTCCGAAACACTGCTGATAGTGCATACCAAGTCTGAACTCAATTGGTTATGGCACAAGAAGTTGAATCACTTAAACTTTGATGATATTAATCAGATGGTGAAGAAGAAACTAGTGATTGGTTTACCTGATATCACATTCAAGAAGGATGCTATATGTGATGCTTGTCAGCAAGGTAAATAGATAAAGTCAAGTTTCAAATCAAAGACCAAACAATCAACTAATAGAGTGTTGGAGCTGATGCATATGGATCTTTTTGGACCAATAACTCCAACAAGTGTAACAGGAAAGAAGTACACCTTAGTGGTTGTGGATGATTACTCTAGGTACACTTGGGTGATATTTATGAACAAGAAAAGTGAAACACTTCAAAGCATGCCTAATCTTTTGAAGAGATTACAAAATGAGAAAAGTTTAATAGTTATAAAGATAAGATCAGATCAGGGTACTGAATTTCTCAACAAAGTTATAAGAGAATATTGTGAACAGAATGGTGTACTACATCAACTTGCTGCTGCTGGTACACCACAGCAAAATGGGGTTGCTTTGAAAGAAGAAACAGAGCTTTAAAGGAAGGAGGAAGGACAATGATTTGTGAAGCATTGCTACCTGAAAGATATTGGGCTGAGGCAGTAAATACAACATGCTATACACAAAATAGAACATCAGTAAACAAGAAGCTGCTGAAGACACCTTATGAGGTTTGGAATGGAAGGAAACCTAACATATCCTATTTCCATCCTTTTGGAAGCAAATGTTTTATCCTAAATCATAAGGTACATTTGAAAACATTCCAACCAAAATCAGATGAAGGAATTTTCTTGGGATATTCTTCGATCAGAGCATTCGTGAGTGCGAACAAGAGGTCACTGAAACATGAAGAAACAATCCATGTTGTGTTTGATGAACCTAAGTTTACTGGTATGGAAGATGATGATTGTGAACCTGCTGAGAATCAACAAGTCACTGATCCAGATTGTGTTGAAGTTTTGGAAAGATTCAATGATTTAAAAGTTTTTGATACGGCCCCTGCTGAGCACCCTACTGATAATGTTACTGATGCAACAACTGAAGCAGTTCAAGGATCTGCTGACCCCCCTGTAGAAGAAGCTACAGCAGACCCTACTAAAGATGATGATCCTGAAAATCAAAATAACCAAAATCTACAATGGTTAAGGAATCACCCTGCTGAACAAGTTATTGGCAATGTACAGCAAGGTGTGAGGACTAGAAGACAACTGGAAGCTATGTTTACTTGCTTTCTATCTCAAATGGAACCAAAAGTTGTTGAAGAAGCTATTTCAGATCCAGATTGGATAATAGCTATGCAAGAAGAATTAAATGAATTTGAAAGAAATCAAGTTTGGACACTAGTTGAAAGGCCAAGTTATGCAAATATCATTGGTACTAAGTGGGTATACAGAAATAAACTTGATGAATCTGGTACCATTGTAAGGAATAAGGCCAGACTAGTTGCAAAAGGCTATTCTCAAGCAGAAGGATTAGATTTTGATGAAACTTATGCACCTGTTGCAAGATTGGAAGCTATCAGATTATTCATGGCACATGCTGCATATAAGAACTTCAAAGTATATCAAATAGATGTCAAGAGTGCATTTTTGAATGGCATTCTAGAGGAGGAAGTTTATGTTCAGCAACCTCCTGGATTTGAAGTTAAAGATCAAGAAGATAAAGTGTATAGACTCAACAAAGCACTTTATGGATTGAAACAAGCACCAAGAGCATGGTATGAGACTCTATCTCAATTCTTGGTGGACAATGGTTTTACAAAAGGCACCATTGACAAGACACCTTTCAGAATCAGTGAAGGGGACAGCACCCTGCTGGTACAAATTTATGTTGGTGACATAATTTTTGGTTCTGAAAATGATTTACTTTGTGAAAAGTTTGCAAATCTAATGTAGAGTAAATTCCAAATGAGTATGATGGGAGAAATGAACTACTTTTTGGGATTGCAAGTTAAACGAGATGAAAGATGGAATCTTCATTCATCAAACCAAGTATACCAAGGAGTTACGAAGAAGTTTGGTATGGAAAACAAGACTAAGAATTCAACTCCTATGAGTACAAACATCGATTGGATGAAGATAAAGAAGGCAAAGATGTTGATCGACCTTATACGAAGGATGATAGGCGATCTAGCAGTACCTAATCGCCAATGACTGATATATCATTTGCTGTAGGTGTTTGTGTAAGATTTCAATCTAAACCTAAAGAAAGACATTTAGGTGTAGTCAAGAGAGTTCTCAAGTATCTAAAAGAGACTTTGGGAGTAGGGATATGGTATTCCAAGGAAGGAAGCTTCAAAGTAATATCCTACTCAGATTCTGATTATGCTGGATGCAAAATTGATAGAAAAAGCACCTCGGAACTCCGTCGCTTAATGGGAAATAGACTCGGTTTCTGGTTTAGCAAGAAACGAAATTCTATATCAACTTCTACAAATTAAGCCGAATACATTGTTCTTTGGAAGTTGCTTGTGCACAAGTACTATGGCTAAGACAACAATTAAGGGATTATGGAATTGAAGAAAAGGAAATTCCAATTATGTGTGATAACACAAGTGCAATTGCAATCACGAAAAATCTGTTTTGCACTCTAGAACCAAGCACATTGATGTGAGACATCATTTTATAAGAGATCATGTTGAAAAGAAAGATGTGGTGGTTCTATACATCCCTACCGAAGATCAACTTGCCGATATTTTCACTAAGCCACTTGATAGTGAAAGATTTGCTAAGTTAAGGACCGAACTTGGAATCAGAAAGGTTGACTGATATTCAGCAATGTACTGGAATTCACCAAGGGGATTAGTCTTTGCTATGATGGGTGAGCTCACTTAGCAGATTAGTCATAGGTATCAACAATTCCATGTACTTATGTTTGGACAATTGAGCAAATGAGGTTGCCAAGGGGATTGGTCTTTGTCATGTTGGTTGAGCTCACTTGACAGATCAGTCATTGGTATTAAACTTCATCTTGTATTATCAATTGAACAAAACAAGAAGAAAACTGGGATCAGCAGAGTACATATGTCAGCAGGCTGCTGAAGCCTATTTATCAGCAGACTGCTGAGCCCACCCTGCTGAGGACTACCCTGTTGGATGGAACGTTACTCAGTCAATGTTATTAAAGTCAAAAGGCAGTTTGGCGGGATATTTATCTTATCCTTTATTACCATAGTTAAACCATCCAATGGTTACAAACGTTATGGAGGAGTAATGGGCCACGTGTCAAGACATAACTTATTCAATTTAATCGTGGTTACCTAAATGTACGTGCAATGACAGTTTCAACTACCCACTGTCCATATAATCAGACTGTCACACAGCGGATTCTCTACTTGCAATTTCTGCTTTATCACTGCAATTTCTACATTGTTTGAACACAGATTTGAGAGCAATTCTTCTTCATCTTTTTCTTATTTCAATGGCGGAAAGGATTGAAGTTCAAATCGAATCAAGCCAAAGTGTTAGAGGCTATGTTGTTGATGCAAACCAAACAGAGTTGGCTATTAATATAGGTCGAAGAATAAGGAGGTTTGCAGGCTTGGAGAACAAACTCAATATCAGATTAGAAACAATCTCATACACCAATGTTATTGATTTCTGGAAGAATATGGTTGTGGAAGAAGGAACTGAAGCATTCAAGACAACTATGAATGTTGAGGAGCTTGTAATCTCCTCTAGTCTACTGAGGGAAGTGTTTGGATTTGAAGAAGTGGTGGATGGTTCAGTCAATCCTGAAGCAATGGGATTGGACAAAATGGCGTTTGTTGATCAGATTAAAACAAATGCAGCCACCAAATCCATACCAGGCATCAACTGCAAACATATTGGAAATGAGTACAGTCTGCTGAGCAAGCTCATTGCAAAGAACATACTTGGACTAGTTGGCAGTATGGATACTCTATCAGGACCCAAGATAGAGCTGATGATAATCATCTGCAGGAGCATGAGGTTTGATTGGGCTGGTTATTTCATTCATTATATGAAGAAAGTAGCCAAGAAGGAGAAAGCAGGGAAAAGGAAATCAAAGGCCTTACCCTTGGGATTGATGATTCAGACCCTGCTGAATCATTTGGAAGTTCCTGATCTTGAATCTTCTCAGATAAATCAGTCTAATACAAGAAGGAAATTGATTATGCTATTCCTGGTCTAGATGATGATGAAGCGGTTGCTGGAGAGGCTGCTGGTGATGATAATGATGATGATGATGGTGATGCTGGTGGTGAGCAGGTTCAGCAAACTAAGAAGATATCAATCAAACCTGCTGCACCTAAGAAAGCTGCTGAGAAAAGAAAGGCTAGAGCTACAAAGAAAATAACTGAGGTATTCAAGCCTCTAAAGAAAACAAGGAAACAAACAGCACAGACTGCTGAGTCTGCTGAGGGTCAAGTGGAGGTTACTGACCCTGCTGTTGCTGCAAGAAGAACTGTTGTTGAAATTCTGAGGGAACAACATAAAGAAGCCAGTAGAAAGAAGAAGTCTACTGTGGTTGAGAAAGATGATGATGATGAACCCCTCTCCAAGAGGATGAAGGAGGTTGCCAAAAAGAAAAAGCATGGCAAAGGAAAAGAACTGAAAAACTTGGAGGCACAGAGAGCCCAAGAAGAGGCATCAGTAGAAGAGGAAGAAGAGGCTGTTGAGGCTGAGCCCTTAACTATCATTCCGCCTGTAGTAATTAGTGACTCCTCACCTAAAGAGGTTGTCAAATCTACGATGCTGGACAGGTTGTTGTTGAGCAATGGTTGAAGATATACATCGCCCACGACCCCGAGCCCGCCGTAGTATGTCTTTTGAAGAACCACAGCAAACCATTGTATCTGAACCGGCTGTGGTAGTTGAAGAAGTAGTTGAGGACTTGATTGAAGACCCTGGAAATGTGGCAATAGTTCAGGGGGAAGAGCAGTCTGCTGCTAACCCTGCTGATGAGCATGTAAGTCAGGGGGAATCAAGTGTTGTACAGATGGAAGTAGTAGGCACAAATCTACAATCACAGCAACCTACTGACTTTCAGACATCTGTTGAAGAAACTTTGAATCAACTTGTTGGAACCTTTGGAGGTCAACAAGGTACTGGAGTTGCTCCCAGGAGATCCTTCATGCCATTTGAAAGGCATGTGAAACAAAGAAAGAAAACAGAGGAGTATGTAGATCCCAAACTTCAGCAAATTGCTGACTACTTTCAGTGGAAGTTTGGTTTCTACAAAAGACAAAAGCCAGCTGGTAAACCAATGACAGATCTTGAAGAATGGGCTTTTGAAAAACTGGGAGTGGAGAACTTGCTAGATCTAATTGATACAACCTTGCTGCAATCAAGATGATGGATTTATTTGATGAGCAACAGAAGGAGGAGGGTATCAAGTTTAGAGATCCAAGAGATGGTCATGATGATTCTTCCTCATCATCAGATAGTAGAGGAGACTTTCCCTCTGGACCAGGAGAATCAAGTGGGGCTGCACTACAAATGAACCACCTGTACAACCGTCCACTGATACTGGTAAGTCTGCTGAGGGTCAGCAGACTGGAGAGATGGATGAGGATCTACAGGATCTCACCATGGATGATCTGGAGGCACTGATCAATGAAGGCATTACTCTGAGTGCTAGTAGGCTGACTGATGAACCAAGTACATTCCATGTTGTAGAGCCTACTGCACAAACTGATGCTGAACAGAGTGAGGATTTGGATGGAGAAAAGGTTGCTGATTTTAATGAACCTAGTGCCAGTTCTGAAGAGTCAATTGAATATCAAGATGGATTTGACATTGAAGGCACTCTGACTAAAACAGCCATCATCCTACACAAGATTGGTCATGCTGAAGGATTCCAAGTGGATAATGACAATATATTCAATCCACAAGGAATTGAACAGGAGGTACAGGCTGCTGAGTCTCAAACAGCACCTGGACAAAGGTTGGAACCTGATTTGGGTTTGGAGGAAACCCCTGTTGTTGAAGAGGCTGCTGTAGTGGAGCCTACTGAGGCCAAGGCCACTGTAGGGAAGGATAGTCAGCAGGCGATGTTGTTAATCCAGAAGAACAGCTGCTGGACTATGACTACAGTGATGAAGAGTTTCAAATTTTTGGAGAAGAAGAAGCTGCTGAAGAACCTGCACAAGATCCAGTCATGGAAGATATTCTTGGTGCTATGGTTGAGGAAGGACCTCCCCCTGCTGGGAGAGATATGAGTAAGGCAATGGTCATCAGCAGACAACAGGCACAATATAGAGTTGAGGAGCCTGCTGATGGACCTACTGATAGTAGAATGACCAGTGGAGTGCCAGTTGAAGTTTTCAATGAGTTATGAACTGTCAGAAATGATATGCAACAGTTAAGAACTCAACTGGACAGGAAAGAACAGAGATTTGAAGAACTGATGAAGATGGTAAATGACAACAGACAATCTGCTGATACAGTTGCTTCAAATTTTGCATCCACTCAAAATGCAGTCAATGATCTGCTATTAGATGTGAGGGGCATCAAGGTTGGAAATACTGCAAAAGATAAATTTATGAAAGATCAACTTATTTCTATCCATCAGAAACTTGACAACCTTGCTGCAACACCTGAGCCTACTGAGCCTGCTGCTGCACAACAACCTGCTGTGCCTGATCCCAAACTTACTGAAAGGATCAACAGACTGGAGGAGACATTGCAATCCAGGATCACTGCTATTGATACTAGAACTGGAACTATGGAAGGTCAATTGAATAGAGTGATAGTATCACAGGAGGGTATTCATGGCCTTATATCCCGTTTTGTTGATGATGTCACTAAGGGGGAAGAGGGCCAATCAGCTGCAGCAAAGGAGGCTGCAAGACTCTTTGCACAGAAGATATGGACTGATGAAACCAATGCTTTCGGAGCAACTTTGCACCGCGAGTTCAACTTACTGATGATCTTCTGAGACAATACAAGAAAGAATACTATAACAGAAGAAGACCTTATCATGACATGGGTTTTCATGAAGGCCTAAACTCTTTCTTGGGATTGAAATTTTGGGAAGCAAGAGTCAGAGCCTTAAGGGCAACTTACAGAGGAGGCAGAGGTGGAAGAGGTGGAAGAAGTGGCAGAGGTGATAGGAACTTGCCTATCACAAAAGAAAAGGACTCACTTGATGAATTCAAAGAACTGTACATGAAGTTTGGATTCAGAGTGAATGACATCAATCTTATCCTGCCTGAAGCATGGAACTGGTGGAAGCAAGTCAATCCCTACATTGATTTTACACTGATTGAAAATGAATGGATGAGGGATATGATAGAACAAATCAGAGCCTATCAAGAACAAGCTGAGAAGGCTAGACAAGAAAGAGAGAAGAGACAATAGATCAGCATACTTATCATTCTTTATCTTTGCTGTATCTAGTTTGTAATAACTGAACAATGATTATAATGAGAATTGACTAAATTTGTTCTATTTTTGTGTTTTATCTTTTTGCTTTGCTGATTAGGTGAGGGTAGTGGCATCATCACCAAAAAGGGGGAAATTGTTGGACTTATTTCTTAGTTTTGATGATGAGTGCCATACTAGCTGTTATAGTGCAAAGGCAAAAAGATGTCTAGATCAAATGTATAGGTTTATTAGAGTTTGATTCATAAATAGGTTTGATCAAACAAGCACTGTAAAGGGCTGCTGGTTGACATCAGCAGACTGGTCTAGGTCAGTAGGGTAGATAGGTCAGTAGACTAGTCGGAACCTGCTGAAGACTGAAGACGAAGACTGAGGGTTCAAACTCAGTAAATGAAGGCTAAGGGATCAAACTTAGTTTTTAAAGTCAAGGATATGGAATCAGAATTTAGGCAAGTCTGTGATGACCTAAACTGATTACATATACATTGTGTAGAAGGTCTAAGTTCCATAAGTTGGATGATGTTTGGAACTTAGTTATTATTAAAATGATGTAATCTAACTTCACAAATAAAAGTTAGATAAAAGTAATCAGCTGCATTATATTTTATATACAGAAATATGATGATCATCAGACTGATTGGTACTTCAGCAGACTGATGAACCTGCTGATATATACCTCGATTATTTCAAGATTATTTTGGAAAATTACATGGATAAGGACAGCCAACTACCTCTGACTTATCAAGAAAATCAAAGGTTGAGATTAAAAAGACGTTGGGATTATTCATATTTTTATCCATTGGATACAAGTCAAAGGGGTGGACGACCGCATTGTTTCAAAAGGAATTCGACGGTGTCGATCCCTATGAATAGGGACGAGAATGCAAATCGAAGGGACAAATACAAGGAACGGTCACATTTGAATTTCAAATACAAGTCACATGCATTCTTGCCTATAAATAGAGGACTTTCAACTCAGAAAAAGATGATGAAAAATTTGGATAAACTTTAAGTGATAATACTGAGCTGAAAAACACCCTGCTTGAACATACTGAGCTTAAGGCTGCTGATCTAGTGAATTTCTTCAAGTGTATTCTGTATTCAAGCTGCATCAAGATTACACACTTGGAGACTGCAAGCTGCTGATTACATCATCCTAATCAAGCTGCTGCAACTGAATCATTTATTTGATTCATTCTTTATTTTATAAAGAACCCGTCTTGAAGACAAGATGAAGCATCCGTTGGGTGTGAAAGATCGTTGTTTGTGGTGGAGGGGTGAAGAGGCAATCCTACCCTTCAAGGACCGAGTGGAAAACTCGGGAGCGACAATCCTACTGTTCCCGCTTTTCGGTTGTGAAGCCATAGTTATTGGTGAAGGACAAACAACTTAGGAATCTTTGTAAAAGCTGCATCAAAGATCTCTAGTGAATTTCCTCCAACATCACAGGAGAAGAGTGGACCGACAGATTACATCACCCGGAACCACTATAAAATCTGGCTATTTTCTTTCTGCACTTAGTTTATCTTATACATCAGCCTACTGAATCTAGCAACTGAAATCACACACTTGCACTACTGAGTATCTAATACTTAGTATCACTTTTAACAAAAAGTATTAAGGCTTAATTTTGATATAATTCCGCTGCACAAATTCAGCAAACTCAACTATCGCAGACTACGATTATCGGCGAGCTGCGAAGTCTCGGCGGACTCTGAAGTATCGCGACTGCTGAAGTTGCAGAATTTGTTAACTCCAAAGTTTTAAGTGTTAAAGTTTATTCACCCCCCCTCTAAACTTAACCAAAGCCTATTCAAGGGACCAACACTTTGCATCCTTCTTTGCTGAAGTGCACATTGTAGCCTTTGTCACAGAATTGACTGATGCTCATCAGATTGAAGTTAAGTCCCTTGACATATGCCACATTTTGAATCTTTAGATTGTTCTTGAGTATTATGCCTTCCCCCTTAATCTTGCCAGGGTTTTCGTTGCCTCCAAATGTGACTTTGGGTCCATCAAAAGCTTTGAAGTCAGTGAGCCATTTCTTGTTTCCTGTCATGTGTCTGGAACATCCACTATCTATGTACCAGACATCCTACAAAACAGATTAATTAAGTTTAGGTACCCAACACTGTTTGGGTCCATACTTGTTAGCAATCATGCCTCCGAAACCAAGTGTGTATCCAAAAGGTCTTATTTTTGGATAATTGAAGTCATCAACTTCATATGTATAAGGCATGGCAGAATAGATTCTAATATTTTTACTGAAGGTATTCTGATACTTTTCTCCACCTTTTGGTGCATTTACATCCTTCTTCTCTTTCCAATATGTAGTAGGAAACCTTTCTTGCTTCATGTGTCTAGGAACAGATTGGTTTTTCTTAAACACATGATGCATTTTATGGAATGGTTTCCTCTTGTATTTTGGAGGTGCAACATTCCAATCATCCTCTTGAAGGGTAAAGTCTGCCTTTACCTTTCAGATGGCTGTTGTTCTTGATTGACTGGAATGAGGATTTAGTCTGCTGTTTCACTAAATTAGGTTTTGACTTCACCGGAACAGGATGTTCTGTGGGAACTATGGTCTGTCCCTTTCTAAATTTTGATCCATTAATGGTCCTGAATTTAGAATTGTGTTGACCATTATTCCTACTTTCATCCTGACTTGTTGTAGCCAAGACCGATCCGGATCCAAACCTTTTTGAGGGTCTCGTAAGTTTGGTGCTTTTAGTGGTGCGGTGGTTACCTTTACTGGTGAGGAGATTTTCTTAACTGATCTGTTAATAACAGATGTATGATCATCTGCTTTTTGTTGATCATTTAAGTAGGTCTCCTTACTAGTTAAATCAGCTTTTGCTTTATCCAGTTCTTTCTTTAATCTCTTATTCTCTTTTCTTAGATCCTTGCATTCCTTTTCCAGAATTTCATGATTCTTTTCAATTTCATCAAATTTAGTCATGAGATTTTGGACTAGGTCTGCTGTATCTAATGGGAGACTAGAAGATTGTGCAGTGTTAGATGTGGAAGCATTTGATGAGGAACAGGAACTAGATGTTACCTCGGTTTCATCTGATTCTTTAGTCATTAAACATAGGTTTGTTTCCTCAGTGTCTGAGCTATCCCTTTTATCTTCATCCAATTCTTTGGTCATGAGGCATAGACATGCTTTTTCATTTTCTGAGTTGTCTTCTTCATCACTATCATCTGAATCATTATCAGATGATTCTTCATTCTTTTCACTGCTGGATTCTGCCTTGAGTGCCTTCTTTGTTTTTCTCTTTTCAGATGCTTTGTATTTCTTCTTTTCATCATCTTTGTCATTTTTTTCAGGACAATCAGCCTTGAAGTGACCTTTCTTGTTGCAGTTGAAGCATCTGTATTCATCATCATTCTTCTTCATATCTTTGTTTGAGCTCGACCTCTTGTTTGATGATGAATTCCCTTTGAAGGTCTTCTTTCTGCTAAACCTGTCAAAGCATTTAACTAATAAAGCTACATGTTCTTTTAGTTCATGTGTCTCTTTGCTGATGCATTCGGCAAAGTTACTTTGCTGGGGTGCAGCTAATGCAGTGATTTTGTGTGTCTCTGCCGGAGCACCATCTTCACCGTTCAATTCGAATTCATGAGCTTTTAATTGGGACATCAGTGTCAGAGTGTCAGTGCTTGCAATATGTGTTGTTCCTCTGATTCCTGATGTTATGATCTTCCATCTTTCAGGTAGTCCTCTCAAGATCTTCAAGCATACTTCTTTCTGGGGATATATGTGTCCAAGCTATTGCAATTCACTGATGATGCTTGAGAATCTGTTGTCCATTTGATCAATGGATTCACCAGCCTTCATTTTAAAGTTCTCAAATTTCTGTTTTGCAACAGATAATTTGTTTTCTTTAACAACTTCAGATCCTTCATTTATCAATGATAGCTTGTCCCACATCTCCTTTGCTGTTTTGCAGTCTTTGATTCTCATGAACATGTTGCTATCTAGGGTCTTCAAGATCATGTCTTTTGCAACAAAGTCCATATTTGCTCTTCTCCTGTCATCCTTGGTCCAATCCTTTTTAGGTTTGTCAATTTCCTTTCCTTGATCTGCTCATGTGCCTACCACAGCAGTGATTGTGATTGGTCCATCATTAATTTCATCCAGCATCTCTTCATGAGTTGCTGCAAGATGAGATAGCATTCTTATTTTATATTCATCAAAATTATTAACATTAAAAACAGGTACTTTTGACAAGAAGTTTGAGGAATCCAACAGTGCAAATGAAGATATAAATGTAAGCGTATAGAAAACTCAGATTTGAAAACTACTTTGAAAATAAGTGATCTCCTTGTTACCAGAAATTAGATCTGAACAGGTTCTGATACCAGGAACACCGCTCCGATACCAATTGTTGGTCCCAGAGAAGGGTGAAACTATAGTCAGAGGGGGGGTGAATGACTATAGTGGAGTTTCAAAAACTTTTCTTTTATTTAAAAGCTTTTGGGCAGTGGATAAGTCCCTTCTTACTATGTTGTTTTCAAATCAGTTTAGGCAATCATAGATATAAGTTATGATGTAGGCAAATTAAATAAATGCTGTAAAGTAAATTGCAGAAATTAAATTGACACAAGGCTTATAGTGGTTCAGGGTGGTGTAATCCCTTAATCCACTCTTCTCTTGTGATGATCGGAGGAATTCACTATTGTTTTCACAGATACAATAGTATGATTGTCCTTGGCTTCCCAAGCTTCACAATCTACAAGACTATCACTCCTTGACTGCAACAGCTTCAGTGATTCAGTCTTCCTTGCTACTCTTTAAGATCAAAATCCTTCAACAGCTATCACAGATTCAACTCCTTCTCAGATTGCCTCTGATTCAGTTGCTTCAGTTTGATGTGAATGTGATTCACACATTTGGTTGATCAATCTCAGCGCCAAGTATGACTTTGTAGCTATGATATCTGAGTTGATCACTAGATGTTTCCTTGTAAGTTCAGAGAGAAGGCTTTTCAAATTGATAGAGTTTTCACTTGATTTTTCTTTTCAGTTTATCACTTCTCTGTCTGTCAATGCCTTCTATTTATAGCCTTGAATAACCTTGATTTTGAAATTCCGTCCGTTGGCTATATTAATGAGGGAATAATCCTTGATTTTATTCTTGATTCCCCCTTAATTGCATTCTCCTTGATTTCAGTGATCGGATTCTTTCTTCAAACGTATAGCAGAAAATCCGTCCTTGATTGATCCTCTATTGATTGTGCATTTAATGCATGATCTTCTGAATCTTCAACGTATATTAAATCTGATCTGGTAAGTGTTACTTTGCCGTTTTTAGAACGGTCGAGTGATCCTTCTGACTTAGCCGTTTTAGCTTTTCCATCACCGTTTCGTCTTTACTCAGCCGAAAGTGAGTCTGCTTTGCCGATTCACTGTTTTCTTCTTTGTTTCTGTTTGAGGAGAATCTTTGTACTTCAATGATCTTTGATTGGGGTGAGATCAGTGTACACCATATTCGAATATTAATGTGCATCGCTTGTAGTATAACTTAGACTTGTCCAAGGTCATCACAGACTTCCTTGGTTACAAGTCGGACCTTTAATGTCCGCATTGCTTCTCTCGTTGGTGCTTGGTGGCTTCACTCGCCGAATATCTGTTTTTTGCTTTGCCGTCCTACCTACAAGTACAATACTTGTCTGACTCAACTTATACAACATGTCAGACTCTAAGTAAAGACTTATACAGAGAATTCTAACTTATTTCAGGCTTGCTATAACAGCTAGTATGGCCATCATCAAAACATAATAAAATGTTCCTAACAGTATCCAATTGTTCAATTGGAATCAAGTCTTCGTAGTTCCATAGGGACAGTTTATATAGAGGGGCTTAAGCCCTAGGGTTTGATGTGGCGTGTCTGGGATTGACACTGATCAATGTATTCCCTAAGGAAAAAGATTATGATTGAGTCATCTCCTTGATTATAGGACATAATTATGGTATTCAAATATTAGCATTAAGTGATAAGGATTCGAGCCTTTAATGCTCAGGATTCTATGATAGTTATCTGGTTATTATGCCCGTGAAGAATAAGACTAGAGACAGGCTCTGTCGGAAATGTACTGGGGTGGCGGAGCCGACTCACAGGGATCGGGGACGAAGACCGAGCTCCTATTGCCACATGATTGTACAAGTCTAAGGACCTGGTCCGATCGAGAAGGTCGACACTGATCGTACTACCGATTGTCCGAAGCTCGATGCCCGGTTCTTCTCCGACCTGTTAGAGACTGAGACCTATCCGATTGGAAGGCGGTCGGACACGTGGGGATCACTGGCGATGACCCGGAAGGAAGAGCCCCCCTGGGCTCGTCTCTAGAAAGTCAAAAGCGGTTTATCTTCCCGGGTCAAGTGTTCAGTCACCAAAGAGGTGCCACGTGGGTGAGCCCATTTTCTGGCAGCATCATAAGCCCCCTAGATCCAGCCAACCCTGGACGGGTCGGTTCGGACCTTTCGATGTGGTGGATCGGCACGGATGTATTAGCTTATGGATTTAGAAATTAAACCAGGAGGCAAAGCTAGTTATGACACAGTTATAGCTATTACGGGAATCGAGGCGTCGCAGCCTACTAATATTTTCGGAAGCCGTTTATCGAGGTAAGTGGGGGGTTATAAACCCGTCAGATCAATTGTTTCACAAATACGTGGGCTATTAAAACAGAAGATCTGCCGCCGATTACCATTCTCCATTTCTTCTTCAATTTGACTTTGCAAGTAAGCATTTATCCTTTCTCGTTCTGATTTCATAATCTTAACTATTTTAGGTTAAAACTTGCTCTCTAGGGATCCTAAATTCAATTTTCTTGAGATGGCCATAGCTGACAGCTGGGATGTTGGGTCGATTTTGAAACAAAAAGACGTGGATGAAATCTGCGAGAGGTATGGGGTCGATAGGGCTAGGTTTTCTCCTCAATTGCCGTCGGGGGCGCACCTATCTGCTCTGGATCCGCCGGAGGGTTTATGTTCCGTCCACCGGGAATATTTCGAGGTGGGGCTAAGATTACCCTTTTGCCCCGCCATTCTAGCGATACTCGACACTATAGGGCTAGGGATATCTCATATAGCCCCCAATGGCATTAGGTCCGTCATTGGGTTTGCGATTTGGTGCAGCCTGCTAAACATTAGATTCACTGTAGATAAGTTTAGGTATTTTTATCATCGTGTAGGACTAAGAGACCATCCATACCGGTATTATTTTGCTAGAAAGCTGGGGAAATCTTTCAACATCCCCATCCTTCCTCCTGGTCGGGATTCTTTCAAACGGTGGAAGGAGGGATTTTTCTATCTACGGAACGACGGTCACGCCGAGCTAAGCGTGTGGAATACGGCCGATCTGGATGGTGATGAGCGTCCAGATCTACCAGAGTCTTGGGTGGAGAAGATTCGGGGGTCGGGGTACTCCATCGAGTGGCAGAATCTGTACGATGACTTGATTGCGGCCGCTCGGCTGGGGGATGCGGGTCCCGTCCCCTACATGAAGTTGACCAAGGACGAGTGGCAGCCCTGTAGGGTTTACTTGTGTTGTATTTTATCTTTGTTGACGTATCCATGTTTCTTGTTTGGCTAATCTCCTTGTCGGTGTGTGCAATGGCTGACTTTGCCGATCTGATGGCCGGAGCAAAAGAGAAGTGGCGGTTCGCCAAACTGTCTCGACTCCAGCGGTTCGAGAGATACCTTTGAAGGATCCGACTACCGAAGGTGCGGATGCCTCTGCCTCGATTCCTCCCCCCGAAACGGCCAGGACGGAATCCCTCCGGAAGGTTGCGGAAAGGGGGTTAGTCCCCAGAAAACCGACTCGTCAGAGGCCGACCTCTCATGATGGTCGATCCTCAAATAGAAGCAAGTTGAAGGACCTTGAGTAAGGTCAGGAGGAGGGGGCCTTCGAGCAGGAGTGGGTTGCCAGCATGTCCGACGAGGAGCTGGCCATCCTTGGCTGCAAAACAGTAGAGATGGTAAGTGTAGCCTATTTCTTTCTTTTTGGATGGTTTAATTATCGATTGTCCTGATGATCTATATTTGTCCAGGGTGGCACGATTGGCAAGGAAGTTTTTAAGAGGTTACGCAAGGCCTCAGCAGACTTGGCTGTCCAATCGGAAAAGAATGCCGAGCTGCGGAAGACGAGGGATGAACTTAGGGCAGCTATCCGCCTTAAGGACACGGAGATGAAGGCCTTGCAAGCTCAGGTCCAGGCTCAGGAGCAAGAGTTGATGTCAGTGGGGGGTGAGCTGGCAGAGGAGAAAAAAGCAAGGGAGCAGGAGGTAGGGGACCTCAGGGCGAGAGTAGCCGATCTGGAGGCTACTACTGCGGCTCGGTGCGCCGAGGCTATTTGGGAGTACAAGGCTTCGGCTGACTTTCCCGAGGACTTAAAGGTGCTTTCTTGATCCCCATTCTCAATCATGGGTATACCTTGGGGGTGGATGAGTCAAGGACTCAGTTCCCATCGCTTGCTTTGGATGCCCTTCCTAAGAAGGCTTACTACAAGCCAGGGATGGACGCGGTCTATACTGAACGCGTCCAAGACTTCCGAGTGGGGGTAGACATAGTTGATAAGTATGTCAGCCAGCCGGCTGCTGTGTCCGGGTCGGCCCCTCCCTCTGAATCTCAAAAGGGTCCTGCTCCTGACTCTTAAAGTCTACTTTCTGTTTTTGGAAAGGTAGTTTATGTATTAAGACTTTATTCGTGATCAATGAAGAATTTATTTTGATTTTGTTTTGGTGAATTTTGAATTTTGGGTATGTATGTGTATGTGTATGTGTTGGTTGTTTGTTACGGGTATGTATGTCGCCCCCAGTATGTCATTCACTATTATTTTGTGAATGGCATATTCTTTTAGTTTAGTGTTGTCGAGCTTGATTTATGCATTCGGTTCACTAAGGTCATAGTCAATTATGTCAATTTGAAGTTAGTGCTTATTATTATATTTATATATAGGACCGAGCTTTATTTATGAGTTCGGTCTAATATCAGGTTAGGTCATGCTACGATCGTCATCTATACAGATTGAATAAGATGATGGACGTGAAGATTCATAGTTAAATCTGTTCGCCTTGATTATTAGAAGTTACAAGGATGAGAGGATCTAGAGCTCGGAGAACTGAGTTAGATCCGATCGCTTAAGTTAAGAAAGATTAAAAGGGCGAGAGGATATAGGGCACGGAGAGCTGACCTAGATCGATCGCCTTCACCAAGAATGTAAAATTATAAGGGCGAGGCGATCTAGGGCTCGGAGAGATGACCTAGATCGATCGCCTTAAATAATAATGTAAGAGTATAAGGGCGAGGTGATCTAGGGCTCGGAGAGCTGACCTAGATCGATTGCCTTAACTAAGAATGTAAAATTATAAAGGCGAGGCGATCTAAGGCTCGGAGAGCTGACCTAGATCGATCGCCTTAGCTAGGAATGTAAAATTATAAGGGCGAGGCGATCTATGGCTCGGAGAGCTGACCTAGATCGATCGCCTTTACTAAGAATGTTAAATTATAAGGGCGAGGCGATCTAGGGCTCGGAGAGCTGACCTAGATCGATCGCCTTAACTAAGAATGTAAAATTATAAGGGCGAGGTGATCTAGGGCTCATAGAGCTGACCTAGATCGATCGCCTTAGCTAAGAACGTAAAATTATAAGGGCGAGGCGGTCTAGGGCTCGGAGAGCTGACCTAGATCGATCGCCTTAACTAAGAATGTAAAATTATAAGGGCGAGGCAATCTAGGGCTCGGAAAGCTGACCTAGATCGATCGCCTTAACTAAGAATGGAAAATTATAAGGGCGAGGCGATCTAGGGCTCGGAGAGCTGACGTAGATCGATCGCCTTAACTAATGATAGAAAGCCGATCCTGAGTTCCATGATCGGACGGCTATATATATTGTATTCCTTCGTGCAAGTTTTAGGTGACCTAAATCAGACATTACGAATCAACGGTCTATATGAGATTTTAAAGACGAGCAAGGCCAGGCTAGTGCTGACTTCTCATTTATAGTTTTTAAGGACGAACGGGGCCAGGCTTGTGATGACTTCTCGTTTATAGTTTTTAAGGACGAGTGGGGCCAGGCTTGTGCTGACTTCTCGCGTGAGACTTTACTGCGCAGTACAAGTGTTTGAATGACTCTTATGAACTTTATAAAGTAAGATTCAACAGTTGGTGGTATTGGAACCAGTCAAAGATGTGATTAATCGAAATTAAATATCCGACATTTAAAAAATGAAGTGCAGAAATGAACAAAGAAGATCTCACTGAATGATGAGAAAGTGCGGATAAGAATTAAAATGCAGAAATTAAAGAGAGTTTGAAGAAAAATAATAACCAACAAAGACTTGTCGAACGAATTAGGCGAAAGTAATTCCTTTTCCCTTGATGGTAGCTGCGTAGCAGCTTCGGGCGACCTCCAAGTCTCCTTTGATTTCGACCGGCCCTCTACCGGTCGGGAATTTCAGGCTGATGTGCGCTGGGGAGATTATGGCTCGGAGATCGATCAGAACGGGCCTTCCCAAAATAATGTTGTACGCTGATGAAGATTTGACCATGACATAGTTGACCATAAGAGTCCTTCCTGATGAATCCTTCCCGAACATCGTCGCGAGTCGAACCATTCCTAGTGGATGAATTGGGGGGCCGGCAAATCCGAACAAAGGTGCTGAAACCGGAGTGAGCTCGGATTCCTTGAAACCCATTGCCTGAAAAGTTGCAAAGTAAAGAACGTTAACCGCACTACCAGTGTCCACGCAAACTCTCTTAACTAGATTCTTGTTACCATGACTTCGATGACTAGTCCTTCATTGTTAGGGATTAAGGGGAGTGGATCCCTTGGCCCATAGCCTATTTCATGAAAAGGGACTCGGCTTCCTTTGGCTGTCTGTCCGTTGTCCACTCGGGCACTAGAGTTGCCGACCTCTAAACTATTGCCAGGGCCTCCCACAATGGTGTTGAAAGAATTGATCGGGTGATTGTCCGCTGGCTGACCCTTGTCGGGGAGATTGGTCTCTTCTTCGCTGGGGATCGCCCTGTCGACCGCGATCCCGACCATAGTTTCTCTGTTGGTAATCTCGCTGTCCTCGACGTTCGCCATAGAGGGGTCAGTCCACGACCTCGTCTAGCTTTTCCTTCTACGATTGCTGCTTCCACGTCGCGTTGAAAGTCTCTACAATTGTCCAATTCATGCCCGGTGTCTTGATGGTAGGTGCAGAACTTACTCGGTCCCTCCTTTCCAAGGGGCTCCGCAGCGGTGTGGGAGTTTTTGTTAAACCTTTTCTTTCCATGATCACCAATACTTGTTCCCGAGGCCGGTTTAACACCGGGAAGTCTCTTGGCTGTAAGGCATTTCTCTATTCAGGTCGGCCTATGGCCGAACCGCTTGTACGATCTCCATACGACTTCCGTCTTCTAGCTTGTCCTTCTTGGGGTTGGACTTCTCCACTTCTCTCTTTACGCAATTAGCTTCTCCTCCTTGATAATGTTTGAAAGCGTCCTCCAAACATTCTTTCATAGATGTAGGGAGCCTACTGCTCAGCTTGGCATATAATCTACCTTCACGTAGCCCTGCCACGAAGGATGCAATCTGAACTTGGTCGTCGGCGTCTCGCACTTGTAATGATTCCTCACTGAACCGCTTAAGGTACTGCAATGCGGTTTCGTCTCTCTTTTGTTTGATGGCGAACAGATGGGTAGCATTCTTCTGGAACGGCTTCGCCGTGATAAACGCATTGAGGAACATCTTTCCTAGAGTGTCAAAACTGTAAATCGTCCTTGGCGGTATTTTCTTGAACCATTCCCGAGCCCGACCACTGAGTAGCGCAGGGAATGCCTTGCACTTCATTTCTTCTGAGGCACAATCGAGATTCATGTGTGTGAGATACTGGAACAGGTGATTCTGGGGATCTTTAGTTCCGTCGTAGGGCTCCAGTTTGGGGATCTTGAATCTGGCTGGCCGAGGGTAGTTATCGATCTTCTCAAAAAAGAGGACTCGAGTGCTTGGAGCGTTGACTTTCTTCCGGCTATGGCTTCTAGCTCTACGCGAGCTGCCTCTATGGCTTGAGGAATGATCAGTTGTCTCTATAGGTTGGAGGATGACGATCGATTTTCTCTTCTATTGCTCTTAGGCTTCGGGGGGAAGGTGTTGGCTGCCATGATTCATCGTTGGGATCATCTTCTTCCTCAGATTGTTGACCCTGGGAGTTTTGTCCAGATGAGCCTCCGTTTGAGTGATTCATGTCCTGCGAATTTTCGTTGAGGGGGCCTTCTTCTTCTAGACCTTCCCAATCCTCATCTTCTTCATCCTCTTCTGCCAAGACAGCATTAAGAACAGCTTCTTTCGTGGTTTCATCCAAAGCTACAAGTTGATCAACCAGCGTCTGATGAGAGGTGTCAAGAGAGACACTTTCCTGCTGCGGCTGATTCTGGTTTTTAGCGTCTGACTCTGATGCGTTGTTGGCACCGTTACCATTAGCAGCCTGTTGTCATGTGGTCACCATGGTTGTTCTGAAGCTTTTCCTGAGATTATCAATCAAAAAGAAGTCCCTCCTTCTAGCGCCAATTGACGATCCAGAAATCGTCAGAGTAATACTCTAGGTTTGTTTCCTTGATTACAACCTATGGACGCTTTAGGAACACAGAAAAACGTTGATGGAGGGGGTGATTTGATTTGTTTTAGACTGCACTTGATGATGACCAAGCTGCCTACGTATCCCATGGTTCAATTGGAATCAAGTCTTCGTAGTTCCTTAGGGACAATTTATATAGAGGGGCTTAAGCCGTAGGTTTGATGTGGCGTGTCTGGGATTGACACTGATCAACGTATTCCCTAAGGAAAAAGATTATGATTGAGTCATCTCCTTGATTATAGGAGATAATTTTGGTGTTAAAATATTAGCATTAAGAGATAAGGATTCGAGCCTTTAGTGCTCAGGATTCTATGATAGTTATCTGGTTATTATGCCCGTGAAGAATAAGACTAGAGACAGGCTCTGTCGAAAATATACTGGGGTGGCGGAGCCGACTCACAGGGATCGGGGATGAAGACCGAGCTCCTATTGCCACAGGATTGTACAAGTCTAAGGACCTGGTCCGATCGAGAAGGTCGACACTGATCGCACTACCGATTGTCCGAAGCTCGATGCCCTCCTCTCCGACCTGTTAGAGACTGAGACCTATCCGATCTAAAGGCGGTCGGACACGTGGGAATCAGTGGCGACGACCCGGGAGGAGGAGCCCCCTTGGGCTCGTCTCTAGGAAGTCAAAAGCGGTTTATCTCCCCGGGTCAAGTGTTGAGTCACCAAAGATGTGCCACGTGGGTGAGCCCATTTTCTGGCAGCATCATGAAGCAACTTAACCATATATAGTACCCGCCGGAGTTAGGGAATTGAGAGACAAATAGAGTGCGACCCAAACATGAAGAAGGCCAGTTAGCATCTCCGGGTTGTTTCTCTGAATTGAAGATGAAGAATCAGAGATGCCCAGGTCGGCTTCCATTGAAGGTAGATGTTGATGTTTTCGGCAGGTTCCGGCAGTTCCATCGCCGGTGAACTGTATTGTAGAGAGGAAGAGGTGAAGAGAGCCACGGTTATCAAGAGGTGAAGTGGTGAACAGAGTGAGGAGAACAATGAAAGGGTAATAAAAAGTAAGAAACACAATAAGACAAAATTGTGGGAAACAAATAATTCCTTATGACATTTTCACCTATGGTCAACATGTCAATCCATGCCAACAAGAAGGGTTAAAACATTTTCAAGACCTAAAGTTTTAGAAACACCTCGAATGGGAATTTGTTGAGAATATTCTAGATAAACAAAATCATGGAAATGAATCATTGTAATCAATCGTATTTATTGTGTATTATTGCGTTTACATTATGGCTATATAGTATAAATAGCATACTATTGTACTCAATCAAATCAATAGAAAATATTTTCGCTCAATTGTTGTTATGGTATCAGAGCTCTCATACTAACGTCTTTCGGTCTCGAGCGATCTCTACGTAAAAATGTCAGGGTGGGGTATTAATATGATCGAACCCTCACCCTCGTGTTTCACTTTTACCTTTGTTGTTTTATTTTTATTTTATGTCTTTTCTAATATTCTGAATAAATTTGTATTGGTGTCGGTACCTTCGCCGGTTATGCCAACTTATGTGTCATGCTAATGGGCTTGATAAAGCTTTCATCTTTTCTACCGCCTCAAAAATTTTCCCTTCATACTCTTCCTGTCTAATTTTAATTTTAATTTTTCCTTTTTTTCATACTTCAATCTCTATCTGATCATCGTTGTTTTCCTCTATTAAATTTTTTTTCCGTTAGGGTACACCCCTCAATGCCTTTTCTTACATTTATTTTGCTAGGGTACACCCCTCCATTTCCTTTTCTTCCATTTCTTTTGTTAGGTACAACCCTCCACACCTTTTTTTTTGTTTAGGGAATCAACTTCGCTCCACGTATTTTTTTCATGACTTTTCCACATTTTTGGGTCATCCAGCTATCCTATTTTTTTAGGGTATATCCCTCCCACTATATTCTCCTCTCTATCCTTATTCTATGACTCCTTACTATCCCAATTTTTTTAGGGTATGCTATTCCCTCCACATATTTCCTCCTCTCTATCGCAGGATTCCGGCAATTTCAGGTTGCGAAGCAGTTGATGCCGATTGATCTGGTGAAGTTGTTGCAGACACCACGTGAAGGAAAGATTCATTCATTACAAGCCAATCTATATGTCATTGCTTGCAGAGGCGTGTTGAGAATATTCTAGATACACAAAATCATGAAAATGAATCAATGTAATCAATCACATTTATTATGTATTATTACGTTTATATTATTGCTATGTAGTATAAATAGCCTACTATACTTTTCCTCAATTGATGTTAGAATTAAAACAAACTAAACAGAAAGTATGAACTTTCTGTCAACAATTCGATATAAATCCCTGCTCAAAAAATGTCGACATAAATCCTACTCAAACATCTATTAGTTGTCAATGAAATTGTAGTACAAATCCAAAAATTGTTTATAAAGAACGTTACGAGCATAAAAAGAATTGCAACATAAGAAGACCATTTAAATCAAAAGAAGATTATTACAATGATCCTAAAAAAAAAAATCCAAGCAGAATTCGTACAATAATGTTGAATGTCACAAGTGCCAAAAAAAAAAAAAAACATAATGCAAATTATTGCTGATTGAACAAAAAATTACAAGAGTTGCAATTAAATGAAGAGATTACTAATAAAATCTCTAATCTCTTGAATGACTATTTGAGACCGAATCAGATTTGAACAATTTAGAAGATGAAAAACCTCTTCAACTAGAGGAATCGAGTACTTATGATTCTGATGTTGAGTCTGGATATAAGAAAATATAGCAGCAAATTTACTAACACCAATTGATTTTAGTATAACGTTAAGCGTTTGATCCTAATATGGTATCGGAGCAGGAGATTTTGAGTTCAAGCCCTGCTTCCGGCACAATTAAAAACAAAAACAAAAAAAACCAAGTGTTGGACCCCACTCTCTTCTTATAGGCCCACATTTCCCAAACAAAAATAAAAAGGTCAAGTGTTGGGTCTCTCCCTTCTTATAAGCCCACATTTGAGGGGACGTGATATAAGAAAATATAGTAGCAAATAGGCCCACAAAAAAAAGTGTTGTGCCCCGCTATCTTCTTATAGGCCCACACTTCCCATACAAAAAAAAAAAAAAAAAAAAAAAACAAGACAAGTGTTGGGAGCCCTTCTTATTGGCCCACATTTGAGGGAACGTGATATAAGGAAATATAGTAGCACCTTTACTAATACCAATTGGTTTTAGTAAAACGGTAAGCGCTTGATCCTAATAAGTCTGAATTGGTACAAGAATGTTGAATGTTACAAATGATATACGAAAATGTCATACTACAAATTATCAAAGATTGAACGAAAAAGAGTTTAAGTTAATTGAATAGATTACTAATTAAATCTCTTATCTCTTGAGTGACTCTTCTGAGACCTGATTGAGTATTGTGTGTATTTCCCATATTGCCCTTATGGTGTGTTGTATGTGTGTTAGATTTGGTATCTAGTGTAATCCAATGAATGACTGCCATGTGTCCTGGTTATTAGAGTCCTGGATGTATTAGAGCGTGGTGTTGTAGCCGTTGGTCCATTATTGAACAATGAAAGAATCTATCATGTTTCTCTGAAATTCTATCTTGGTATCAGAGACAGAATGGCCACTGCCGGACTGCCCACTAGCCCCGCCTCCAATTCTGAGAATGACACTTCAGTTGCAGTTGTCTCTCTACCATCTCCACCGCTGGAGTGAGTACATTTTTGATTGGAACACCGGCGTTGTCCTCAGTTCCCTTGTCACATATGTCTTTTCCAATGTTCTCCACTGAAACTGTACCATGTTCGCAATTTTTGAGCTCCTTCTCCTACAACCCACAACTGCATGATAAACCTCTTTTTCCGTTCTATCATGGAGCTCCTGGTTTTGGATCCTTACCACCAATGTATTTGCACCTTGCCCAGCATATATGGACCTTAATCCTGAAATGATTGCAGACGCCTGCTTGTTTCAAGATAGGGTTTGATGTGTTCGTTAAGGATTTCTAAGAGACGCGATCCGAATCACTTTCACGTTGGCACTATTCTGGAATGACTGAGGAGTGTGTGTCTCACAGATATGGAATCCATTCCTTCCTGCGGGAAGTAGAAAGACAATCCCGTTATTTGTTGATCCTAGAAACTGATCGATCGGCCGAGTTCATATTGGTTATGAACTAATTGATCACTAGTGGGTTGATGGTAAATATGGATGAGATGTAATGAAAAAGGTTTACGGAAATAATCCCGCTTCGTTACGGATAGTCTATGGAGGGTTACACCGTATGTAATGATTATATCAATTGGGACTTATTGACTCGACGCTTTGAGAATAAGTTATATCTATAATCGATAGAGTTCAGTTTCGGATTTATGGTGGCGTAATTCCGGAATTAATAAGTTGAGTAGAAATGTTCTCTTCGATGAATATTTTATTCAATTTATTGTAGCTACTGGTTATAGGTCCATGGTCCCCGGGTTGGCTCCTAACATGCGAGTGTTTTCTTGTTTTGTGGAACCTCGAGAATAAATTAAATAGTTTGTCCATTTAATTAATATGCAAATATTATTTATTTGGTAAATAATATGTAAAATATAAAAGACATTTTCTATTAAAATTAATGGCATAAGTGGTGCCATATTTTGTGTGAAAATTAGGACAAGAAATTTTCCTAGATTATGTCACATATGTAATTAATTAATTATTAATTTGTTGGATAATTAATGGAAAAAATATGAGATTGATTTTATGGGTGTTGGACTTATTTCTATGTTTTGATGATGAGTGCCATACTAGCTGTTATAGTGCAAAGGCAAAAAGATGTCTAGATCAATGTATAGGTTTATTAGAGTTTGATTTATGAATAGGTTTGATCAAACAAGCACTGTAATGGTCAGCTGACTTGTTTCAGCAGACTGGTCTAGGTCAGTAGGGTAGATAGGTCAGTAGACTAGTCTTGAACCTGCTGAAGACTGAAGGCTGAGGGTTCAAACTCAGTAAATGAAGGCTAAGGGATCAAACTTAGTAATTTAAGTCAAGGATATGGAATCAGTACTTAGGAAAATCTGTGATGACCTTCCTGATTACATATACCTTGTGAAGAAGGTCTAAGTTCCATAAGTTGGATGATGTTTGGAACTTGGTTATAATTAAAATGGTGTAATCTAACTTCACAAATAAAAGTTAGATAAAAGAAATCAGCTGCATTGTATTTTATACACAGCAATTTGTTGTTCAGCAGACTGATTGGTATCTCAGCAGACTGATGAACCTGCTGATATAATACCTCGATTAAATCAAGATTAAATTGGAAGATTACATGGATAAGGACATCCAACTACTTCTGATTTATCAAGAAAATCAAGGGCTGAGATTAAAAGGACGTTGGGATGGCTTAGATTTTCATCCAATGCTTACAAGTCAAAGGGTGGACAGACTGCACTGTCAAAAAGGAATTCTGACAGTGCCAGTCCTATGAATAGTGACAGAATGCAAATCAGATGGGACAAAAACAAGGAACGGTTATATTTGAATTTCAAATACAAGTCACATGCATTCCTGCCTATAAATAGAGGACTTTCAACTCAGAAAGAAGATGATGAAAATTGTCAAACTTTGAAGAGATACTTTACTGAGCTGAAAAACACCCTGCTGAACTTACTGAACTTAAAGCTACTGATCCAGAAAATCTTCAAGTGTACTCTACATTCAAGCTACATCAAGTATACACACTTGAAGACTGCAAGCTGCTGATTATATCATCCTAATCAAGCTGCTGCATTTGAATCATTTACTTGATTCATTCTTTATTTTATAAAGAACCTGCTGAAGACAGTGAAGCACTAGTTGTGTGAAAGACTGTTTGTGGTGGAGCTGGTGAAGAGGCAATCCTACCCTTCAAGGACCAGTGAAAGACTCAGGAGCAGCAATCCTACCTGTTCCCAGTCTTTAGTTTGTGAAGCCATAGTTATTGGTGAAGGACAAGCAACCTTAGGAATCTTTGTAACTGATACTCCAAAGATCTCTAGTGAATTTCCTCCAACATCACAGGAGAAGAGTGGACGTACAGGATTACACCACCTGGAACCACTATAAAAATCTGCCTACTTACTTTCGGCATTTACATTCTGCACTTAGTTTAATTCATTCATCAGTCAACTGAATCTAGCAACTGAAATCACACACATACACTACTGAGTATCTAATACTTAGTATCATATTTAACAACAAGTAACAAGGCTTAATTTTGATATAATTTCGCTTTGCACAAATTTAGCAAATCGAACCGTCGAGACAACCGTTTATCGGTTAGAGCTGCGAGGTCTCGCGGACTGCGAAGTATCGGCGAGTGTGCTTTGAAGTTACAGAATTTGTTAACTCCAAAGTTTTAGGTGTTAAGTTTATTCACCCCCCCCCTAAACTTAACCAAAGCCTTTTCAAGGGACCAACAATTGGTATCGGAGCAGTGCTTCTGTTCTAAAGAAATCCTACTTGTTGTGCTTGTGAAAATTCTTTGAAACTTTCTTTCAAGTTACGATTTTCAAAGACTTGCATCATGGATAACACTCAGTATGCTAGAACTATGCTGATGTGCTCTCTAGATAGATTTGATGAGTATAAATGTCGAATGCAGGCTTACCTTGCTGCAACTCATGATGAGATGATGGATGTACTAACTGATGGACCACTGGAGATTACCAAGTCAGTAACAGTGGGTGAAACTACTGAGTACATTCCAAAACCAAAAAGAGAATGGAATGCAGAAGATAGGAAGAGAGAAAACCTCAACAACATTGCTATTGATATCATTTATAGAACCTTGGATAGCAATATGTACATGAAGGTCAAAGATTGCAAAACTGCAAAGGAACTTTGGGACAAGATACAGTTGATCTGTGAAGGCACTGATGCAATAAAGAAGAATAAGATCAGTGTGGTCAAAAAGAGGTTTCAAAAGTTCAAGATGCTACCAAATGAAACCATTGAGCAAATGGAATCAAGATTTAATGCAATCCTGGATGAACTTACCCTGCTGAGTGTAAGTTATACAAAAGAACAAAAATCTTGGAAGCATTACCTACAAAAGATGTTTGGAAAAATGAAGGTGACTGCAATAGAAGAGATGAGAAAGTTGTATGAAGAAGACACTTTCAAGTTGTTTTCAGATCTTAAGGCTTATGAATTTAGCAAAAAGCTTGTACCTGAGACTGAAAAAGAAGAGCCAAAGACCACTGCATTGGCTGCTTCACATCAGGAAGAAACATCAGGAGGACAAGATGATCTGCTGGATGAAATGCAAGAGCAGATTGCCCTACTGAGCAAGAAAATCAGGATGATGAAGACTGGAAAGGCCCCTTCAAGAAATTTCATAAAGAGGCCTGCTGAAAGGAAGAAAGATGAATCAAAGAATGACAATGACTATCTGTGCTTTCATTGCAAGAAACCAGGACACTTCAAACCTGACTGTCCTGAGTTAAAACAAAGTAAGGAACCTGATTATCTTTGCTTCAACTGCAAGAAGCCTGGACACTTTAGACCTGATTGTCCAGACCTACTGAAGACCAAGAGTCAACAAAGAAGACATGGCAAGAAGGCTATGGTTGCTGAAGATGAATCAGGGTATGAAGTGGAATCTGAAAAAGGAAATGAATCAGATGACACAACATTGGTTGCTGAGATGGAAGATTATGCTTTGATGGCTAATGTGGATGAAAGTGAGGAGGTATACAATACTGTATCTATCAATACTCCTGCTGGAAGTGATTGTGAATCAACTTGTGGTTCAAATCCTAGAAATTCTGACAACAATGAGACTTTGGATGCCATCCTTAATCAACTGAGGATAATACAATCTGGTTATGAGATTGTGCAAGGCTGAAAAAGAAGCTCTTGAATTGGAAGTTGGAAGATTGAAAGATGAATTAAGGGTTCTCAAAGGTAAGGAAAAAGATGTTGGACAGAATCAGTATAAGTCTGATGAACATCCAAAGAACCTCGAATCTATTTGAACCATCTTGTTCCACTACCGCATACAAATCGGGAAAGCCTTTGGGGATAGAACAGGGCTTGGATTTGGAACTCAACAATCTAACAAGAGTGGATCCAGTAAGGTCACTGAACCTAGTACCAGAATTGGTCCTAAGTTTGTACCTGCACTAGATCCAACTCCCAGTAAGGTTGCTGAGGCATTAAAACCCAATGAGAATGCTTCAAGGAAGCAAAATCAGAAGTCAAAGAAGTCAACAGCTCCTAATAAAATGAATAAATCTAAAAATAGGACTGTTGTGCCTTCTAAGCCTACTGATAGCAGACCTGCTACCAAGTCTGCTGGACCACAGAAGGGTAAGAAACAGAAATATTCCAAGGATAAGAATCCTAAACCCAAAAATGTTAATCATTCAAGGGATACTTATCTCAGGGGGAAGGTAGACTGTTCCCTACTGATGATGTTTGGAATATTCCTGCATCTAATGCTAGAAACAGTAAGTATAACCATGCTGCTAGGGTAAAACCTAGGCAATGGGATCAGCAGAGGACTTACACAAGACCTCAGCAGACTCCATACTACAGGGTTGTTCCTAACAGACAGCAAACTAATGGTTATGCTAATATTTGTAACAACCAAAGTCACTTCAAACAGCATTATAAACCAAAAGGCCAGAAAACATATGTGATTCCTACACAACCTACTGTTAGAACTTATGGATGTGTGGAATACATGTATGAACCAAAGTATGAACCAAAGTAAGACACATTCAGGAGAAGACCTTATGGAAACATACCAAGGGTCATTCTTACCACTGACCATTATGGACCCAAACAGGTTTGGGTACCTAAAATGTATTAACTTTGTTTTGTAGGGTGTCTGGTACTTTGACAGTGGATGTTCCAGACATATGACAAAGAATAAGCACTATTTGTCAAACTTTGTGGCAAAAGATGGTCCAAGGGTGAATTTTGGCAACAAGAATACACCTGGATACACAAGAGGATATGGCACACTTGTCAGGAATGGACTTACAATCAAGAATGTTGCATATGTGGAAGGACTGGACTATAACTTGCTGAGCACTGGACAATTCTGTGACATGGGATACAAGGTCACTTTTGACAAAAACAATTGTATTGTCATTAGTGAAAGAGGTGATCAAGTTGTACTTGCTGGTAGAAGACAACAGAACATGTATGTTGTGAATTGGTCTACTGTAGTTCCAGAAACCTGCCTGTTTGTGCATACCAAGTCTGAACTCAATTGGTTATGGCACAAGAAGTTGAATCATCTAAATTTTGATGATATCAATCAGTTGGTGAAGAAGAAGCTAGTAATTGGTTTACCTGAGATCACATTCAAGAAGGATGCTATATGTGATTCTTGTCAGCAAGGTAAACAGACAAAGTCAAGTTTCAAGTCAAAAACTAAACAATCAACTAATAGAGTGTTGGAGCTGATGCATATGGATCTTTTTGGACCAATAACTCCAACAAGTGTGACAGGAAAGAAATACACCTTAGTGGTTGTGGATGATTATTCAAGGTACACTTGGGTGATTTTTATGAACAAGAAAAGTGAAACACTCAAAAGCATGCCTAATCTTTTGAAGAGATTACAGAATGAGAAAAGTTTGACAGTAATAAAGATAAGATCAGATCAGGGTACTGAATTTCTCAACAAAGTTATAAGAGAATATTGTGAACAGAATGGTGTACTACATCAACTTGTTGCTGCTGGTACACCTCAGCAAAATGGGGTTGCTGAAAGAAGAAATAGAACCTTAAAGGAAGCGGGAAGGACAATGATTTGTGAAGCATTGCTACCTGAAAGATATTGGGCTGAAGCAGTCAATACGGCATGCTATACACAAAACAGAACATCAGTGAATAAGAAGCTGCTGAAGACACCTTATGAGGTTTGGAATGGAAGAAAACCAAATATATCCTATTTCCATCCATTTGGAAGCAAATGTTTTATCCTAAATCATAAGGTTCATTTGAATACTTTCCAACCAAAGTCAGATGAAGGGATTTTCTTGGGATATTCTTCAGTCAGTAAGGCATTCAAGGTGCTGAACAAGAGGTCACTGAAACATGAAGAAACAATCCATGTTGTGTTTGATGAACCTAAGTTTACTGGTATGGAAGATGAAGATTGTGAACATGCTGAGAATCAACAAGTCACTGATCCAGATTGTGTTGAAGTTTTGGAAAGATTCAATGACTTAAAAGTTTCTGATACTGCCCCTGCTGAACACCCTGCTGGTAATAATACTGATGCAACAACTGAAGCAGTTCAAGGATCTACTGAACCCCCTGTTAATGAAGAAGATACAACATACCCTACTGAAAATGAGGTTCCTCATAATCAAAATAACCAGAATCCACAATGGTTAAGGAATCACCCTGCTGAACAAGTTATTGGCAATGTACAGCAAGGTGTAAGGACCAGAAGACAACTGGAAGCTATGTTTACTTGTTTTCTATCTCAAATGGAACCTAAAGTTGTTGAAGAAGCAATTTCAGATCCAGATTGGATAATTTCTATGCAAGAGGAATTAAATGAATTTGAAAGAAATCAAGTTTGGACACTAGTTGAAAGGCCAAGTCATGCAAATATCATGGTACTATGTGGGTATACAGAAATAAACTTGATGAATCTGGTACCATTTTGAGGCATAAGGCCAGACTAGTTGCAAAAGGCTATTCTCAAGCAGAAGGAATAGATTTTGATGAAACTTATGCACCTGTTGCAAGATTGGAAGCTATCAGATTATTCTTGGCACATGCTGCATATAAGAACTTCAAGGTATATCAAATGGATGTCAAAAGTGCTTTTCTGAATGGCATTCTAGATGAGGAAGTATATGTACATCAACCTCCTGGATTTGAAATTAAAGATCAAGAAGATAAAGTGTATAGACTCAACAAAGCACTTTATGGACTGAAACAAGCACCAAGAGCTTGGTATGAGACTCTATCTCAATTCTTGGTGGACAATGGTTTTACAAAAGGCACCATTGACAAGACACTTTTCAGAATCAGTGAAGGAGACTGCACCATGCTGGTACAGATTTATGTGGATGATATAATATTTGGTTCTGAAAATGATCTACTTTGTGAAAAGTTTGCAAATCTAATGAAGAGTAAGTTCCAAATGAGTATGATGGGAGAAATGAACTACTTTTTGGGATTGCAAGTCAAGCAGATGAAAGATGGAATCTTCATTCATCAAACCAAATATACCAAGGAGTTGCTGAAGAAGTTTGGTATGAAAATAGCACTAAAAATTCAACTCCTATGAGTACAAATATCAGATTGGATGAAGATAAAGATGGCAAAGATGTTGATCAGACTTTATATAGAAGGATGATAGGAAGTCTTGTGTACCTCACTGCCAGCAGACCTGATATATCCTTTACTGTAGGTGTTTGTGCAAGACTTCAATCTAAACCTAAAGAAAGTCATTTAGGTGCAGTCAAAAGAGTTCTCAAGTACCTAAAAGAGACTTTGGGAGTAGGAATATGGTATTCCAAGGATGGAAGCTTCAAATTTATATCCTACTCAGATTCTGATTATGCTGGATGCAAAATTGATAGAAAAAGCACCACAGGATCTTGTCAGTTAATGGGAAGTAGACTAGTCTCCTGGTTCAGCAAGAAACAGAATTCAATATCAACTTCCACTGCTGAAGCTGAATACATTGCTGCTGGAAGTTGCTGTGCACAAGTACTATGGCTAAGACAACAATTAAGGGATTATGGAATTGAGGAAAAGGAAATTCCAATTATGTGTGACAACACAAGTGCAATTGCAATCACTAAAAATCCTATTTTGCACTCAAGAACCAAGAATATTGATGTGAGACATCATTTTATAAGAGATCATGTTGAAAAGAAAGATGTGGTGGTTCTATATATCCCTACTGAAAATCAACTTGCTGATATTTTCACTAAACCACTTGATAGTGAAAGATTTGCCAAATTAAGGACTGAACTTGGAATTATAAAAGTTGGTGATATTCAAGAATGTACTTGGAATTCACCAAGGGGATTAGTCTTTGCTATGTTGGGTGAGCTCACTTAGCAGATTAGTCATTGGTATCAACAATTCCATGTACTTATGTTTGGACAATTGAGCAAATGAGGTTGCCAAGGGGATTGGTCTTTGTCATGTTGGGTGAGCTCACTTGACAGATCAGTCATTGGTATTAAACTTCATCTTGTATTATCAATTGTACAAAACAAGAAGAAATTAAGGATCAACAGAGTCACTTTATCAGCAGGCTCCTGAAGTTCCTTTATCAGCAGACTGCTGAGCCCACCCTGCTAAGGTTTACCCTGCTGAATGGAACGTTACTCAGTCAAAGTTATTAAAGTCAAAAAGTAGTTTGGCGGGATATTTACTTTATCCATTATTACCATGGTTAACATGATCTAACGGTTACAAACGTTATGGAGGAGTAATGGGCCACGTGTCAAGACAGCATTTATTCAGATTAATCGTGGTCAAGCATCAATGTACGTGCACTGACAGTTACAACTACTCACTGTCTATATATTCAGGCCTATCACAATGCAGATTCTCTACTTGCAAAATCTCAGATTAATACTCTATGCTTTTACACTGTGTGAACACAGATTTGAGAAACTATCTTCTTTATCTTATTTTCTCATAACAATGGCCGAAAAGCTTGATGTTCAGATTGAATCAAGCCAAAGTGTTAGAGGCTATGTTGTTGATGCAAACCAAACAGAGCTGGTCATCAACATTGGTCGAAGAATAAGAAGGTTTGCTGGCTTGGAGAACAAACTCAATATAAGATTGGAAACAATCTCATATACAAATGTTGTGGATTTACGGAAACACATGGTTGTGGAAGAAGGAAGCGTAGCATTCAAAACAACTGTGAATGCTGAGGAGATTGAAGTTTCTCCCAGCCTGCGAGGGAAGTTTTTGGTTTTGAAGAAATGGTGGATGGTCCAGTAAATCCTGAAGCAATGGGATTGGACAAGATGGTGTTTGTTGATCAAATCAAAACAAATGAAGCCATCAAATCTGTTCCAGGCATCAACTGCAGACATATTGGGTATGCGTACAACCTGCTGAGCAAGCTCATTGCAAAGAATATATTGGGGTTGATTGGAAGTATGGATACTCTATCAGGACCCAAGATAGAGCTGATGATAATCATTTGCAGGAGCATGAAATTTGATTGGGCAAGCTATTTCATTCATTACATGAAGAAGGTAGCCAAGGAAGAAAAAGAGGGAAAGAGGAAATCCAAGGCCTTTCCCTTAGGATTAATGGTTCAGACCCTACTGAATCACTTGGAGGTTCCTGACATAGAACCTGAAAAGATTAATCAGTCTAGATACAAGAAGGAAATTGATTATGCTATTCCTGTCTGGATGATGATGAAAAAGTTGCTGATGTTGCTGATGATGATAATGATGATGATGGTGATGCTGGTGGTGAGCAGGTCCAGCAAACTAAGAAGGTATCTGTTAAACCTGCTGCACCAAAGAAAGCTGCTGAGAAAAGAAAGGCTGCTGATGTTAGAAAGATTACAGAAATCTTAAAGCCAAAAAGAACAAAGAAGCAAACAGCACAGACTGCTGAGTCTGCTGAGGGTTCAGTGGAGGTTACTGACCCTGCTGTTGCTTTGCAAGAAGAACTGTTGTTGAAATCTTGAGGGAACAACAGAAGGAAGCTAGTAGAAAGATAAAATCTACTGGAAATGATGATGATGAACCCCTCTCCAAGAGGATGAAGGAGATTGCCAAAAAGAAGAAACATGGAAAGGGGAAAGAACTGAAAAACTTGGAAGCACAAAGAGTCCAAGAGGAAGCATCAGTAGAAGAGGAAGAAGAGGCTGTTGAGGCTGAGCCCTTAACTATCATCAAGCCTGTGGAAATTACTGACTGCTCACCAGAAGAGGTTGTTAAGTCTACGAAGCCGAACGGGTTGTTGTTGAGCAATGTTGGAGATATACGACGGTCCTACCGACCCCGAGCCCGCCGTAGTATCTATCGAAGACCCACAGCAAGCCACTGAACCTGAACCTGCTGTGGTAGTTGAAGAATTAGTTGAATAATTGGTTGAAGACCCTGCAAGTGTTGCAAGAACTCAGGGGGAAGAGCAGTCTGCTGCTAACCCTGCTGATGAGCATGTAAGTCAGGGGGAATCAAGTGTTGTACAGATGGAAGTAGTAGGTACAAATATACAACTCCAGCAACCTACTGACTTTCAAACATCTATTGAAGAAACCATGAACCTACTTGTTGGAACCTTTGGAGGTCAACAAGGTACTGGAGTTGCTCCCAGGAGATCTTTCATGCCCATTGAATGGCATGTAAAAGAAAAGAAGAAAACAGAAGAGTTTGTAGATCCCAAACTTCAGAAAATTGCTGACTATTTCCTATGGAAGTTTGGTTTCTACAAGAGACAAAAGCCAGCTGCTGAACCTATGACAGACTTTGAAGAATGGGCTTTTGACAAGTTGGGAGTAGAAAATTTGTTGGACCTGGTTGATACCACTTTGCTGCAATCCAGATTGATGGACTTATTTGATGAACAACAGAAAGAGGAGGGTATCAAGTTTAGGGATCCAAGAGATGGCAATGATGATTCCTCCTCATCATCAGATTCTAGAGGTGATTTTCCCTATGGACCAGGAGGAACCAGTGGGACTGCAATACAAATAGAAACTTCTACACAACAGCCCACTGATACTAGTAAGTCTACTGAGGGCCAGCAGACTGGAGAAATGGATGAGGATCTACAGGATCTCACCATGGATGAGCTGGAAGCATTGATCAATGAAGGAGTCAATTTAAGTGCTGGTAGGCTAGCTGATGAACCTTCTACATTTCATGTTGTAGAGCCTACTGCACAAACTGAAGCTGAACAGAGTGAGGATTTGGATGGAGAAAAAGTTACTGATTTCAATGAACCTAGTGCCAGCTCAGAAGAATCTATTGAATATCAAGATGGATTTGACTTTGAGGGCATTCTTACTAAAACAGCCATCATCCTGCAGAAGATTGGTTATGCAGAAGGATTCCATGTGGATAATGAGGCTATATTCAATCCACAAAGAATTGAAGAGGAGGTACAGGTTGCTGGGCTACAAACAGCACCTGCACAAAGGTTGGAAGAGGAGGTACAGGCTGCTGAGTCTCAAACAGCACCTGGACAAAGGTTGGAACCTGATTTGGGTTTGGAGGAAACCCCTGCTGTTGTTGGTGAGGCTGCTTCAGTGGAGCCTACTGGAGACAAGACCACTGAAGGGAAAGATGGTCAGCAGACTGCAGTTAATGAGGATGAGCAGCTGCTGGACTATGACTTTAGTGATGAGGAGTTTCAAATGCCTTAAGAAGAAAATGTTGAAGTTGATCCCCCACAGGCATTTGTACCTATCTTTGAAGAACTTGCCATTGATCCTATCTTGGAAGAATATCAAGGACCTAACCATGCTGGTCTAGATAGGAGTTGGGCAATGGTTGTGAGCAATCAGAGGCCACAATACAATGTTCAGGAGCCTGCTGATGAAGCTACTGGTGGAAGGATGACCAGTGAAGAGCCAGTTGAAGTTTTGAATGAGTTAAGGACTGTTAGAAATGATATGCAACAGTTAAGAACTCAACTGGATAGACAAGAGCAAAGATTTGAAGAACTGATGAAAATGGTACATGAGAACAGACAATCTGCTGATACAGTTGCTACAAATTTCATATCCACTCAAAATGCTGTGAATGATATGATGCATGATGTGAGAGGAATCAAGCAAGGCAATACACTGAAGGAGAAGTTTCTGAAGGACCAACTTACATCCATTCAACAGAAACTTGACAAGCTTGCTGAAACACCTAAGCCTGCTGAGGCTGCTGGAACATCTCAACCTGCTGGATTGGATCTTAAGGTTACTGAGAGGATCAATCTACTGGAATAGACTTTGCAATCCAGGATTACTGCAGTTGACACCAGAACTGAAATAATGGAAGGGCAACTGAATAATCTGGTTATCTCACAGGAGAGTGTTCATGGCCTAATGTCCCGTTTTGTTAATGATGTCACTAAAGGGGAAGAGGGCCAAACAGCTGCAGCAAAAGAGGCTGCAAGACTTTTTGCACAGAAGAGATGGCAAGATGATACCAATGCTTTCAGGCAACCTGCACCTGGCAGATTGCAACTTACTGATGATCTTTTTAGACAATACAAGAAAGAGTATTACAACATGAGGAAACCTTATCAAGACAAAAGGGTTTCATGAAGGACTCAACTCTTTCTTGGGACTCAACTGTTCAGCAGACTGATTGGTATCTCAGCAGACTGATGAACCTGCTGATATAATACCTCGATTAAATCAAGATTAAATTGGAAGATTACATGGATAAGGACAGCCAACTACTTCTGATTTATCAAACAAATCAAGGGCTGAGATTAAAAGGACGTTGGGATGGCTCAGATTTTCATCCAATGCTTACAAGTCAAAGGGTGGACAGACTGCACTGTCAAAAAGGAATTCTGACAGTGTCAGTCCTATGAATAGTGACAGAATGCAAATCAGATGGGACAAAAACAAAGAACGGTTATATTTGAATTTCAAATACAAGTCACATGCATTCCTGCCTATAAACAGAGGACTTTCAACTCAGAAAGAAGATGATGAAAATTGACAAACTTTGAAGAGATACTTTACTGAGCTGAAAAACACCCTGCTGAACTTACTGAACTTAAAGCTACTGATCCAGAAAATCTTCAAGTGTACTCTACATTCAAGCTACATCAAGTATACACACTTGAAGACTGCAAGCTGCTGATTATATCATCCTAATCAAGCTGCTGCATTTGAATCATTTACTTGATTCATTCTTTATTTTATAAAGAACCTGCTGAAGACAGTGAAGCACTAGTTGTGTGGAAGACTGTTGATTGTGGTGGAGCTGGTGAAGAGGCAATCCTACCCTTCAAGGACCAGTGAAAGACTCAGGAGCAGTAATCCTACATGTTCCCGGTCTTTAGTTTGTGAAGCCATAGTTATTGGTGAAGGACAAGCAACCTTAGGAATCTTTGTAACTGATACTCCAAAGATCTCTAGTGAATTTCCTCCAACATCACAGGAGAAGAGTGGACGTACAGGATTACACCACCTGGAACCACTATAAAAATCTGCCTACTTACTTTCAGCATTTACATTCTGCACTTAGTTTAATTCATTCATCAGTCAACTGAATCTAGCAACTGAAATCACACACATACACTACTGAGTATCTAATACTTAGTATCATATTTAACAACAAGTAACAAGGCTTAATTTTGATATAATTCCGCTTTACAAATTCAGCAAATCGAACCGTCGGAGACTACGTTTATCAACAAGCTACGAGGTCTCGACGGACTCGAAGTATCGTTGGCTGCTGAAGTTGCAGAATATGTTAACTCCAAAGTTTTAGGTGTTAAGTTTATTCACCCCCCTTCTAAACTTAACCAAAGCCTTTTCAAGGGACCAACAATGGGAATTATCTCTTATTTTATGGCAAATGTCTTTTCCTTATGGAAATAGGTAATTGTATTACGAAATGGATAACTCTCTCTGACTAGTTAATTTCCTATATAAAGAGTGTTCCTCCCAACACAATAGATATTGCAAATTGCGCCACTATCATCTAAAAGAAAAGAAAATTTAGTTTCTTGCTCTAGCCATTAGGAGGAGGAAAAACTAGGGTTTTTTTTGGAGCATATTCAAGGAGGTTCTACTACGAGGATCGACGTCCACCAGTCGTCGCTTGGAGATACAATCCGGAACACCGCGGCTTCTCCCTTTTGTCGATTGCTTATCCCTCTTCTATTGGGTAAATTCTTTATCCTTCTCGTAGTTATGTTAATTAATTATGTGAATTAAAATCGTGGTAAAATCGCATTCGAATTTAATTTGTAGCTTCTTCTGTGCTTGATCGAGCATCTCGATCGGTGCTGTGAATCAGATCTGACGATCCAATTATGGATCGGATCCGGATTTCTGTATATCCAACATGTGGTATCGGAGCCAGGTTAAAGCGATTTTGCGATTTTGATTGCATAATTAATTAATAAGGAGTGGAATTGAATAAAAAAATTGCATCTTTTATACGTTTATTATATATATGCATGGTTGAATGTTTATGGTTGACGAGATGGTCTCTGGTTGGTACTTGTTTATCGTTAGATCTATTGTAAACCCAATTTTTCCGGGTATAGGAAATTATGTAATTTAATTGTTGTAATTTAATTTCCAAGTAGTTAGAATATATATAAAGCTACAGCCCTGTTGTATTTATTGAATTTTCGAAGAACATCAGCAAGAAAAGATAGCAGTGCAGTGGTGAAGATCAATTACATCAACTGGTAGGTCAAGGGTTTGAATCACCCCTGACATGTTTTTATTCAAGTTTTTCTAGAAAAATTGATTTTCGAAGGAAAAAAGGTTGTAGATGGAAAGAATCGAACCCGCATCCAACCGCTAGGAGATGAGGCGTCTTACCAACTCAGCTGGAGCTTCCTTGTTCAAGAAATGGAGCAGTTAATTATTATACAGAGCGGAGACAGAATCAATTAGAGATTAGTAAATCCTTTAAACGTAGGGTTTATTTATTCATTTAATTTTAATTTTATAGATTAGATACGGGGGTTCCAACGGTCCATCTCAGTGGTTTATTTTTCGTATTTATTTTCTATTGTGATTATTTATGTGATATAACAATGCTATGCATCATATTCATGAATTCCACTCGTAGCATATGCATACATGTAGAAAATTAATTTTTGGCATTAATTAGACATTTATGAAAACACGTAATTAGTTTAGATTATTTTAGTAATTAATTAAATTAATTGAACAAATGGAATTTTATCTGGATATAAAATTCACAGGATAAAAATAAAATTCATTTGGTAAATTTGTTTTTGGGATCTTAAATCTTTCGTGAATTTAATTATGTAGTGGCTACATAAATGGGATTTTGATGATCGAAAATTTGGAAAATCATGAAATGATATGACACTAACTAGACGATATTTGGAATCGATAAGTTGGTGATTGCTTTTCATTATTTATTGTTTTTTATTATTGGAAAATTCTGAGATCCTAAATCTTTATCATGATAAAATTAGGACTATAAAATTCATTGGTGAATTTTTGTTATGTAGTGTCTACAGAAGAGTTTTCTAAATGATAGAAAATTGGAAAATCATGAATGTGACATTAGTTAAACGGTATTTGAAATCGATAAACTAGTGAGAGCTTTAAATTTTGTGATTTATTGTTTTTCAAATTATTAGAAAAATCATAAAGTCCTAATGTATTAGAAATATAAAGTTCTTGGTGAATTTTAATTGTGTAGTGTCTACACAAAGAATTTATAAATCCGAGAAATTGGAAAGTCGGGAATAAGTGACACTGGTTAGAAGGTATTTAAAACCGATGAACTAGTGGGAGGATTAAATTAAATATTCATGATTTACAGTTTTTGGATTATTATAAAATTCTAAAATCCTAATGAGACTGCCTAATTTTCAATATAACGAGTGGGAGCAGGGAAGGTGACAACCGACCCCTCAGCCTCTACTGTTGACACAAGCACGTGAGAGAATTGTGACACCTCGTTCCGCTTTGATTTTGGCCCCCTGAGGGTGGCTTTCACCGCTATCAAAATTCAAGGCTTGGTCTTCGAAAGGATAGGATTTCGGGTACTCGTCGAGTCACTGACCGACCCTGAGGCGGCATACTCGGGGCGTACTTTGAGATCTAAAATAGTAGGTAACACTATAAAGGATATTTTAGGAAATATCTTGGCTGAAAAAGGAAGGTAATCAACAATTAAATAGAGATGTCTGATTCTCAGTTAGTTGTTGAGTGAGATTGTCTCAGTTTAATCGTCACCTCTTTGACCTACCCTGAGGCGGCACTGTAGGAGTGAGATTAAATCCTTGGAATGGTAGGATAAATTGCATGCATGACATCACGTTTATAATCCTAAAATTATTATATGTTGTGGTGTATGATTTGATTTATATTTCTGTCATAATTTATTTAAAAACTACATATCATCTCAAGATGACTAGACTACTTATATGATTAAAATTGACTGATGATGACTTCGTAAAAGTGGAAAAGTAACAAGAACGTTGAACTCAATAATCGAGGATGCAAAATAATTCTTCAGACGAGGATGTTCCTCTTGAGCCTACAAACTTAAGTGACATTGATAAGTATGTCACTGCTGTCACTCGTGTTGAATGTGAGACAAACAAAATTAGGTCAGAGATGACGAGAATGATTTGGTATCAATCTCACTAGACATCCTACGGTTCACGAGTAGTGTCTACTCAAATGAACTGCTAGTTCATGGCCATTTCCCTTGAAGAAAGCCAAGACTGGGAAAGTAAATGTCTACAAGTATAAGTCATCTAAACTAAATAGGTTAAAGGCTATACCGAAACATTAATGAACAAAAGCATAAGATAAGGAAAGTGATTTTCGATCACTAACCTATGAATCCTTAGAGACTTTCTTGACCGGGAATATGACTCGGAAGCTGAAGTTCTTTTGTAAGAACATAGTAGCAGGGCATTCATGACTAAAGAGTAGACAACGGGCAGTTATTTCAGTTAAGATAGTGAGAGTGATATAATGAAAGAAATTTCGGATTTTAATACTTGTATATCACAGAATTTTAATTTATGTATTCAGATTCGTTGGAACAAATGGATTCATCATCACATCGATTACATAGTTGCATTGTAGAAAGTGAATATGACATTTGTATACGATTCCGAGACTCAGACTTTTGTTTAAGTCAGAACCACTAAGTAATGCTGAAAAGGCACATCATAAGCTATTAAGACAAATGGTTCCATATTTAGATAAATGATTCTTCAGCATCTATTGATTAGTGCATATATCATAAAGATAGGATCTTAAGACTGGCTAAGGGTGATTCCTATTTCCCAGTCTGAGAACACTATCCCAAAGGAAAAATGACTAAGTAACCTTTCAATTAGGAAAAGGTAATAAAGCTGAAGAAGTATCACAACTTGTTCATATTGACCTTCGGGGTCTTATGAAGGATACAAGCTAGTATGAGCTTTTGAGTAATAGACATTTTGTCTAATGACTACTCAAAACGCCGTTAGTTTATCTAAATATTTGGAGGAATCTCTGATATTACCAGAGAAGAGAGTATTCCATGCTCAGATATAGGCTATAGCACAGTTTTGGCACTGATGATTGGCCTACCTCCGAGTGAAACGATTTCACTGAAAGGATAAACCATGGATTGCCTTATATAGTTATTGATATGATACAGTACAATGCTTAACTCAATTAAGATATTGGTTGCAAAATAATGGTTCGCATTATCATGTAAAACCGAGAAGTCTACCTTAGAAGATGCTTATAAATTTGTGGATGATGAGTGAAGAACATTTACTCCACTTCCGCAGATAGAGGCATTTAGCATTAGTGCTTGAAGGTAGGACTGGAGATTTTGTATACACGTTCAGATGGGGACTGTTTGTGATATATCTTAATGCAATAAGTTAAGGTTGGTTATAAGATTTTTATGATCGGAAAGTGGTGGTTGTACTGTCACTGCCTCTCTCAAAGAATGTTAAATTAACAACGTTGGACCTTTAAGTAATGTTACTCAAGGAGTTACTATCTGATTTAATCAGACCACATCCAACATTGGTTGTTGGGGATTACGCTGATAAATACTACTGAACCATATCAGAATATCGATCCACCAAAATGCAGTGGGAGTATGGTTTAACCATTGACCTTCTGTGATTATGCAGACTTTACATTCGGATGGGGGTGATTGATCACCTATGGTCTATTTGGGCTGTATAGGATCCTGAAAATAGGAGGTTGGTTTAAAGTCATATACCTGTAAATGGATTTTTGGTACTCAAGTTCTATTTATACTCTTGTAGAACCACCTGAGTGTCTCAGGCCCAGTGGGAGCAATTAGATCTACGTGAAAAGAGTCGGATGAATGAGAAAGTTTAACTTTCAAGGCAAAGCCAAGTGGTCTAGGGGTAATTCCCTGAGAAGTAGATAGTTTAATAGGGGTGATGCCCTGAAAATTTCTCACCACTCAGCCTTGCTTGACTCCATAGAAAGCATAAAGATTAACAGGGGTACTGATGCCCTGGAACTTTCTTGCCGTACAATGGAGCTTAGACTCATTCAGAATATAAGGGTTTAAGCTCAAAGCCAATGGAAGATTGACTGCCTATGCTTGTATCCATTGGTGGATTAAAGCAAACCTCTAGGTCATTAAAAGTCACATGTTTTGAAATGTGTGGGTTTGAGCAAAATATTGATGAGTCTTTTATAGACCAGAGAATCAATATTGGTAAATTAGTAGACGTTAGTGTCAATAAAAGGTAACACTGAAATAGTTGTGAACAACATGGGTGTGTTATCTGAAGTCAGAAACTGACGAGCCAAAGCTTCTCTGAATTAGAGAAGTGGACTATATTCTTAGAAATTGAGTCCGTCGAATTCATGAGAACAAGTTGTTGGCCGTATCCCATCCATCTTATTGGTTAAGATGATATAATTCATTTTCGTATGCAACATTCAACGAGGGGTTTCCTACCCAACCCCTCACGGAATAATTCTCTTAGTCTTTGGATAGAGAGAAAATGGGATAGATTCTCTTTTGGATAGAGAAAGTCAGGTTACTAAAAGTCAATTAAAGTCAAATCTCGGATTCGAGCAATGAATAGCAGTATAGTGCATCCTCAAGTACCTTCGGAGAACGAGGAGTAATATGCGTCTATATTCAGGTGCATACCTAGATATTGTTGACTACACTGATTTTCACTTACAGTCAGATTAAGGATGATTGTTAATTGATCTCGGGCTCAGTGTTTTTTCATAAGTGATGGAGCTATAGTCTGGAGCAATCCATCACTGCCAATTTGACTCTGCTAGTCAAATACATAGCAGCTAAAGAGGCAGTGTGGCTTGAGAAGTTCTTTGTTGGATCGGGAAGTGATTCCAGGCCTCGATGAGCCGATACCATTTTACTGTGAAAACAGTTAAGGGTAGCTCATGAAAATGATCTTCGCAGTCATAAGAGGTCAAAAGCATATTGAGATAGAGTACCACCTAATCAGACAGACCGTGCAGAGAGGCGACATTTCGGTCCTAAAAGATCACCTCGAGCCTACAACCTGCTGATCAGTTTACTAAGTCGTGTGGCATCTAATGTCACTGATAGGCGCTTGACGGGTATGAAATTGAGAGATATGTCTCATCTGCTTTAGAGCAATGGGAGAATGTTGTGGATAGAAAGAATAAGGGTGTGGTGCTCTATAAAACAATTGTTGCTTGTCTTTACGGGCAAGTGGTACGGGCAAGTGGGAGATTGTGGAAGTAGCGCCCGAAAGACAATTAATGTAATTGTTTATATAAATAATAAATGACATATTTATTCTCATCTTATTATTTGCTTTGTGCTTATAAGAAATACACTACTGAAAACCCCAAGTTGTATCATATGTAGCAATATAACTTAGTGTGTGTCACACATGAGGATTAAGTTTGTGGTGATACACTTGAACTATTAGTCCATGGTGAAGTTAATCAAAGTATAGGGTCTATCGATTAAACCACCACTAATACGCCCAGAACACTTTAAGGTGTGACCGTCTTATCCGGACTGTCGATATTGGTTATCTAAGAGGGGCATTTATATATGATGTAGTCATATAGGACTAGACCAATTTAATCTGCATTTCTCATATAATTCTGTGATTGAGAAATCTTATTAAATCACAAGATGATCATATATGGATTAACCTTAATTCCGGAAGTAATAAGTTGAGTAGAAATGTTCTCTTCGATGAATATTTTATTCAATTTATTGTAGCTACTGGTTATAGGTCCATGGTCCCCGGGTTGGCTCCTAACATGCGAGTGTTTTCTTGTTTTGTGGAACCTCGAGAATAAATTAAATAGTTTTTCCATTTAATGAATATGCGAATTGTTGGACTTATTTTTAAGTTTTAGTGATGAGTGCCAGACTAGCTGTTATAGAGCAAAGGCAAAAAGATGTCAAGATCAAATGTATAGGCTTATTAGAGTTTGATCTTGTATAGGTTTGATCAAACAAGCACTGTAAAAGGTCAGTTGACTTTCATCAGCAGACCTGTCTATATCGGTAGGGTACATGAGTCAGTAGACTAGTTTAGGAACCTGCTGAAGACTGAAGGCTGAGGGCTCAAACTTAGTTATTGAAGGCTAAGGGATCAAACTTAATATTTAAAGTCAAGGATATAGAATCAAAATTTAGGGAAGTCTGTGATGACCTAAACTGATTACATATACCTTGTGTACAATGTCTAAGTTCCACAAGTTAAGTGGTGATTGGAACTTAGTTATATTGAAAATGGTGTAATCTAACTTCATAATAAAAAGTTAGATATAAGGGAAGTCAGCTGAAGTGTTTTTATAAACATAGCAACTTTGGAACAGCTGACTGATATGCATTTCAACAGACTTACATTCACAGGAACTTGCTGATATATATTTCGAATTATTCATAGGTTACATTGGAAAAATACAAGGATAAGGATAGATAACAACTCTTGATTTTGTCAACAAATCAATGGTTAAGATTAAAGGGACGTTGGAAAGAAACAGAGCTTTAGCCAATGGATACAAGTCGAAGGGTGGACAGACTAAAAACTGTCAAAAATCAATCTGACAGTGTCAGTACTATGTACAGGGACATAATGCAAGTCAAGATAAGGACAAGTCTGAAACGGCTATGTTTGAATTTCAAACATAAGTCACAAGGATTCCTACCTATAAATAGAGGACTCCTAATTTAGATACAAGTGATGAAAATTAAGGATCTATCTTGTGCTATCAGATTTCAATCTATTAAACACCCTGCTGACCCTACTGAACTTAAAGCTACTGATCCAGTAAACTTCTTCAAGTTTAATCTGCTATCAAGCCTCATCAAGTTTACACACTTGAAGACCTCAAGCTGCTGATCATATCATCCTGATAAAGCTGCTGAAAGCTGAATCACTTACTTCATTCAAACTTTCTTTTATAATAAATCTGCTGAAGACAATGAAGCATCTTTGGGTGTCAAGGACTGTTGTTTGTGGTGGAGCTGGTTAAGAGGCAATCCTACCCTTCAAGGACCAGTGGAAGACTTTGGATCGGCAATCCTACCTGTTCCAAGTGAACAGTTTGTGAAGCCATAGTTATAGGTGAAGGACAAGAAACTTAGGGATTTTTGTAACTACTACCTCAAGGATCTCTAGTGAATTACCTCCAACATCACAAGAGAAGAGCGGACTGACATGATTACACCACCTGGAACCACTATAAAAATTGCCTACTTACTTTCTGCATTTATATTCTGCATTTAGTGCATTAAGCACATCATCTACTGAACTAGCAACTGAATCACACACATACACTACTGAGTATCTAATACTTGGTATCATATTTCAAACAACAAGTAATAAGGCTTAATTTAAATATATTCCGCTGCAACAAATTCAGGAAAGTCAATAGTCAGCGTACTACTGAGTGTCAGCGTACTACTGAGCTATCAGCAGGCTGCTGAAGTTGCTGAGTTTGTTAACTCCAAAAGCTTTAAGTGTTTAGTTTACTCACCCCCTTCTAAACTTAACCAAAGCCTTTTCAAGGGACCAACAATTGGTATCGGAGCAGTGCTTCCGATATGAAGTAATCCTACTTGTTATGCTTGTGAAAATACTTTGAAAACTTTTTCAAGTATCTGATTTTCAAAGCTTTGCATCATGGATAACAACCAGTATGCTAGAACAATGCTGATGTGTTCTTTAGATCATTTTGATGAGTATAAACGTCGTATGCAGGTTTATCTAGCTGCAACACATGATGAAATGATGGATGTGCTGACTGATGGACCACTGGAAATCACAAAAGCTATAACTGTGGATAATGAAACTTAGTACATTCCAAAGCCAAAAAGAGAATGGACTGATGAAGATAGAAAAAGAGCGAACCTCAACAACATTGCCATTGATATCATATACAGAACTTTGGATAGCAATATGTACATGAAGGTGAAAGATTGCAAGACTGCAAAAGAACTTTTGGGATAAGCTGCAATTAATCTGTGAAGGCACTGATGCAATCAAGAAGAACAAGATCAGTGTGGCAAAGAAGAAGTTCCAGGATTTCAAAATAAAACCAAATGAAACTATTGAACAAATGGAGTCAAGATTCAATGCAATCATGGATGAACTCACCCTACTGAGTGTGAAGTACTCACAAGAAGAAATCAATTCAAAAATCTTGGAAGCATTACCTGCAAAAGAAGTTTGGGAGATGAAGGTGACTGCCATAGAAGAAATGAGAAGTATACATGAAGAGGACACCTTCAAATTGTTCTCAGATCTCAAGGCATATGAATTCAGTAAGAAACTTGTACCTGAGACTGAAAAAGAAGAACCAAAAACCACTGCATTGGCTGCTGCACATCAAGAAGAAACATCAGGAGCTCAAGATGATCTACTGGATGAGATGCAAGAGCAAATTGCCCTACTAAGCAAGAAAATCAGAATGATGAAAACTAGAAAGGGTTCTCTGTTAGGAAATCTACACGGAAACGCAGCGGAATTCAAAAATTTGTTTCATATCGAGCCAAGATCGACTTCGTTTAAGCAAAAAACAAATAAGCTAAAGACGGTGGTTACCTTGCTTGATCTATAAGATCGACGCTTTGACCGTCTGAGGAGAGTAGTTCTGCATAGAGCTGCCCAAGTGTTCGGCCTCTACCGCTAGTCCACACGAACAGCCCTGTTCACGGATTTATCTAATGCAATGAAAATAAACAAGTAATAATATTTATAAATCCGATATACCTCAAGTGCAAGGATCGTAGTAAAGAAGTTAATACCGGGTCGATCTTACGGGGAATCGGGGTTGTGAATTCTAGTTTCTATTTCTAACCTAACTATGTCACGATTACTACTAAAAACATGCGAAATTAAAACATGGAAGAACTAATACGAAGAGTGAAACTAACAATAAAATTAACTGGACAGAAGATCGAGATCTAAAGCCAGGAAATATGGTTGCTAACAAAATTAACTAAACTAAATCTATTCTAAGTCTATTGTGAAGTAAAGATTGCAGTTTTACTAAGCAATTCGAATTCGAGTGGTTTAATCAATATTTTACGAACGAACAAGCAATTGATCCACCTATCCTACAACTATCAATTCTTATCTCAACTATCTCGTGAGTTTTAACCAAGTTGTGATTCACCTAGCCAAGGTATGAACTCCTAATTCCTTAGAAAAGTTCGTTTCTTAATCTTCTATCTCTCGATTTTAAAGATTTATACTTTCAAAACAAAGGTGTAAGATTTCTCAATCTAGTCATCTAGAAATTCAACCTAATTAACTCTCGTTATTTTATAGGTTAAAAATCTGATCTTTATTATATTGATTCTAGGGGTTCAATTATGATTTTCATCCAAATCAAACAAACAATCAATCATGCAATGATCTATCGATATAATTGCAATAAACGATGATAAACAATAATAAAGATACAACTTGAATAAAATACTCACAAGATAATCAAGAAACGAAACTGAATTGTTGATCGGATGGCTTCACAATGCTTGTTCAAGGGTGGTCTAGCCTCTCAAAATCCTCTTTGAAACTCGAATTTGTTTAAATAAAAGTGCATAAAAAGCATTTGAATTAAAAGTCATTGTAAACTAAGAAAAAACGCAGCTGAGCCGCCCCTAGGGTTTGGGGTTCGAATGTATGATATTTATGTGGAGAAAACCGCAGCTATTTATAGATTTTCAAGTCGGTTCTGCCAAGTCGGCGCTCGGACGCCCGTCTGGATGGGCGGACGCCCGTCCAGCCTTCAATGCAAACTTCGAATCGGGCCGAGTCATGGCCAGACGCCCGTTCTCCTTTCTTTTAGACGCTTGTCCATCGAAATTGGGAGAACTCTAAATCAAATATTCCATCCTGGACGCCCGTCCAAACTCCCAAACGCCCGTCCACTGGACGCTAGTTCTGAACGCTCGTTCAGAGTGACTTCAACTCCAATTTTCATCTCTATCTCTCTTTCTTCATACAAATTCGATCCTTGACATCTTTTAATCCTCTTTTGAACCAATTTCATGTATCTACAAGGTAATCAAAACATCGCAAAATGTAATATCATTCAAATCAACATAGAATCATCAATAAAACACATAAATTAACCAATTTTGCGATTAAACCGTTTAAAACCTCATTTGCTCAATAAATCCATTAAACACTTAATTTCTATGCAAAATATATGAATATGGAGAGAATTGTTACGAAATATAACGTTAGAAATCATATAAACTCACCCTTAACATCTCCCCCACACTTAGCTTTTGCTCGTCCCGAGCAAAACAAAACGAAAATCAAGGCTCGGAAAAAGATAGACATCTCAGCACATATAACACATATTCAATAACTTAGAGGTTCACCCCGGTGTGTGTGCAAAGCCATAACAAACTTCCACTAAGTCCAAACTTGAAAATGTCAAGCAAACTAGCTAATACCCCCTTTCAACTAGAGATAAATGATACTTATAAGATGCACCCTACAAAACGTGACATATCCTGAAAAAGATGATAGAATGCATCTAGGACCTTTCTGAGATACTCAGAGGATAATCCCTACAACATATCTGTCAGTTTATACTTGGGATAAGGTATACGATAACTAAATCTTTCATCAATTCATACCACTTCTTATTGCAAGTTGATTTAACTATTTTCACATTTAGACGCACATCAGAATGAGCTCTTGCCCTGTCATAGCAGAATAGGATATTCGAGATATACCCTACCTTACTCAAATCATAAGGCAGCTTCTTCTGACTGTCGTGAGCTTTTGGTCATCATAGTGGTATAGGACATTCGTGATACGCCCTACCTCACTCCAATCATCGACCAGCTTCCGACACACCCAACTATTTCATTTAAAATTCAACTTTTTCAAAAACTTTAGTTACGTTTTACTCATCACATTCAAACCTCAGATATTCACAGTATGTCATACTTCAGATCTAAACACAAACTATCATAATCCCCACGATATGTACATTAGCACTAAGCACATGACATATAAGATAACAAAAATCACAAATCAAAAGGGGTATAGCTTTATATTATAGCTCATCATTCACTATGGCTCGTGAAAAATATATATATCGGGCGAAACAACTAACTTACTGGACATACAGTATATAGCATCGATGACTATAAATAAACGAACAAAGATATGCATTGCTTACTCGGGACCAAACAAAAACAAAAATTCCGAAAAATTTAGCTCATTTTGCATAGAATCGAAACGAATTAAGCAAACAAATAGATACACATAAACCATTCCCTCCCCCACACTTAAACCACAACATGTCCTCAGGTTGTGCAGAATTAAAGAAAAGATAAAGGACTTAGCTGATTGCAATAGATACTCGAATCGTTGGTCAGGCCGGAGCCTACGTAGTGACAAATAGAACTCGTAACCACACATTCTAAAAGCGAGCTCGACATTACCGCTAAAAACATACCTGCACTACTTGACAAACACGGAAAAATCTCGGGAAAACGGAGAAAATATACCAGGATGAAAGATAACGAAATGATTAGATCAAAAGAGAAAACATTCAATACAATGAAAATCAAAATCATAGTAATGCCAAATGAAAGTACGGATGCATGATGGCTTACACGATTCATCGGGAAAAATAGACAGTAGCTATACGAAAAGTACAATGAATCAAGTAATGAAAAGTAGCAGGACAATACAACCATCGTATCAAAGAAAGTACAAAAGCTAGAATCAGAAAAACAAGATCAGGGCTGCCCCGGAGCCGCAGAATCATCAGCCGGAGGTGATCCACCTGTAGGAGAGTCAGCCTGCTCCTCATCCGAAGACGAATCAGACTCGTGCAGAACATCCGCAATAGCTTGCTCAACCTCGTCCGAATAAAGGTAATCGATAATGCTCGGGTTGAAGACTCTGTCGTCCCTCGGAGTTCGGCCCTCACTGATACACCGCAAAATGGACAAAATATTGTTCTGAGAAGTCCGAATATCCTCGATCCAGTTCCGTACACTGTTAGCCATACTCAACCTCATCCGGATTGAGGGAGATAAAGTAGGAAGGGAGGATGCTCGAGGTGGTGCTGAAGATGAACCGGGCTCACGTGTTGCCTCAGCCTCAGTCTCAGTCTGACCAGAAGACTTCACTTTTTCCCGCTGCAAGAACCTTGGATTCTTCGGTTTGTGATCGGTCTTGTACTCGGGAACCCTAGCATCCTGACAGAGACTGTGGATCAAATGCGGACAAATCAAACACCGTGTATATACTTTCTGATTTGTGGCTATCTCATCAAAGATGGCTTGTCCTACATCGACATTCAGTTTGAAATTCAGAGCGTACAACATCCCAAGGTCACCAATGTGAAAGTGAGTCAGGTTGTTCTTAGGTAACAACATGTTCTGGATAAACCGACACTGGACCTTCCAATCTTCCGTCCAACTTGTTGTCACCAACTCTTTCCTATCTCCGCCCGGTCTAAGTGTCCACGGCACCTCCGGGCACACCAACAACCTCAATTCCTCCAACGGATCTTGACCGGCATCTTGCTTGGCCTTAATCGCCTCCTTCTAGTCCAACCCCTCAAAAGGTGTCAAGGTATACTTCTCGTTAATAACCTTAGGCGTAAATGGCACCTTTACTCCCCGAACCATGACAACTCCGGCTTCCAAGTCCGTTTCCGAGCAATTGGCATAAAACTCTCGGACTAATGTAGCATTAACCGGGGTCCTCGGGGTTTTCATTAATGCTCCCCACTTCCTATCCTGAAGCATCGTAACAAATAACGGATCAACCTGAGGCTCAAGGACAGCTCTCTCGATCAACATCGTCCTCGAAACATAGTGCTTATTATACAACTCGAAAGCCTTTGGATTGATTAACCTACGAGCCAAGGGAATAGGGATAGGAGGTCTCACATTTTGTCTAACGGGGTCAGCTCCCTCAGTTGCTTCCTCTGTTCTACCCCTAGGTTCGTTTGCATCTGTCTCACCCCGAGTCTCCGACACCCTAGTCATCTTTCTCACTAAGGGCTCATCATCAGTGTCAGACCCTGACTCAGACTCATCTCGTAAAGGAATCCTGGATTGACCTCTAGGAGGATTCTGACGCTCACCTATACGGATGCCTTGGTTTGGATTGACTGAAGTGGGGTCCACTCCCTTCTTCTTTTTAGCCGGTTCAGTGGCAACTCCCTTACCATGCCTCTTGATTACCGCTTTACGAACCATGGTGAACTAAAGCTACACAAACAACAAACCCAACCCCAAAATCAAACAAAACCACCCGTTTATCGTCCAAACGGGATTTCCCAAACAACCAAACCACAACAAACCACAATGCAGCCCATCCAACATCATCCATCAACATCCCAGATCACCCACAGAGGAAGAAAAATAAACAAAACAAGAAGAAAAACCAATAAGGCAAATTGCATGTAAAAGAGTCGACCCGAAGATCGAACCCAAAAAAACGTGAAATAATCTTAGAAAAGCTTATAAAATCTTACCAAGTACGATGATGGGATGATGATAAAACGCATTATAAGTCCAAACAATGCCAAATTGAACCCAAAAATCGAAGTTTTCTTCAAAAAGGCCGCACCAACTATATCACCAAATCGAATTAATGGGCGTTTGTTGGAGGATTTGAAGTGGAAAATCGAAAAGAAGGGATTGAAAGCTGTTGATAGAGCCTTGAATCGCCCAATTTGGTATAGAAACAAAGATTTTAGGGCAAAAGGAGGGCAAAAGTCGGGTTATGCGTTTTGAAATTTCTGATTCGAAATAAAATGGGGAAGCAGGGGTATATATAGGAGCAGGCCTGGACGGGCGTCCAGGTAACCGGACGGGCGTCCAGCTGGAGATCATATGAACTGGGCGGGCGTCCAGATATTCAGACGCTCGTCCAGGTTACCAAATTTTGTACAGAGTTGGAGGGAATTTCGTAGACGGACGTTCAGGAAATTTGGACGCTCGTCCAGTGCAAACACATATCAGACGGGCATCCAAAGGCATGGACGCATGTCCAAGGTCGAATTTTAACAAAAACTAAAAAATTTGCATTCAAATCAATGTCAAACACTTATTCCATTATAAAAATTCATACAAAGCTCAAATAACAAAGAAAATTGGAAAACACATAAAAACACTAGAAAATAGTGGGTTGCCTCCCACCGAGTGCTTTTGTTTTACGTCGTTTGCTCGACGAAACAACCTAACGACGCTAGTCATCGTAAATCTCCGCCCAATCCACAATTCGGATCAGACGGCGGAGCATGTCAATAGCAGGAGGAAAATCAAACTCGTCCTGTAAAGCCCAGTCCTCGCCAGCAACATCCATCCCTTGGATATGCTCAGCTTGCAGCACTAGCGCCAAGTCAGTCAGCATCGGATCATTGAGGATCGTATACGGTCGTCCTAAAGTCTCCTGCAGATCCTCTGAGCTAAAATCTCCACCTCCCGAAGATCGGGGTACAATGAGAACATAAGTGACGGTCCTGATGCGGGTACTAATGTCAAAGTCTACGTCCAAAATGATAGTCCCTCCGGGTCCGTCACCTAGAGTGATAAGTGGGATCATACTAATGAAAGGAAACTCCTCTGGTAGAACTCCGTAATCCATATCTAAAACACAGCTAAACTGAACAGATTCAAACAAAATCTTAATCAGACTGAAGAGAAAAACTAAATCAAAGGAAAGAAACAACATAAAAGAGAGTCCTACTATAATAAAGGATATCTAGGATGCCTCCTAGTGGCGCTTTTGGTTAATGTCGTTAGCTCGACATTCTTTCATATCAGCCTGGATCAGGCCATTTAACTTTTCTGCCATCCACTACATCGTGTAAGCTTTGATCAGTAGTGTGGCTGCTGTTAAGGCCATATTTATATGATTATTAAGGGTTTATTTCATTATTATTTTCCCCACATTTGCGTAATTTACATGATTATTAAGGGTTTAAGTGTAATTATTAGGTAAATGTCATTTTAATATGGTTATTTGCAAAATTGGTTATTTTAAGTGTTTAATTGATTTAATTATGATTATTTGGATTTCATTACATTTTGCAATGTTCATTTATCTTTTAGGAGACTTAATTTCGAGATGATCAATCAAAGATATGGGAAAATAGAAGAGATAAGGAAAGAAATCAATCAAGATAAAGATGGAAATATCAAGGAATCCGTTCTGCATCAATCCAGACGAGCGTCCATGCACCGTCCAATATGGACGGGCGTCTTGTAATTCGGACGAGCGTCTGAGAAGAAAAGTTGAACGAGAGAGTTTGGACGGAATCTGAACGAGCGTCTTGATAGCGTCTAAGGCATCTTGAACGGGCGTCCATATAAGCGAACGAGCGTCCGGTGCCGACTTAACCCTAACCGACTTAGAGCTCTATAAATACAGCAGCAGCCCCAACCCTAAGAACATACTTTTTTACGCAACATTGAGATCGCAATTTTACACCAAAAAGCTGCGGCCAGAACCCTAATTTCACAGAGATGCAAATCTCCCAACCAACAATCATCTTCAACATGATTGTTGGCTAGAAACCTTGCAGTGAGTCGACGGAGGAAGCCTATCAACAACAAAACCAACTAGAGAGTTCGATGCTTAAGTTTAGTGAGTTTAATTCATAGTTTTTCATTACTTTGGATCTGTTTTATATTGTTTAAGTTTTATTGAATTAAGATTTGATGAAACGATCTATGTTTAATTTATGCTTGAATAAATTTATGAAAGTTTGTTTATTTGAGTTCTCTTTCGTTCAAAGTAATGCATCTAATTGTGTTTTAAGAGATTATGCATGATTAGTTGAGTAAGAGTTTGGAAACAATCTCGTGATTTCGTGTTGATTGCATGTTTAGTTTATTTGAAAAGATAAACGAAACCCTAGAATTTGGTTGAAGAAATTTAATTGAATTCGTGAATAAATCACTACTAAAAACTATGTCTTTTTAATCACCGTCTAGTTGGATTGTTGGTTGATAGGTGGAATCTAGTCGCCTTGCTGTGTTTTCCTTTAATTGTTTTAATTAAATCGTTTAGATTAAGTTTAGTTAAGTTCTAGTTTTATAAACCCTAGTTTCCTGCAAGTTTTCCTGCACTTTTCTGCTTCAGTTCGTAGTTGGACGCTCGTCCGCAATAGCAGACGCCCGTCCGTTAGATTCCGTTTTCAGACGCTCGTTCACCAAAGTGAACGCTCGTCTGGCTTTCTGTTTTCTTATTTTTCAGCTTGTTTTATTTCTGTTTTTATTTCTTGTTTTAGTTTTAATTCTTAGGTTTAGGTTTTAGTTAGTTTCAGCTTTAGTTTAGATAGATAATTGTGACATAATTGCTATAGATTTATATTTGAATCCGATAAACATTCCACTCCCTTAGGACGACCCGTTAACACCCTATACTACGATCCTTATACTTGGGGTGTTTCGGTTATAAATTGTAAAACTCGTTTTTACCGAACAGCTGCAGAAACAGCATCTAACACCTGGGGTTAATTCCTTAATTGCCTTCCATACTTGCCTTCCCCGGCAACGGCGCCAAAAACTTGTTTAAACCTCCCCATGGTTGATCTCTTCCTCTTCTGACGACGTTTCAACTGTTGCTCCTTCGCAAACTCTTCCATGTCCCAACTACCTGCTAGAACTTCTTCAGAGGGACCACTACCGTCATCCTCAGAAAACAATTCGGGTGAAAACTCGTCAAATTTATCGACTTCTGAAGTACCACACCCGAAGATATCGAGGAATCGAACAATCAAAGGTTGTTCCTTGGCTTGACCAATGTAATGCTTGCACCTTTGACCATTCACTTTGAACGGCTGGTCACCATAACCTCACAGTTCTAAAACACCTCCAGGAATGATTTGGAGAATTTCAAAGGGACCGGACCATCGTGTCCTCAGCTTACCAGGGAACAGATGTTACATGGAATTGTATAACAAAACTTGTTCCCCTACTCGAAATTCTCGCTTCTTGATCTTGGCATCGTGAAGGAGTTTCGTCTTTTCCTTACTTACCCTGGCACTTTCGTAGGCCTAAAGTCTAAATTCGTCTAACTCATGCAACTGTTGCAATCGATGTTTTCCACAAGATTGGGTATCGAAGTTTAAAAACTTCGTGGCCCAATACGTTCTATGCTCTAACTCGACTGGTAAGTGGCATGGTTTACCATAAACCATTTGATAGGGTGATGTACCCATAGGGGTCTTATAGGCAGTTCGATACGCCCACAGTACATCATCCAATTTTAGACTCCAGTCTTTTCTATGACTGTTAACTGTTTTCTCCAGGATCTTCTTTAAACTTTGGTTGCTCCGTTCAACCTGACCACTAGTCATAGGATGATATGGTGTACCAGTTTTGTGCCGGACACCATATTTCTCAAGCACTTTCTCCAGAGGTCGGTTGCAAAAGTGTGTCCCTTCATCACTAATCAAGGCGCGTGGACACCCGAATCTCACGAAGATGTTTTTCTTTAGAAACTTCATGACCGTCTTATGATCATTGTGAGTCGTGGCTTGAGCCTCCACCCATTTTGTTACGTAATCTATGCAGACTAAGATGTATTTATTTCCACAAGATGATGTGAATTGTCCCATAAAATCGATGCCCCATACATCAAAGACTTCGCATTCGAGGATGGGTTTCAATGGCATGTCGAAACGCCTTGTTAAAGTTCCGGTTCTTTGACACCTATCACACGCTTTACAGAAAGCTTCTGTATCTTTAAAGATCGTGGGCCAATAGAAACCGGATTGAAAGATCTTAGAAACGGTTTTCCAAGGACCAAAATGACCGCCAGTGGGTCCACTGTGGCATTGCTCAATAATATCACGTTGCTCGGATTCTGGAACACATCTTCTCAGCAAACCATCTTTACAAATCTTGAAGAGGTAAGGTTCATCCCAAACGAAAGTTTTCAAATCAGAGAAGAATTTCTTCTTCTCTTGATAGGATAATTCTGGATCAAGGTATTGGGAATGAAGGTAGTTTACGATGGAAGAATACCAAGGAACATCTGGGGGACAACCGTCGATAATCATGATATTTTCCAGAGGAAAGTAAAGATCTATATCGTCAGGGTCATCCTTTTCCTCATTCAACATTGTTGAGACGTGATCAGCCACTACGTTTTCACTGCCCTTTTTGTCTTTGATCTTGACATCAAACTCTTGTAGCGTCAGTATCCAACGTAGCAAGCTTGGTTTAGCCTCTTTCTTAGTCATGAGATATCGCAAAGCAGCGTGATCAGTCCACACAATCACTTGAGCACCTAGCAAGTAAATACGAAATTTGTCCATAGCAAAGACTACGGCCAATAATTCCTTTTCAGTAGTTGTGTAGTTCACTTGAGACGGATTTAGTGTGTGACTGGCATAATAGATTGGCTGGAATTTCCCTTTTATTCTCTGTCCTAAGACTGCACCAACAGCATAGTTTGACGCATCACACATAAGCTCGAAGGGGAGATTCCAGTCAGGCGAAATAAGGATCGGTGCAGAGATTAATCGACTTTTAAGCTCCTCAAACGCTTGCTTGCAACTCTCATCAAAATTGAATAAAACGTCTTCTTTAAGTAGGGTAGACAGGGGCTTGGCTATCTTGGAAAAGTCCTGAATGAATCTCCTATAGAAACCGACATGTCCAAGAAAACCTCTGACTTCGCGCACATTCTTAGGATAACTCATCTTCTCGATAGCTTCTACTTTGGCTCTGTCTACCTCAATACCTTCGGCGGAGATCTTGTGGCCAAGAACTATTCCCTCATCTACCATGAAATGACACTTTTCCCAAATTAGTACTAAGTTCTTTTCCACACATCTGGATAAGATCTGGTCAAGATTATCAAGGCAATCATCGAAAGATTGACCAAAGACCGAAAAGTCATCCATGAAAATTTCCATACACTTTTCAACTAGCCCGTCATAGATAGCCAGCATACATCTCTGAAATGTAGCTAGGGCATTGCAAAGACCAAATGGCATCCGCCTGTAAGCGAATGTACCATAGGGACAAGTGAAGGTGGTCTTTTCTTGGTCAACTGGATCGATGGGTATCTGAAAAGACCCTGAATATCCATCCAGGAAACAGTAGAATGCGTGTCCCGCCAGACGCTCAAGCATCTGATCAATGAACGGAAGGGGAAAATGATCTTTCATGGTTACTTCATTGAGCTTTCTGTAATCAATGCATACTCTGTAACCAGTAACAAGCCTCAATGCTATTTCTTCTCCCTTCTCATTCTTTTCAATCGTAATTCCACCTTTCTTGGGAACTACTTTAGTCGGGGATACCCATTCACTATCAGCGATGGCATAAATGATACCCATATCCAGAAGTTTGATGATTTCTTTCTTAACCACCTCTTGCATATGAGGGTTGAGCCTCCTCTGGGGCTGTCTAACACATTTCGCACCCTCTTCAGTCTTGATCTTATGCATACAGATGTCGGGAGATATCCCTCTGATATCTCCTACTTGCCACCCAAAGGCTTTCTCATTCTTTTTTAAGACGTTTATTAGCTCCATTTATTAAAAACACATACTTTAGATGTTTAGGCAACGGCTTCAGTACCAGATCTGCAGGGGGGTCTTCTAAACTTGATTTGAGATCTCCACTTTTCAACTCAACATCGATGAGTTTACTTAGCGGTCCCACTGCCAAAACTTCTCCTTTAAACAACTCATCCTCAAATTCAGCCTCTAACTGCTCTAGATTGACTACACCATGATTATTCAAATTATCAACCAATCGCTCATATTCAGTTGCAACAGCCATGACTTGCTTTTCCATGTAATCATTGAAGTCATCCGACATATCCTCAATGGAAAAGCCGGTTGGAGGACCAGAGGGTCTCTGAATGGATTTGGAGACATTATAGCTTACCTCTTGATCACGAACCCGTATAGTCACTTTGCCACCATCACAGTCAATGAGGGCTCTAGCTGTAGACAGAAAGGGTCTTCCAAGCATCATGGGGACATTTTCATCCTTTTCAATGTCTAGGACGTACCAGTCAACGGGAAAGGTAAATTTATCAATTTGAACTAATACGTCCTTCAGAATCCCCGCAGCTTTCTTAGAACATCTATCAGCGAATTGCAAATTCATGGTAGTGGGTTCTAGAAGATCATTTAAACCAAGCTGTTTGCACACAGACAATGGCATCAGGCTGATGGATGCACCCAGGTCACATAAGGAGTTTAGGAAGACTAGGCCTCCCATTAGTAATGTGAGCACAAATTTTCCAGGGTCACCTGTTAAGGCCATATTTATATGATTATTAAGGGTTATATTTCATTATTATTTCCCCACATTTGCATATTTACATGAGAATTAAGGTTATTTGCAAAATTGATTATTTTATGTGTTAAATTAATGGAATTATTATTATTTGAGTTTTATTACATTTTGCAATGATTATTTATCCTTTAGGAGGCTGAATTTCGAATGCTAAAGAGGATAAATGAAGCTCAAGTCGAATTATTCAAGACAGAGTTGGAATTGGCTTGAAGAGAATGGATAAAGATGAAGAAATCCGATTCCAAGCAATCCAGCCGAGCGTTCAGTCTCCGTCCAGGATGGCCGAGCGTCCATAAATTCGAACGGGCGTTCAGAGGCATAAAATCAATACAGAGAGTTCAGCCGCAGTGCGAACGAGCGTTTAATCAGCATCTGGGAATTCCAGACGAGCGTCTAATTTGACAGACGAGCGTCCGGGGCCGACTTACTCACAGCCGACTTATCCATCTATAAATACAGCAGCCTTGAACCCTAATTTATACACGACTACCACATCATTGAGATGGCACTTTCACACCAAAAAGCTGCGGCCAGAACCCTAATTCTATAGAGATGAATTTCTCCAATCCAACAATCATATTCAACATGATTGTTGGCTAGAAACCTTGCAGTGAGTCGATGGAGGAAGCCCATCATCAACACAACCAACTAGAGAGTTCGATGCTTTATGATTAGTGAGTTTAATTTATAGTTTTTCATCACTTTGGATGTTGTTTTGTATTGTTCATGTTTTGTTTGAATTAACGATTCGATGAAACGATTTATTTTTATCTATGTGCTTGGATCTATGTATGAAAATATATTGGTTTAAGTTTTATTTCGTTCATGTGATGCAATTAATTGTGTTATAAGAGATTATGCATAGTTGATTGAGTAGAGTTTGGGAACAATCTCGTGATCATGTTTGGTATGCTGTTTAGTTTGTTTGAAAAGATAAACGAAACCCTAGAATTTGGTTGTAGAAATTCAATTGAATTCGTGAAAAATCACTACTAAAAACTATATCTTTAAATCACCATCTAGTTGGGATTGTTGGTTGATGGGTGGAATCTTGTTGCCTCGCTGTGTTTTCCTTTAATTGTTTTAATCAAATCGTTTAGATTAAGTTTAGTTTAAGTTCTAGTTTTATAAACCCTAATTTCCTGCTGTTTTACTGCACTTTTCTGTTTATGTTCGTAGTTAGACGCTCGTCCGAAATAGCGAACGAACGTCCATTAGATTAAGCTTTTAGACGCTCGTTCACTTTAGTGAACGCTCGTCTATCTTTCTGTTTTCTTATTTTCTGCTTGTTTTTATTCCTGTTTTAGTTTTAATTCTTAGGTTTAGGTCTTAGTTAGTTTCAGCCTTAGTTTAGATAGATAATTGTGACATAATCGATATAGATTTATACTTGAATTCGATAAACATTCCATTCCCTTAGGACGACCCGTTAACATCCTTTACTACAGATCCTTATACTTGGGGTGTTTCGGTTATAAATTGTAAAACTCGTTTTTGCCGAACAAGTTTTTGGCGCCGTTGCCGGGGAATCGGTAACGGTTGTCGGATTCTTTTAGGTATAAAATTTTATATCGATTCTAATTTTAATTCGTAGGTCTAAATTCTAGAATTACGTCTATTTTTGTTTTCGTTTTACCTTGTTTTATTTAATTTTATTTTCCTTCAATTATTTTCTTTAATTTTCGATAGTTATATTTTTAGATTTGTTTTTTTTTCTTCATAATTTTAGATTTGCCTTTATTTATTTCCGTACGTTCTTTTTAGTTTCCTTAATTATTTCTATTTCGTTTTTAAGTTTTAAACCTTAGTTTTAGATTTTCGAAGTCTGGACGAGCGTTTAATAACTTGAACGCCCGTCCACTTCAATCCTGTTCCCCCGAACGACCGTTCATAAATCTGAACGAGCGTTCAGCTCTTAACGAACGTCCACTAACACTGGACGCCAGTTCAATCTGATCAATCATCACTTCTTTTCTATCTTCTCTTTCTCTTCTCTTTTCTTTTCTCCCTCTAAACCATCAAACCTTTTCTAAACCTGTTCTAAACAACCCTAAGGTTGATTTCTTCCTTTTCCTTTCTTCTGGTTTATGCAAACGAGAAGTAAGAAGAGACTTCTAATCTTCGATCCCGAGCCTGAACGATCTATTTTTAGAAGGAGGCTTTTCCCTGATTTGGACATAATGGCAGATCAAGATCCAATTCCAAATCCTGATCCCCAAGCTCAGTTAAATTTAATCCTTCAGCAGATGCAAGCTCTGCAGCAACAGCAGATTCAACAAGCTAGCATAAATCAACAACTTCAACAATTTCGCCAGAACCAGCTTAATCAACTGAACCAGGACCCCTACACCCCATATCTAAATCAAGACTTTCTCGAGGGGCATAGACCTATTCGTCCTCCTGACATGGGAGGAGTGAACTTTGATCTAAAGAACGGAGTAGTTGCTCTAGTTCAGAATAGCTCTTTCCATGGTACTTCTCAGGAAGATCCACACGACTTCTTGTCCACATTCGTACAAATCTGTGAAGCAGGCCATTATCCTGGTGTTGATTCTGAGATAGTCAAGTTAAAGCTATTTCCTTTTGCTTTGAAAGGTGAAGCAAGTCGGTGGTTTAAATCGTTGGCACATCATTCTCTCCATACATGGAATGATGTCAAAAGAGCCTTCGCTCTTAAGTGGGTTTCACCAGCAAGATTATGGAGATGAAACGGGAAATAGCTACGTTTGAGCAAATTGGAGGATGAGACTGTTGGCAAAGCTTGGGAGAGATTGAATCTCTTGATGAGGAAATGCCCCAATCACGGATATGACGGACATGAGTTGCTTTGGAACTGTTCTATAGAGGTGTCTCTCAACCTAATAGAGACTATCTTGACTCCACGGCTCATGGATCCTTCTTAGGGGAGGTGATGAGACTCGCCTACGAGTGGCCGAGACCATCGCCAAGAACAATATGTGGTCGACTCCCAAGAAGACCAATGTTGTTAAGAAAGAAGGTACGCAAGCGGCCCCGATACAAAGCCGTTGGTTGCTCGGATGGAATTGATAAGCAAGCAGCTGGCCAATCTTCAGACGCAGCCTTCTGATCTTGGAATGCAGGTAGGGACGGAGATGACGGAAGAAATAAATCTAATGGATAATCAAAGCCAACCCTTCCGAAACTTCAATCAAAGCCAGAACTACTCGGGATTTCAACGACAAAACTTCAATCAAGCCAAGTTACCACCTGGCCCTTCAAATTCGAATTATTTCAACTCAAACTATCAAAGGACAGCTCCTAACTCCCAAAGGCCTCAAGGTGGATGGAACCAAACTCAAAATCATACAACCTCATGTGTCCCTCAACACAAATTTGATGAGCTGGTAGACATGGTGAAGACTCTGTCTACTAGTGTAAAAGCTATTGAGAGACAAGTTGGTCAGATGGCAGACCAGCAAGCAAGCAGACCTCACGGTAAACTTCCGAGTTATACCGAGAGAAATCCGAAAGCTGATGTGAATGTTTGCACTGCCATTACACCTCAGTGGGAGTATGGACAAGAAGAGGAGTTGAATGAAGTAATGTTGAGAAGTGGTAAGAAGGCTGAATCCGGCAAGATGTCGGGAAACGAGTAGCCCCTCCTGACGCCATGAGTTCAAGAGGGGGAAATCAGAAACCACATACCGAAGAAAGCAACGATGAGGAGCTTAGTGACAGTTCTTCGGAGGACGAAAATAATTCTGATAATGAGGAAAGGAAGGAAAGTCAGAAAGCTGTATTCCTAACTAAGAAAAAAGAAGAAAGGTTCGTGAGATGGAAGGATAAGGAGGATGAGGCGATAAAGAATCAGGCCACAGGGAATGATAAAGCCCTTCCTTATCCCCCAAAAAGGAAAGAGAAAGCCCTCACTAATGACAAGCAGTATGATGGAGTGAGAAGGATGCTTAGAGACACTCAAGTTAGTATGCCCTTAGCCGAGGTATTAACTGAAATGCCTAAATGCTCTAAGTATCTAAAAGAATTCTGTGGGAGTAAGAGAAAGCTTCAGGGGATGGCTGAAGAAGTGCTACGCGAAGATTACGTGATGGTTTCACAGAAAGTCGCTGTTAAGCGAGGTGACCCTGGCAGACCTTCAATCTCCTGTGAGACCAAAGGCCATTTATTCGAAAATGTTTTATGCGACTCAGGGGCCTCTATTAATGTGATGCCATTAACCGTATGCAAAAAGCTCGGGTTAGATAAAAGGATGCGGGAACGCCCTATTTCTCTTCAGATGGTAGATAAATCTAGCCGGACTGCAGCCGGTTGTGTAGCTAATGTTCTCCTTCAAGTTGAACATTTAGTCTTCCCTACCGACTGGGTTATTCTAGACTATCCACCTGATAAGGAGATGCCTCTAATTCTAGGCCGAACCTTTTTAGACACTTCTAACGCTCTCATCGACTTCGCAAAGGACGATTACTCTTAGAGTCGATGACACATCCGTCACCTTCACACGAGGGACAAGTCCCGAAAGAACCATAACCGATGAAATATCGTTTGTTGAAGCAATTTACGAGGATGAAAAAGTTGCCTACTCGAAGAAGCGAGAGGAGTTGACAGAGATAGGTGTTTTTGAAGTCATGGACATTGAAGATCAAGTGATCGCGGACCATCTTCTAATTCATTTCAAGCCGTAGGCATTGACGAGTCATCTTCACTCGCTCACACTGAGCCTGTTATTGAGTTAGAAGCATGGAGATGCCCAGCAACAAACGATGATCTCAAAGAACTGAGTCAAGAAGACTTCATCCCTGGTGAAGAAGAAGCTCTGATGGGTAGTTGGGACGAGGTAGACTTTTGGAGAGAGACTACTCATTGGGAAATAGATGATTGGGAAGAGCTGGCAGAAGAGCTTAAAGATGAAGAGTTAAGAAAAATGATCGATCACAAGAAAAAGGAAGCAAGTGTTGACCGGAGGATTCCGATGGACGATTTGATCCAGTACCTTTCTGGGGTTGAGCCTCGGGAAGATGAGTTATTCTTTAGTCAACCACTCCAAGCTCATAAAGAGAAAGGTGGCCCGTTAAAGTCTAATATTGAGCAACCACCTACTGATTTAGAGCTCAAACCGCTTCCGAAACACCTTAAGTATATCTTTCTTAAGGATGGAGATAAATTGCCTTTGATCATTTCTTCGAAACTCGACCAAGAGCAAGAAGCACAGCTGATAGAAGTGCTTAAAAAGAATATCCTCGCGTTCGGATGGCAAGTGGGTGATATCCGAGGAATCAGCCCAGATGTATGCATGCATAAAATCCGAACGGGAGAGGGAGCTAAAAAGGTTAGACAACCTCAGAGAAGGCTGAATCCGCATATGCAGGAGGTTGTCAAGAAAGAAGTGATAAAGTGGCTTGACATGGGCATCATCTATGCAATCGCCGATAGCGAGTGGGTCAGCCCTACTCAAGTTGTGCCAAAGAAGGGCGGAATCACAGTCGAAAAGAATGAAAAATGGGAGGAAGTTGCCTTACGACTCGTGACAGGCTACAGAGTCTGTATTGACTATCGTAGACTTAATGAGGTTACTGCCAAGGACCACTTTCCCCTACCCTTCATTGACCAGCTTATCGAAAGACTGAGTGGTCACAAGTATTACTGCTTCCTCGATGGATACTCTGGTTACTTCCAGATAGCCATTGATCCTAATGACCAAGAGAAGACAACTTTTACATGTCCATCTGGTACTTTTTCTTTTCGCAGAATGCCATTCGGCCTATGCAATGCACCCACGACTTTTCAACGGTGCATGTTAGCCATTTTTGATGGACTTGTGGAGCAATGCATGGAGGTCTTCATGGATGACTTCTCAGTCTACGGCGATAGCTTTGATGAAATCTTAAAGAATCTAGATATGGTACTCCAAAGGTGTGTTGAGAAGAATCTGGTGCTTAACTGGGAAAAATGCCATTTTCTAGTAGATGAAGGAATCGTTTTGGGACACAAGCTGTCCAGTGATGGTATTCAAGTTGATAAGGCTAAGGTTGAAGCCATTGAAAGGATGACGTACCCTAAGACAGTGAAAGAGGTACGAGGTTTTCTAGGTCATGTTGGCTTCTACAGGCGTTTCATTAAAGATTTTTCTACCATCGCCAAGCCTTTATCAAATCTTTTGAAAGATGATGTAGATTTCTTTTTCGATGAGAAGTGCAAAGAAGCTTTCAATTGTCTGAAAGACAAGCTTATCAGTGCCCCTATTTTAGTTGCACCTGACTGGACCAAGCCTTTCAAGTTGATGTGCGATGCCTCTAATTACGCCGTAGGTCAAAGAGTTGATAAAAGGTTCATGCCCATTTTTTATGCGAGCCACACCTTGAACCCGGCTCAATGCAATTATACCACAACTGAGAAGGAATTCTTAGCCGTTGTTTTTGCCATTGACAAGTTTAGAAGTTATCTTCTAGGGTCTCAAGTTGTTGTGTGGACCGATCATGCGAGCCTACGCTACCTTATGGACAAAGCAGATGCAAAACCAAGGTTACTTCAATGGATTCTGATTTTACAAGAGTTTGACCTTGTGATTAAAGATAAGAAAGGTAGTGAGAATATTGTGGCTGATCATTTATCTCGCTTAGTGAATGAGGGTGCAGAGAATCACAATGATATAGGCATTGATTTTCCGACTGAGCAATTGATGAAGCTTGAAACGGTTAGGCCGTGGTATGCTGACTACGTCAACTATTTAGCGAGTGGTCATTTAGAGGACATGACGTATCATGAGAAGAAAAAGTTCTTTTCTGATCTTAAATATCTCGTATGGGAAGATCCTTATTTGTTCAGAGTCTGTAAAGACGGATTGCTTCGAAGGTGTGTTCCGGAGCATGATCAGTGGGATATCCTAGAACAATGCCATAGCGGTCCTACCGGAGGTCATTATGGAACACCGAAGACGGTTGCAAAGATCCTTCAAGCTGGATTCTACTGGCCGACTCTGTTTAAAGATCCAGAAGCCTTTTGTAAAGGTTGTGATAGGTGCCAGAGAACTGGACGGCAGAGTAGTAGGATGGAAATGCCACTTAAGCCCATTCTTGAATGCGAAGTTTTCGACATTTGGGGCATAGATTTTATGGGACCCTTTCCATCTTCATGCGGTAATAAATATATCCTCGTCTGTGTCGACTATGTTTCCAAGTGGGTTGAAGTCATAGCTACCCTAACTAATGATCATAAAGTCGTGAAGAAATTCTTGCAAAAGAATATCTTTACCAGATTCGGCTGTCCGAGAGCACTCATTAGTGATGAGGGTGCCCACTTTCGCAATGCGCCGCTTGATAAAATCCTTGAAAAATATGGTGTCAAACACAAAGTTGGTTCACCATATCATCCCCAAACCAGTGGACAAGTCGAGGTAAGCAACCAGAGCTTGAAAAGAATTTTAGAGAAGACCGTGAACAATAATCGATCTAATTGGAGTCTTAAGTTGGATGACGCGTTGTGGGCTTATCGTACTGCATTTAAAACCCCGATGGGCACGTCACCCTTCCAAATGGTCTATGGCAAAGCTTGTCACTTACCTGTCGAACTTGAACACAGAGCTTTCTGGGCAATTAAATTCTTAAATTTCGATAGCCAACTCTGTGGGGAGAAACGGTTGTTACAATTGAACAAGCTCGACGAATTCAGACTCAGAGCATACGAGAATGCTAAGCTTAGCAAGGAAAGAACGAAGATACTCCATGACGCTAAGATCAAGGACCGAGAATTCAAAGTTGGTGAAATCGCTTTACTCTATAATACTAGACTTCACCTGTTTCTGGGTAAACTCAAGTCTAGATGGTCTGGTCCCTTTGAGATTCTCGAGGTTAATCCAAGTGGAGTAATTACCTTGAACGGGTATGGTAATCAAGCTTTTAAAGTGAATGGTCATCGACTTAAGAAATATTTTGGGCAACCAAAGGAAAAGCCTGAGACTCTTTATTTCCAAAGCAGAAATGAGAGTACAGATGTCCTGATTTGTGAAGAGATTCCATCTTATTTCTTTGAGTCAGATGATGACATACCTACCTCTACCTGTGAGGAACCTTCTTCTGAGACTCCTGAGCATGTTAGCACACCTATGCCTATCATCCGCAAGCACAAGAAGAAGAGAGTCAGGGTAGTTTGGAGAGAAAGGTTTAATGACCTTATTGCGCACTTGACTTGTTGTTGTGGTGAAAATCATTTCCGCCCCAATACTTCTGATTCCGATATAGAGGTGGCGGCTGTTAAACCAAAGTGGCCCGATCCGGGTTGATCTTTTGTAATCTGTGTCAAGCTATTGACATTAAAAGAGCGCTCCTAGGAGGCAGCCTAGTTTTCTTTGTTTGTTTTCTTTTCTTAGGTTGTTTTATTGTTTTAGAAGTAGTACTTTAGTTGATTATGTGTTGATGGTTATTCCTCCTACATTCATTGTAAGTGTTTTGTGTTATGTGTTGCTCATATACCCCGTGTACCCCGAGATTATATGGTATGTCGAGTGTGGCAGATAGTTTTGAGCAGGTTCGCAAGCTTTTATGTCCAATGTTGTCTATTCGAGTTGTCGCGGTACATTCATGCTCCGGCCTGACCTCTGCCAACTTTCATCCGACAACCACTGTTGAAACCAGCTAAGTTTTCTTTTTCTTTTATTCTGCACATTCTGAGGACATAATGTGATTTAAGTGTGGGGGGGTAAATTGGGTATGTTTTTATGCTATATCCTTTGAAATATGAGTGAATGTTAAATTTCCACAAAATTTAAATTTTTGTTCATCTCGAGCATGTGGTTGAAACTAAATGCTTGCTAGTTGTAGTTTTCTAACGATGATAGTATGTGACTTAGTGAGATAATTATAGCATGTCTTTACTTTCATGGAGCTAGTATTCATTTATCACGTTCACGAGAGCCTTTGATATTGAAGCAAGATTTTTGAACTATATCCTTTCATTGTTTTAGTGATTTATCTTAGGAAGGTCAGTATAGTAACACCTTAGTTAGACCGTGTGCTATGAATATCATAAAGTTTGAATGTGATAAGTGAAACGTGATTAAGTCTTTGCAATAGTAATAAATTGTTTACTTGAGGTGTTATGCTCAGTGGTCTGTGCTACTAGAAAATAATCTTTTCCACTGCGCCACCGGAAATCTCTAAGTAAGCATAATTGTAATTGTGTGTGTCGGAAGTGGTTTATGATTTGGGTGAGGTAGGGTGTACCACGTATGTCCTATTCCACTATGATGACCAAAAGCTCACGACAGTCAGGAAAAGCTGCCTTATGATTTGAGTAAGGTAGGGTGTTATCACGAAACATCCTATTCTACTATGATGGGTAAGAGCTCATTCCGATGTGCGTAAAAATAAAATAAAAAAAAAGAAAAGAAAAGAGAAAAAGCAATTAAACTCAAGACTTTGTTATCATTGAATTTATACCCAGTAGAACCGCATGATATGCTGTAGGGATTATCCTACTGAGTGCGTGGGAAGGCTTTGAGTGGAGCTATTACTGCCTATATCTAGGATAGTCATTGGATTTTTGAGAGGATATTTCTTTGAAAGGCTTGTTAAATTTGAAAAGGGCTTGTCACACATACACTGAATCTATCTCGGTGATGGTATTGTTGGCTATAGTTGATGTATTTTTGTTACGTGAGTTAGAGATCTATGTGGATTGCATGAAAGTTGAGCTATAGTTTTGATTGTTTTGTCCGAGGACGTACAAAAAGCTAAGTGTGGGGGTGTTGTTAAGGCCATATTTATATGATTATTAAGGGTTATATTTCATTATTATTTCCCCACATTTGCATATTTACATGAGAATTAAGGGTTTAAGTGTAATTATTTAGTAAGGATGATTTTAATATGGTTATTTGCAAAATTGATTATTTTATGTGTTAAATTAATGGAATTATTATTATTTGAGTTTTATTACATTTTGCAATGATTATTTATCCTTTAGGAGGCTGAATTTCGAGTGCTAAAGAGGATAAATGAAGCTCAAGTCGAATTATTCAAGACAGAGTTGGAATTGGCTTGAAGAGAATGGATAAAGATGAAGAAATCCGATTCCAAGCAATCCAGCCGAGCGTTCAGTCTCCGTCCAGGATGGCCGAGCGTCCATAAATTCGAACGGGCGTTCAGAGGCATAAAATCAATACAGAGAGTTCAGCCGCAGTGCGAACGAGCGTTTAATCAGCATCTGGGAATTCCAGACGAGCGTCTAATTTGACAGACGAGCGTCCGGGGCCGACTTACTCACAACCGACTTATCCATCTATAAATACAACAGCCTTGAACCCTAATTTATACACGACTACCACATAATTGAGATCGCACTTTCACACCAAAAAGCTGCGGCCAGAACCCTAATTCTATAGAGATGAATTTCTCCAATCCAACAATCATATTCAACATGATTGTTGGCTAGAAACCTTGCAACAGTCGATGGAGGAAGCCCATCATCAACACAACCAACTAGAGAGTTCGATGCTTTATGATTAGTGAGTTTAATTTATAGTTTTTCATCACTTTGGATGTTGTTTTGTATTGTTCATGTTTTGTTTGAATTAACGATTCGATGAAACGATTTATTTTTATCTATGTGCTTGGATCTATGTATGAAAATATATTGGTTTAAGTTTTATTTCGTTCATGTGATGCAATTAATTGTGTTATAAGAGATTATGCATAGTTGATTGAGTAGAGTTTGGGAACAATCTCGTGATCATGTTTGGTATGCTGTTTAGTTTGTTTGAAAAGATAAACGAAACCCTAGAATTTGGTTGTAGAAATTCAATTGAATTCGTGAAAAATCACTACTAAAAACTATATCTTTAAATCACCATCTAGTTGGGATTGTTGGTTGATGGGTGGAATCTAGTTGCATTCTGTGTTTTCCTTTAATTGTTTTAATCAAATCGTTTAGATTAAGTTTAGTTTAAGTTCTAGTTTTATAAACCCTAATTTCTTGCTGTTTTCCTGCACTTTTCTGTTTATGTTCGTAGTTAGACGCTCGTCCGAAATAGCGAACGAACGTCCATTAGATTAAGCTTTCAGACGCTCGTTCACTTTAGTGAACGCTCGTCTATCTTTCTGTTTTCTTATTTTCTGCTTGTTTTTATTCCTGTTTTACTTTTAATTCTTAGGTTTAGGTCTTAGTTAGTTTCAGCCTTAGTTTAGATAGATAATTGTGACATAATCGATATAGATTTATACTTGAATTCGATAAACATTCCATTCCCTTAGGACGACCCGTTAACATCCTTTACTACAGATCCTTATACTTGGGGTGTTTCGGTTATAAATTGTAAAACTCGTTTTTACCGAACATCACCCCTCTTGGTTGGTAGATCTTCATAATTGATCATAGAGCACTCCTCACCAATCAACCGATCCATGTCTGCTAACTTCTTCTTAGAAGAAACAACATCCTTGATGAATTTGGTATACTTAGGCATCTCCACCAAAACCTCAGATAATGGAAGATTAACCTGAGTATTTTTCAGAAGGTTCAGCACTTTTTCATACTTTTTATCCTCACTCAAGGAGATGTTGCTTTTTCTAGGTGGAAATGGGAGCTTATTCAAGTCACTCTCAGAAAAGACTTTCTTCGAGGAGGAATTGACAGCTTTGTCTTCCAAGTCCTTCCACCTCACCACGTTTTCAGTCTTCTTACTAGTCAGGGGATCAGGCTCCTGACTCTCATTTGATTTTTCATTCCTCAGGGGTTCAGCCATCTAAGGACTTCCAACTCTTTCACCTCTCAGGGGATCAGCCACCTAAGTATTCTCTTGCAGCCAAGGGGAACGTAGGTGCTCGACTTCCTCTCCTGCCTTATCACTGGCAGAAGGGGTTAGTGGTTTCCCTGGTTCGGGAGACCACTTAGTTGAGTACCAGATCTTAGATTCATTGCACTGGCCTCTTCTCTACCATACGGAATTGAAGGTACCAGGTCAGTGCATTGGCTATGATTTAAATCGGCTTGAGCAACTTGACCACCCTTTGGATTCTTTTCTGTGAAGCTAGGCAACGGCCCGGGGGGTCTAGAAGCTAACTGTTCAGCCAATTGCCCTAATTGGCTCTCAAGATTCTTGTTTGTGCTCATCAGGAGTTGGATGTTTTTACTTTGCTCCTCCACTTTAGCTTCAAGAGTATTGGGGTGAGAGGGGCCTTGAGTGTTTTGGAGATTCTGCGAATATGGCTGGCTGGACCGATTCTGAAAAGAAGAATTAGAATTGGTAGGCCAACTCTGATTGAACCTTTGATTTGTATTGGATAAATTATTGCTTTGGTTCTGATTCAAACCAGGGTTTTGATTGAAGTTTTGATTTGGATTAGAAGTTGAATTTGGATTAAAACTTGGATTCTGGCTGAAACCTTGGTTTTGAAAATTATTTTGGCCAGAGAATTGATTAAACCTCTGATTGGACTGGCCAAAGAACGCATTCACTTCAGCACTTTGTCCGTTCATAGGACAGAAACGAGAAGTGTGCCCCACATCGTCACAATTTTGACATGTGACTTGATTATACTGTCCATAATCATGAACAACATTAACTTGACAGGGAGCAGGGGGATTAAATTGACACTGGCAAATCATATGGCCATCTGACAGCAATTTTCACAATACAGAACCTGAGAGTTCTGCGGAAAAGGGGAAGTTTGATTGATCGGATTGGAAATTTGAGATGTTGTCATCTGCTTCTGCAGCATGGCAATCAAACTTTGCATATTCACTTCCTCAACCTTAGGAGGAAGAGGTGCTTGAATAGCTTGATAAGAGGGAGCATAATTATATTTAGCAATGTCCTCGAACAATGCCCACCCCTCTTCAGGTGTTTTCTTAAATAATGCCCCACCAGAAGAACTATTGACCATGCCCTTCGTGAGCTCGGTCAATCCGCTGAAAAAAGTGTTGACTTGCCTTTGTAGCGGCAAGCCATGATGGGGACACTTTCTGAGAAGAGACTTGAATCTCTTCCAACATTTGAAAAATGACTCATTTTCTTTCTGATAGAACGTGAAAATGTCGTTTAAACACTGGGCTGTCTTTGAAGGTGGAAAATATTGACTTAAAAATTCTTTTTCAAGTTCAGACCAGGTGGTAATTGATTCAGCGGGGAGAGAGATATACCACTCTTTAGCTTCTCCCTTTAAAGAAAATGGGAACAGTTTCAGCTTTATAGCATCCTCACTTACTCCTTGGATGCGAGTTGTACCGCATATTTCTAGAAACGTGTGTAAGTGAGTATGAGGATTTTCTGATTGATAACCGTGGAAAATAGATGCATGCTGCATCATTTGAATGAGCCTGGGTTTCAATTCAAAAGTAGGTGCAGTGATGGCTGGTAGAACGATAGCCAGGTTGACCCTGACTTCGCCAGGCATGGCGTAATCAGCCAACGTACGTCTATCTTCAGCAGCCATTATGACTATATTCTCTATCTCTTGAGCTAGATCCCGCTCGATATCTCGATTGACTACGTTCTTTTCGTCAGGGAGGTCCGGAAAACGTAGCCTTCTCCTGTTCGGTCGGACTATGGTCCGCTCGGGGTCAGGGGTATAGAGTAGTGGGCCTCTTTGACTCCGAGTTTGCATAAACCGAGACCAAATTCTAGTTGTCTAACGAGAATGAACAGATAGGGAAAATAATGGTAGACAGACCAGACGTGCGTCCAAGTTACTGGACGGGCGTCTGCCTGGAGAATGAACAGGACGGGCGTTCGGATAACCGGACGCTCGTCTAACTGGTAGAATAAATGAATAGAGTTATAAAAATAGACCGGACGGGCGTCCACCACCCCAGACGCCCGTTTACTGGAACAGAAAACGAAACAGAAACTGAAAAGAAGACAGAAAAGAGATAGGGGGAAAAACGAAACAAATTTAGGAAAACCTAATTGCACGTCACAAAACCTAACTACTAAAAACCCTAATAACCTAAATAACTGACTAGAAAATTAAAAACGAGAAATAAAATTAAAACAAGAAAATAAAAACTAGACAACCGTCCGGTTCCCTGGCAACGGCGCCAAAAACTTGTTCACGGATTTATCTAATGCAATGAAAATAAACAAGTAATAATATTTATAAATCCGATATACCTCAAGTGCAAGGATCGTAGTAAAGAGGTTAATACCGGGTCGATCTTACGGGGAATCGGGGTTGTGAATTCTAGTTTTTATTTCTAACCTAACTATGTCACGATTACTACTAAAAAGATGCGAAATTAAAACAGGGAAGAACTAATACGAAGAGTGAAACTAACAATAAAAATAACTGGACAGAGGATCGAGATCTAAAGCCAGGAAATATGGTTGCTAACAAAATTAACTAAACTAAATCTATTCTAAGTCTATTATGAAGTAAAGATTGCAGTTTTACTAAGCAATTCGAATTCGAGTGGTTTAATCAATATTTTACGAACGAACAAGCAATTGATCCACCTATCCTACAACTATCAATTCCTATCTCAACTATCTCGTGAGTTTTAACCAAGTTGTGATTCACCTAGCCAAGGTTTGAACTCCTAATTCCTTAGAAAAGTTTGTTTCTTAATCTTCTATCTCTCGATTTTAAAGATTTATACTTTCAAAACAAAGGTGTAAGATTTCTCAATCTAGTTATCTAGAAATTCAACCTAATTAACTCTCGTTATTTTATAGGTTAAAAATCTAATCTTTATTATATTGATTCTAGGGGTTCAGTTATGATTTTCATCCAAATCAAACAAACAATCAATCATGCAATGATCTATCGATATAATTGCAATAAACAATGATAAACAATAATAAAGATACAACTTGAATAAAATACTCACAAGATAATCAAGAAACGAAACTGAATTGTTGATCGGATGGCTTCACAATGCTTGTTCAAGGGAGGTCTAGCCTCTCAACATCCTCTTTGAAACTCGAATTTGTTTAAATAAAAGTGCATAAAAAGTATTTGAATTAAAACTGATTGTAAACTAAGAAAAACGCAGCTGAGCCGCCCCTAGGGTTTAGGGTTCGAATGTATGATATTTATGTGGAGAAAACCGCAACTATTTATAGATTTTCAAGTCGGTTCTGTTAAGTCGGCGCTCGGACGCCCGTCTGGATGGGCGGACGCCCGTCCAGCCTTCAATGCAAACTTCGAATCGGGCCGAGTCATGGCCAGACGCCCGTTCTCCTTTATTTTAGACGCTCGTCCATCGAAATTGGGAGAACTCTGAATCAAATATTCCATCCTGGAAGCCCGTCCAAACTCCCAAACGCCCGTCCACTGGACGCTAGTTCTGAACGCTCGTTCAGAGTGACTTCAACTCCGATTTTTATCTCTATCTCTCTTTCTTCATACAAATTCGATCCTTGACATCTTTTAATCCTCTTTTGAACTAATTTCGTGTATCTACAAGGTAATCAAAACATCGCAAAATGTATTATCATCCAAATCAACATAGAATCATCAATAAAACACATAAATTAACCAATTTTGCGATTAAACCGTTTAAAACCTCATTTGCTCAATAAATCCATTAAACACTTAATTTCTATGCAAAATATACGAATATGGAGAGAATTGTTACGAAATATAACGTTATAAATCATATAAACTCACCCTTAACAAGCCCGCCGGAATCCCATCATGGATTGCTATTGGAAAACTCCGGTTGCTAGACCGGCCTTTTTCCCCTCTCTCCAATTCTCTATAGGATGCTCTCTATTTTACACAAGAACTATTAGTTCTTGGAATTATGATGTACAAAATAGCTTGACACCCACCTCTTATTTATAGTAGAAGGTGGTGCCCCATATGGTGTGGAGGAGAAGAAAACCTTTTCCCACTAAAATAAGGAAAATATAATTGATTGATTTATCTCATTTATTATAATATCTAATATTAAATAAATCTAGGATATTGTCAATATCTTATATTGAATATTTCCAAGATATTGTCAATATCTAATATTGACTATCTTTATTCTATTACCATAAATAAATTTACACATGTGTATATATCACATATATATTACACAAATAAATCTATATATCTTGAAAGCAAATGTGCACAAGCACAATCCAAGTGCAAGTCACGCATGTGACTATATATATTAATATCTTACATTAAAAAATTGCACAATCCAAATGTATCTTATACACTAATAAGTTCCGCCACATATGCCAATAAATTGGCATCCGGAATATTTTTTAATTAATCAATATAATTAATATCTTGTATTTAATTTATTCATAATAAATAAATACCACCATATTAATTTACCACTATAACCTTTATAGTCGTGAGATAAAACTTTCCTTATTTAGTTCTCATCTATAACCACATTTTAATCCGGCTAGATGTTCTTATGTGTGTGACCCGATAGGCTTCCGAATATGTTGGCCGTAGACACAAAGTGCAAATTACGAAATTGCTCTTCATGCCTAACGATCATGGGATAGCGTCTAGCAACACACCGTGACCCCCAATCATCGGAAAAGTCAAAATGCAATGACTACTACCTTTCATGTGAAACAGTTACCGTGTAACTTACAATCCTATCGCTGTAATAATATCCATACGGTCGTACGTCGAGTGTCAAACATTAACGACCGTATCTTATAATCTGGATATCATGCTCTCTCTAAGTAACTCGTTTACTCCCACTTTGTAAAGATTCACGAGAGTAAGACATTCCTTATAAGAAGGCCATTTCGGATATTCGATCCCAATCATAGGATATGCGATTCCCGGACGACCAATCATGTATACTCCGCATGCTTCAATATCATACCCAATCACTACCGCATGATCGCCCCGTGGCTAGGGGAAACCTCAATAGTGTCAAAGCATGACAATCCACACCGTGATGCCATGAAGACTCCGGTCCAAAGGATAATTACACAACCGCCACATAGTGTGACACTTAACCGTGTAAGTGGGTCAGTCTAACGTACGCATTCTCTAATACACGTTCACGTACAGTCCAAGTGTCTCTACACTTCGATAGACGAGATCTATCCCCGCCCTTAGAGACAGAAGACATCTAATACGTGCTAGTCTGTACGTACTATCAATGCCATGTTTAATAGTACATCAGCCTAGAGACATTTAAGTATCAAACTTATTAAAGTGATTAGAGATCTCATCAACCATAACCGTCTATCATGGTTTCTCTATCACAGTTTAATACTAAGGACGTTATCATATAACAATTCATAATTGGTTCTTTAAAAGAACAGATATAGGACAACAGAAAAGCCATTTAATCTATGTATAAGCATAAAGAAATAGTAGAAATGATCCGACCCGGTCGGATCCGGTCCAACCCGATTGGGTTTAGGACACTATTTCAACATTCTCCTAGGAATTTCATGAAGAAATTTAGTGAAAAGAAGAAGGAGGAATCCAAGAAAGACGATGATTACCTATGTTATCATTGCAAGAAACCAGGACACTTCAAACCAGACTGTCCTGAACTAAAACAGAAAAAGGAACCTGATTATCTTTGCTTCAATTGCAAGAAGCCTGGACATTTCAGACCTGATTGTCCAGACCTACTGAAGAGCAAAAGCCAACAAAGAAGATCTGGCAAGAAAGCTATGGTTGCTGAAGATGAATCAGGATATGAAGTTGAATCAGAAAAGGGAAATGAATCTGATGATACTGCACTTGTTGCAGATATGGATGATTATGCTTTAATGGAAAATATGGATGAAACAGAGGAGGTATACAATTCTGTATCTATTAACACTCCTGCTGGAAGTGATTGTGAATCAACTTGTGGTTCAAATCCAAAAAATACTGACAATGAAGAAACTTTGGATGCCATCCTTAATCAACTGAGGATAATACAATCTGGTTATGAGATTGTGAAGGCTGAAAAAGAAGCTCTTCAAACAGAAGTTGAAAGATTAAAAGCCGAATTAAGAATTCTCAAAGGAAAGGAAAAAGAAGTTGGACAGAATCAGCATAAGTCTGCTCTACATTCAGTGGTTACTGAATCTGCTGAACAATCATGTTCCTCCACTACATTTAAATCTGGAAAGCCTTATGGTGATAGAACATGCATTGGATTTGGAACTCAACAATCTAATAAGAGTGGATCCAGTAAGGTCACTGAACCTAGTACCAGAATTGGTCCTAAGTTTGTGCCTGCACAAGACCAACTCCCAAAAAGGTTGTTGAGGCGGTAAAGCCTACTGAGAAGACTTCAAGGAAGCAAAATCAGAAGTCAAAAAGGTCAACAACATCTAACAAAAAGAACAAATCCAAAAATAGGACTGCTATACCTTCTAGACCTGCTGATAGCAGACCCGCTACCAAGTCTGATGGACCACAAAAGGGTAAAAATCAGAGATATTCCTAGGATAAGAATCCGAAACCTAAAAATGTCAATCATGCAAGGGATACTTATCTCAGGGGGAAAGGTAGAACTGTTCCCTACTGATGATGATTGGAATATTCCTGCCCCTACTGCTAGAAACAATAGATCTAACCATACCGCTAGGGTAAAACCTCAGCAATGGAATCTGCAGAGGACTCAGCATAGGACTTATATAAGACTTCATTAGAGAACTCAGCAGACTCCATATTACGGGGATGTTCCTAACAGACAGCAAACCTATGGTTATACTAATGCTTCTAACAAAAGAAATCACTCCAAACAACACTATATACCAAAAGGCCAGAAAGCATATGTGAGTCCTACACAACCAAATGTTAAACCTTATGGATGTGTGGAATACATGTATGAACAAATGTATGATACCTTTCAAAGAAGACCTTATGGATATTTGCCAAGGGTCATGCTTACCACTGACCATTATGGACCCAAACAGTTTTGGGTACCTAAAATGCATTAACTTTGTTTTGTAGGGTGTCTGGTACTTTGACAGTGGATGTTCCAGACATATGACAAAGAATAAGCACTGTTTGTCAAACTATGTGACAAAGGATGGTCCAAGAGTGAATTTTGGCAACAAGAACACACCAGGATACACAAGAGGATATGGCACACTTATGAGAAATGGATTAACAATTAGGAATGTTGCATTTGTGGAAGGACTGGACTACAACCTGCTGAGCACTGGACAGTTTTATGATATGGGTTACAAGGTCACTTTTGACAAGGGCACCTGTATTGTCATTAGTGAAAGAGGCGATCAAGTTGTGTTGGCTGGAAGAAGACAACAAAACATGTATGTTATGGATTAGTCTACTGCTGTTCCAGAGACATGCTTGATTGTTCATACTCAGTCAAAATTTAATTGGTTGTGGCATAAGAAGTTGAATCATCTAAACTTTGATGATATCAATCAGTTGGTGAAGAAGAAACTGGTGATTGGGTTACCTGAGATCACATTCAAGAAGGATGCTATATGTGATGCTTGTCAGCAAGGTAAACAAACAAAATCAAGTTTCAAGTCAAAAACAAAGCAGTCAACAAAAAGAGTTTTGGAGCTGATGCACATGGATCTATTTGGACCAGTAACACCAACAAGTGTAACAGGAAAGAAGTACACTTTAGTAGTTGTGGATGATTATTCAAGATACACTTGGGTAGTATTCATGAACAAGAAAAGTGAAACACTTCAAAAGATGCCTGAACTTTTGAAGAGATTGCAAAATGAGAAAAGTTTGACAGTAGTGAAGATCAGATCAGATAAGGGTACTGAATTTCTCAACAAAGTTATAAGTGAATATTGTGAGCAAAATGGTGTACTACATCAACTTGCTGCTGCTGGTACACCTCAACAAAATGGGGTTGCTGAAAGAAGAAACATAACTTTAAAGGAATCAGGAAGAACTATGATTTGTGAAACATTATTACCTGAAAGATTTTGGGCTGAAGTAGTAAATACAGCATGCTATACACAAAACAGGACCTCAGTGAACAAAAAGCTGCTGAAGACACCTTATGAGATTTGGAATGGAAGGAAACCTAATATATCTTACTTTCATCCATTTGGAAGCAAATGTTTTATTTTAAATCATAAGGAACAATTGAAGACATTCCAACCAAAATCAGATGAAGGAATCTTCTTAGGATATTCTTTTGTCAGCAAATCATTCAGGGTACTGAACAAAAGGACACTGAAACATGAAGAAACAATACATGTTGTATTTGATGAACCTAAGTTCACTGGAATGGAAGATAAAGATTCAGAACCTGCTGAGAATCAACAAGTGACTGATCCAGAATGTGTTGATGTTTTGGAAAGATTTAATGACTTAAAGGTTTTTGACTCTGCCCCTGCTGAACACCCTGCTGATAACACTACTGATGCAACAACTGAAGCAGTTCAAGGATCTGCTGAACCCCTTGCTGAAGCAACAACAGACCCTACTGAAGATGATGTTCCTGAGAATCAATCTAACCAAAATCCACAATGGTTAAGAGATCACCCTGCTGAGCAAGTTATTGGCAACATACATCAAGGTGTAAGGACTAAAAGATAATTAGAAGCAATGTTTACATGTTTTCTATCTCAAATGAAACCTAAAATTGTTGAAGAAGCAATATCAGATCCACATTAGATAATTGCTAGGCAAGAAGAATTGAATGAATTTGAAAGAAATCAAGTTTGGACACTAGTGGAAAGGCCTAATCATGCAAATATAATTGGTACAAAATGGGTATACAGAAACAAATTGGATGAATCTGGTACCACTGTAAGGAATAAGGCCAGACTAGTAGCAAAAGGCTATTCTCAAACAGAAGGAATAGATTTTGATGAAACATATGCCCCTGTTGCAAGATTGGAAGCTATAAGACTATTCTTGGCATATGCCTGCTTACAAAAACTTCAAAGTATATCGGATGGATGTCAAAAGTGCATTTTTGAATGGCATTCTGGAAGAGGAGGTCTATGTTCAGCAACCTCCTGGTTTTGAAGTTAAAGATCAAGAAGATAAAGTGTACAGACTCAATAAAGCACTTTATGGATTGAAACAAGCACCAAGAGCATGGTATGAAACCCTATCTCAAATCTTGGTGGACAATGCTTTTACCAAAGGTACCATTGACAAGACTCTTTTCAGAATCAATGAAGGAAACAGCACCCTGCTGGTACAGATTTATGTTGATGACATAATTTTTGGTTCTGAAAATGAATTGTTATGTGAGAAGTTTGCTAATCTCATGAAAAGTAAATTCCAGATGAGTATGATGGGAGAAATGAACTACTTTTTGGGTTTGCAAGTCAAACAAATGAAAGATGGAATCTTCATTCATCAAACCAAGTACACCAAGGAGATGCTGAAGAAGTTTGTATGGAAAACAGCATCAAAGTATCAACTCCTTTGAGTACAAACATAAGATTGGATGAAGACAAAGAAGGCAAAGATGTTGATCAGACTTTATACAGAAGGATGATAGGCAGTCTGCTGTACCTTACTGCCAGCTGACCTGATATATCCTTTGTTGTAGGTGTTTGTGCAAGATTTCAATCAAAACCTAAGGAAAGTCATTTAGCTGCAGTCAAAAGAGTTCTCAAATATCTAATAGAAACTTTGGATGTAGGAATTTGGTATTCAAAAGATGGAACCTTCAAGGTTATATCCTCCTCAGATTCTGACTATGCTGGATGCAAGATTGATAGAAAAAGAACCACAGGAACTTGTCAGTTAATGGGAAATAGACTGGTTTCCTGGTTTAGCAAGAAACAGAATTCAATATCAACTTCCACTGTTGAAGCTGAATACATTGCTGCTGGAAGCTGCTGTGCACAAATACTTTGGTTAAGACAACAGTTAAGGGATTATGGTATTGAAGAAAGAGAGATTCATATAATGTGTGCTAACACAAGTGCAATTGCAATCACAGAAAATCCTGTTTTGCACTCAAGAACCAAGCACATTGATGTGAGACATCACTTTATAAGAGATCATGTTGAAAAGAAAGATGTGGTGGTTCTTTACATCCCTACTGAAGATCAACTTGCTGATATTTTCACAAAACCATTGGACAGTGAAAGATTTGCTAAGTTAAGGACATAACTTGGAATTATACAAGTTGGCTGATACACCTATGATCAACATTGTACTGGAATTCACCAAGGGGATTAGTCTTTGCTATGTTGGGTGAGCTCACTTAGCAGATTAGTCATTGGTATCAACAATTCCATGTACTTATGTTTGGACAATTGAGCAAATAAAGTTGCAAAGGGATTGGTCTTTGTCATGATGGGTGAGCTCACTTGACAGATCAGTCATTGGTATTAAACTTCATCTTGTATTATCAGATGGACAAAACAAGAAGAATTGAAGATCAGCAGAGTAACATTGTCAGCAGGCTGCTGAGACATTATGTCAGCAGACTGCTGAACCAAGCTTACTGATGGCAAAGTCTGCTGAGGCATACGTTACAGTCAAACTTTAATAAAGTCAAAAAGCAAAAAGACTGGGATATTTATCTTATCTTTATAACCGCAGTTACACGATCGAACGGTTACCACTCTTTAAGGATAAGTTATGGACCACGTGTCAAGATCTCATCTATTCATATTTAATCGTGGTTAATGCTACAATACGTGCTCTGATAGTTTCCAACCACTACTCTCTATTATATATACAGACCTATACACAGAAGACATTTACAACTCTCATATTGCCATTCTCTGCAAATACTTTGAGTGAACACAGATTTGAATGCTTTCTTCTACACCTTTCTCATTTATAATGGCGAACAAGGATGATGTCCATATTGGAACTAGTCAAAGTGTGAGAGGATATGTTACTGACTGTCACTCTACTGAGTTAGCTATTAACATCGGAAGAAGAATCAGAAGGATTGCTGGGTTGGAAAATGTTATCAACAGAAGGCTGGAATTCTAGAAAACATAGTTATACATAAAGGTAGAGAGGCCTTCACTTCAACGGTTAATGGTAGAGAGATTGAAATCTCTTCAGACGTACTGAGAGAGGTTTTTCACTTTGGACCTGGAAATGATGCTCCTACCAATCCAGAAGCAATGAATCTGCCAAGAATGAAGTTTATGGATGCAATAAAGACAAATGAGAAGATATCTTAATCGCTAGGCATTAATGTAAAGCATATTGGATATGAGTATAATCTATTGAGCAAATTAATTGCCAAAACCATTTTGGGATTTATTGGGAGTCTAGATACACTGTCTGGACCTAAAATAGACCTACTGATCATCATCCGTAGAAGTATGAAGTTTGATAGGGCTGGATTCTTTATACATTACATGAAGGAGGTGTTTACTGAAGATAGAGATGGTGTAAGGAAGTCCAAAACAAAACCCCTAGGTCTACTGATTTAGACCTTGTTGAATCATTTTCAGATACCTGATGTTGCATCAGAGAAGATTAACAAATCCAGATACAAGCCAGAAGTTGCTACTCCTATTCCTGGATTAGATGATGATGAAGATGTAGATGATGAGGCTACAGACAGTGATAATGAAGGTGGAGATGATGATTCTGGTGGCGAGCAGGTTAAGCAAGTTGCTAAGTCTGCTGCAGCTAAGAAGACTGTTGAGAAGAGAAATGCTGCTGACACAAGAAAGATCACAGAAATGTTAAAGCCTAGGAAGACAAGGAAGCAAACAGCATGGACATCTGAGTCTACTGAAGGTCCAGTTGAAATTATGGTTACTGACCCTGCTGTCACAAAGAAGAAGTCTGCTGCTGATATCTTGAAAGATCAACTGAAGGCAGATAGTAGAAAGAGGAAAGCTGCTAAAGTTGAATCAGAGCAAATTTCCAAGAGAATGAAGGAAATTGCTAAGAAAAAGAAGCATGGAAAAGGCAAGGAATTGAGAGTCCTTGTAGAACAAATGGAAGAAGAAGAACAAGAAGCTATTGAAGCTGAACCCTTAAAGATTGTTATGCCTACTGAAACTGGAGAGGTTGTTGTTAAGCAACCTGCTGGAGAGGTTGTTGTTGAGCAACCTACTGAGCCTACTGAAGAACCACAACAGACTACCGAGTCTGCATCTACTGTGGACATTGATTTAACTGTACAAGACCTTGCAAATTCTGCAATAGTTCATGGGGAAGAGCAGTCTGCTGCTAACTTTGCTGATGACCATGTAAGTCAGGGGGAAGCAAGTGTAGATCAGATGGAGGTGGTAGGCACTAATGTACAATCTGAGCAACCTACTGACCTAGAAGCATCTCTTGAGGAAACTCTGAATCTACTTGTTGAGACCTTTGGAGGTCAGCAAAGTGGACAAACAGCTCCTAGAAAGCCAACTATGCCCTTTGAAGAAGGAAGGGTATGTTGATCCTAAGCTCCTGCTGGTTTCTAACTACTTTGAATGGAAGTTTGGATATTACAAGAAACACAAATCAGCAGCTGAGCCTATGACAGACTTTGAGGAGTGGGCTTTTGAAAGGTTAGGAGTTGAAAATTTGCTTGATTTAGTTGATACTTCTTTGCTGGAAATGAGACTGGTGGAACTCATTGATGAACAAAAGAAGGAAGAAGGTATCAAATTCAAGGATCCTAGAGATGGATCAGATAGTGATGACTCATCATCATCTGACTCTGATGATGGTCATCCCCAACATCAAGGAGAAGCCAGTGGGACTGCTATGTTAAATGAACCAAGAGTTGAACAGTCCACTATTGCTAGCAAGTCTACTGAGGGCCAGCAGACTGGACAAATGGATGAAGATTTGGAACATTTAATCATAGATGGTCTGGAAGCATTAATAAATGATGGAATAAATCTTGGAGGCAACAGGCTGGTTGGTATATCAGATACTTTCTTTGTTGTAGAATCTGCTAAACATACTGATGATCAGCAGACTGTAGATCTGGATGAGGAGAAGGTTACTGATCATAGTGAGCCTGATATCACTTCTGAGGATTCAGCTCAATATCAAGAATGGATTGATACTCACGACACTCTATCCAAAACTGCTAATACTCTACGAAAGATTGCTAATGTTAGAGGGTTTCAAAAAGAAAATATGGTTGTATTCCCTGCAATTCTTGTACAGAGAGTGTTGATCACTGAGGAAAAACAATGGTAGCACAGAGATTGGACATGGTGATGGGATTTGAGGGATCACCATTACTTGTTGAGGAGGTTCAGGCTGCTGAGGTTCAAACAAAGACTCCGAACAAAGGTTGGAACAGGAGGTTCAGGCTGCTGAGGTTCAAACAGCACCTGAACAAAGGTCGGAACATGAGGTACATGTTTCTGAGGATCGAACAGCACCTGGACAAAGGTCGGAACTAACTATGGGTTTGGAGGACACCCCTGCTGTTATTGAAGAACAGGCTGCTGTAGTAGAGCCTACTGCAGGGAAGGTCACTAAAGGGAAAATAGTCAGCAGACTATTGTTATTGATGAGGATGAATAGCTGTTGGACTATGACTAAAGTGATGAGGAGTTTCAAGTGCCTGAGGAAGAACCTGTACATGATAACCCACAATAGGCATTTGTACCACTCTTTGAGGAACCTGCCCTAGATCCGATCCTAGTTGAAGAAGGACCTACCCCTGCTGGAATGGACATGAGTAGAGCCATGGTTGTCAGCAGACAGAGGGCACAGTACAGTGTTGAAGAGCCTACTGATGAAGCTGCTGGACATATGGCCGGTGGGGTACCATCACAAGTATTGGATGAGTTGAGGGCTATCAGAAGTGACATTACCAGGTTAAGAACTCAACTTGACAGGCAAGAGCAAATGTTTGAAGATTTGATGAATCTAGTGGAAAATAGAGGGAGTACCACTGAAACAGTTGCTTCCAATATTACCTCCACTTAGTATGCTCTTGCTGACCTTCCTCTAGATGTAAATGGAATCAGACAAGGCAATACATTGATGGAGAAGTTTCTGAAAGACCAACTTGAATCCATTCACCAGAAACTGGACAAACTTGCTGATGCACCCAAGCCTGCTGAGGCTGAGCCTGCTGGAACACTTCACCCTGCTGGATCTGATCCTAAATTCACTGAGATGATCAATCTACTGGAGCAAACAATGCAAGAGAGGATCACTACAGTTGATACTAGAACAGAGATAATGAAGGGTCAATTGAATAATCTAGTGTTCATATAGGAGAGTGTTCATGGCCTGCTATCCTGTTTTGTTGATGATGTCAATAAGGGGGAAGAGAGCCAAACAACAGTAGCAAAAGAGGCTGCTAGAATTTTTGCATAGAAGAAATGAGAAGCTGACACCATTGCATACAGAGAACCTGCACTTGGCAGACTTCCACTGACTGATGACCTTTTCAAGGAGTATAAGAGGCTTTACTATAACAAAATAAGACCTTACCATGACAAGGGCTTCCATGAGGGACTCAATTCCTTTTTGGGGCTTCAGTTTTGGGAAGCCAGAGTCAAAGCTCTTAGATCTTCTCACAGAGGTGGAAGAGGTGGTAGAGGTGGAAGGAGTCTACCTACTACATCAGCTAAAGATTCACTGAGTGAGTTCAAAGATTTATACATGCGGTTGGGTTTTAGAGTACACCAAATCAACCTTACTCTACCTGAGGCATGAAATGGTGGAAGGAAGTGAATCCCCACATTGATTTTTCTCTTATTGAAAATGAATGGATGAGACAAATGGTTAGCGAAATAAGGGAATATCATGAGCAGCAAGAGAAGGAGAGGCAAGAAAGAGAAAGAAGAAACTAGATCAGCATACTTACATCTGCTTTATTTTTGCGAATCTTAGACTGTAATACATTTTGAACAATTATGATTATAATGAGAAATGACTGAATTTGTTCTGTTTTTGTTTTTACTCTTTTTGCTTTGCAGTAAGGAGGGTATTGGAATCATCACCAAAAAAGAGGAAATTGTTGGACTTATTTTTATGTTTTAGTGATAAGTGATATGACCAGATGTTATAGAGCAAAGGCAAAAAGATGTCTAGATCAAATGTATAGGCTTATTAGAGTTTGATCTTGTACAGGTTTGATCAAACAAGCACTGTAAAAGGTCAGCTGACTTTCATCAGCAGACCTTGTCTATATCAGTAGGGTACCTGAGTCAGTAGTCTAGTTTAGGAACCTGTTGAAGTCTGAGGGCTCAAACTCAGTTATTGAAGGCTAAGGGATCAAAATTAGTATTTAAAGTCAAGGATATGGAATCATAATTTAGGGAAGTCTGTGATGACCTAAACTGATTACATATACCATGTGTACAAGGTCTAAGTTCCACAAGTTAGTGGTGATTGGAACTTTTTTTATATTCAAAATGGTGTAATCTAACTTCATAATAAGAAGTTAGTTATAAGAGAAGTCAGCTGAAGTGTTTTTATAAAAACAGCAACTTTGGAACAGCTGACTGATATGCATTTCTGCAGACTTACATTCACAGGAACCTTCTGATATATATTTCGAATTATTCAAAGGTTACATTGGAAAAATACAAGGATAATGATAGAGACCAACACTTGATTTTGTCAACAAAATCAATGGTTAAGATTAAAGGGACGTTGGAAAGAAACAGAGCTTTATCCAATGGATACAAGTCAAAAGGTGGACAGACTGAAAATTGTCAAAAAGCAATCTGACAGTGTCAGTACTATGTACAGGGACAGAATGCAAGTCAACAGTCCTTGATTCCTACCTATAAATAGAGGACCCCTAATTCAGATACAAGTGATGAAAATTAAGGATCTATCTTGAGCTATCAGATTTCAATCTATTAAACACCCTGCTGACCCTACTAAACTTAAAGCTACTAATCCAGTAAACTTCTTCAAGTGTAATTTGCTATCAAGCTACATCAAGTTTACACACTTGAAGACCTCAAGCTGCTGATCATATCATCCTGATCAAGCTGCTGAAAGCTGAATCACTTACTTGATTCAAACTTTCTTTTATAAGAAATCTGCTGAAGATAGTGAAGCATCTTTGGGTGTCAAGGACTGTTGTTTGTGGTAGAGCTGGTGAAGAGGCAATCCTATCCTTCGAGGGCCAGTGGAAGACTTTGGAGCAGCAATCCTACCTGTTCCAAGTGTTCAGTTTGTGAAGCCATAGTTATTGGTGAAGGACAAGCAACTTAGGGATTTTTGTAACTGCTACCTCAAGGATCTCTAGTGAATTACCTCCAACATCACATTAGAAGAGTGGACTGACAGGATTACACCATCTGGAACAACTATAAAAATTGCCTACTTACTTTCTGCATTTATATTCGCAATTTAGTGCATTAAGCACATCAATCTATTGAACTAGCAACTGAATCACACACATACACTACTGAGTATCGAATACTTGGTATCATATTTCAAACAACAAGTAATAAGGCTTAATTTAAATATATTCCGCTGCAACAAATTCATGAAAGTCAATAGTCAGCAGACTATTGAGTGTCAGCAGACTACGGAGCTATCAGCAGGCTACTGAAGTTGCTGAGTTTGTTAACTCCAAAAGTTTTAAGTGTTAAGTTTATTCACCTCCCCTCTAAACTTAACCAAAGCCTTTTCAAGGGACCAACACGAATATTATTTATTTGGTAAATAATATGTAAAATATAAAAGACATTTTCTATTAAAATTAATGGCATAAGTGATGCCATATTTTGTGTGAAAATTAGGAAAATAAATTTCATAGATTATGTCACATATGTAATTAATTAATTATTTATTTGTTAGATAATTAATGGAAAAAATATGAGATTGATTTTATGGGAATTATCTCTTATTTTATGGCAAATGTCTTTTCCTTATGGAAATAGGTAATTGTAATGCTAAATGGATAACTCTCTCTTGACTAGTTAATTTCCTATATAAAGAGAGTTCCTCCCAACACAATAGATATTGCAAATTGTTCCCCTATCATCTAAAAGAAAAGAAAATTTAGTTTCTTGTTCTAGCCATTAGGAGGAGGAAAAACTAGGGATTTTTCTTGGAGCATATTCAAGGAGGTCCTACTACGAGGATCGACATCCACCAGTCGTCGCTTGGAGATAAAATCCGGAAGACCGCGGCTTCTCCCATTTGTCGGTTGCTTATCAGTCTTCTATTAGGTAAACTCTTCATCCTTCTCGTAGTTATGTTAATTAATTATGTGAATTAAAATCGTTGTAAAATCACATGCGAATTTAATTTGTAGCTTCCGCTGTGCTTGATCGAGCGTCTCGATCGGTGCTGTGAATCAGATCTGACGATCCAATTATGGATCGGATCCGGATTCGGATTTCTGTATATCCAGCAAGCACAACACACCACACATGAAAGCCTACTGAACTGATACAATTCTACCACCACTGTTGATTTGTCTGGAGCATATGCAAACGCGGCAGTGAAATCTGATGCGAACAGATCAGGAGGCCAAGGCAATGGACAAGGCTCATACAAAGGTAGAGGTAATGGCCAGTATCATGGTGGAAGATTCAGAGGCAGGGGTGGTAGAGGAAATGGCGGAGGTGGAGGAGATCCTAACTACATGCCACCTACTTGCCAAATTTGCAGCAAGGTAGGTCATGTAATATGAAGGCACACCCAACAAGCAACAAGAATATCAACAAAAAAAGAAATTCTCAGCTTATCTTGCCTCACCTGATATGTCTTCTGATGGTTGCTAGTATGCAGATGGTGGTGCTCGAACCACATCACCTCTGAACTTCGCAACCTTCACATGAAGTCTGAGTATGATGGTAAGGACATTCTTGTTGTAGGTAATGGTGAGAAACTTCAAATCACACACACTGGCCACGCTACACCCACTTCTGGAAATTCTCACCTTAACCTGCACAATGTTTTACATGTTCCTAAAATCACCAAAAATTTATTGAGTGTATCGAAATTGACTTATGATAACTCTATTTTTGTTGAATTTTCTGCCACCAAATGTCTTGTCAAGGACTCAGCAGCAAAGAAGGTTCTTATGGTAGGAACCGTCAAAGATGGTCTATACATGATGGTAGCAGTTCAACATACTAATCCTCATCATCTTGGCAGTTCTCAGAGCTCTCTTGACTCCAATCCATGTTCAATTTTTGTTTGTACTTCCTGTATGAGTTCTATTACTAGTGATGCCAATGTTTGGCATGGAAACCTTGGTCACCCCTCTCATAAAGTCTTGGAACTTGTTAGTGCAGGATATACATGACCCGAATCAGATCTGATTCACAGCAATTTGTTTTTTGAATTTGTTAGGAAATCTATGCGGGAACGCAGCAGAATTTAAAATTTATTTCCTATCGACCCAAGATTGACTTCGTTTAAGCAATAAAAAAATAAGCTAAAGACGGTGGTTACCTTGCTTGATCTAAAAGATCGACGTTTTGACCGTCTAAGGAGAGTAGTTCTGCATAGAGCTGCTCAAGTGTTCGGCCTCTACTGGTGATCCACACGAACAGCCCGCCGGAATCCAATCATGGATTGCTACCAGAAAAATTCCGTTGCTAGACCGACTTTTTCTCTCTCTCAAAATCTCTCCTAAGAAGCTCTCTATTTTTCACAAGAACTATTAGCTCTTGGAATTGTGTTGTACAAAAGAGCTAGCCAAGCCGTCAGATTTATAGGGTATGGTGCGCCCCTCATTTTTCCCAATATGTTTCGGATTAGCTTCCTAGTAGATTGGGAGAAAGAAAACCTTTTACTAGTAAAATAAGGAAAATATCTTTTATTGATTTATCTCATTAATATTCAATATCTTTTATTAAATATTTCTAATATATTGTCAATATCTTATATTGACTATATTTATCTTATTACCATAAATCTATTTTTCCAAAATCAATTAATATCCAATATTAATATTATGGTAATCTTATTAATTAAATTGCACAATTCAAATGTATCCTATACAATTGGAATAGGCGTGAATATGGCGTCCCATATCCAACTAATTTGGGAATTGAGATTCTCTTTAATTAATATAATACTATGATTAATTAATTTGCAAAAACATGTATATCATATATATATATATATATATATATATATATATATATATATATATATATATATTTCAAAATTATATGTATCAATATACATATTTAATTAATCAACATAATTAATATCTTATATTGTATTAATTAATAATAAATAAATACCACCATATTAATTTACCACTATAACCTTTATAGTACGAGATAAACTTTCCTATTTGGTTATCATCTATAACCACATTTTAATCCAGCTAGATGTTCTTATGTGTGTGACCCGACAGGCTTCCGAATATGTTGGCCGTAGACACAAAGTGCAAATTACAAAAATGCCCTTCATGCCTAACGATCACGGGATAGCGTCTAGCAACACACCGTGACCCCCAATCATCGGAAGAGTCAAATGCAATGACTACTACCTTACATGTGAAATAGTTACCGTGTAACTTACAATCCTATCGATGTAATAATATCCATACAGTTGTTAGTCGAGTGTCAAAATATCAACGACCGTATCTTATAATCTGGATATCATGCTCTCTCGAAGTAACTCATTTACTCCCACTTTGCAAAGATTCACGAGAGTAAGGCATTCCTTATAAGAAGGCCCTTTCGGATATTCACCCCTAATAATAGGGTACCGATTCCTAGACGACCAAACTTGTATACTCCGCATGCTTCAGTATCACACCCAATCACTACCGCATGATCGCCCCGTGGCTAGGAGAAACCCCAATAGTGTCAAAGCATGACTCTTCGTCGTAGAAGGTTCACCCTTTGAGGATTTACCAAAGCATTGTGAGCATTTGTTGGGCGTTCTCTCGCCTACGATTTAGTTGGATTACTAGGTCTAGGATCATTGGCTCGTCATTGTTCCCCTTAGTTACTTCCTGGGCAAAACATCAGATCTGGTTCCAACCGGAATCACATCAGTTGGTATCAGAGCTCAGCAACTTTGGTGAGCAAATATCCCTGTGTTAATTTTTTTTATTTTTTTATTTTTCCTTCTCTTGCCTATTTCCGTTTCTTAGATCCAACCAAAAAAGAAAAAAAAAATCGTTCTTAATTGTTCTTTTTCACCAAATTTCTCGTTGTGATTTCTCGATCGTGTTCCCGCATATTGTTGCTTTGTTCGTTGCCATCGTTCAAAATATATATATATTTTCTGTTCATATTTGTTCCTGTTTGATCGATCATCACCATATCAAACACAAAAAAAAAAAAAAAAAAACAAATTTTTTTTTTTATTTTCTGTGCATAATTCCTATTGGCCAGAAACGAAATGTTCCTATTGGCTAATAAAGAACAAATAAATAAAGTGCTGAAAATCCAATAAAAAATAAAACCAACTCCTAATTAATTAAATAATATTCATAAATAGCACGAATGATGGTATCCTCCGAGCATGAACCGGATCACATCATTCCCTCCCGGTTCGAAAGGATTCGTCCTCGAATCAATAGGACATCGTAAAATTGAGCTGCAACACACACCATTCTTGAACAACCCGCAAAAATCAGCAATGATATACCGGGATCAAATAACGTGCGATTACACAACTTCAAATGAAGGGCACGCTGATATCCTGATCCATGCGTCACTAAAGCAACGTGAAAAGTGTACATCGGGTTGATATAAATGTCGATGTCGTTCGGAGTGGCCGAAACATATTCATAACAACTCAATGTTGGATAATCATCAACACGCGCAAAAAGGATCATGAAAAGTATGCTCGGTTTGCCACTAATGTGATCACGATCAAGATAAATCAAAGGCGAGATACGGGCTGCATTGGATGTATCTAACAACCCGGTGTCCGCTTCATTTGGCGTATCATCATGTACCCGCAAAGAAGATGCAACAAGGTGGAACAAGAATTGAGTAACACTGCAGCCTTCTTGTGCCTCATTCAAAATCAACTCCTCGTGTTCTTTTTCAACAATAGACTCCTCGTACATCTCTACTTTCTCACCCACTAATTCGGTTCATTCACCGCCACCACACTCTCACCTTCCTTCTTGTTCAACTCATCCTCACGAGTACTCACAACCTCCTCGGTTGTCTCTTCAATCAATTCTTTGTCTTGTTCTGATGCAAGTTTCAAACGATCGTTTTCCTCCATTACATGCCCTGCAAAGTTTTTAGCGAACCGAACCTTATCTTTGTGAGCCTCGTTAGGGGATAACGCAACGAGCGTAAGCTTTTTACCCTTATGGCGCAAGGTGTAGTTATTTGCATACCCATCATAAGTAACTCTTCTATCAAACTTCCAAGGTCTTCCAAGTAATAGATGGCCGATGTGCATGGGGACTACATCACATAAAACTACACCATCGAGTTTACCAAGATTGAAGGAGATGAAGGCCTGTTGGGTAACCCGCATTTCACCAACATCATTCAGCCATGTCAACGTATACGGTTGAGGATGGGGTATAGTAGGAATGGATAATTTACTAATCACATACGTACTAACTAAGTTAGCACAACAATCGTGTTCAATAATCATAGAGCATAGCCTTTCACCAATCCAACAACGTGTACGAAAAAAATCGCTTTCAACATCACCTTGCACACTATTATCTCTTTCTCGTCATTGTCTCAAAGAAAAGACCTCACAAACTCATGTGTTTGCACTCCCCTCTTTCTAGGTCGTATAAAACACCCTTGTCAAACGAACCAGAAAAGCAAGCAAAAGTAAACAGCAATCAAAACTGCTCTAGACGGGACATTAGGTTTTCAGACCGAGAAAAAGGTATATAAATGAGTGGGATGATGTGTGAAGAGTTGCTAATGAGAGTATGAAAGGTGAGAAGTAAAAGACACGGAAAAAGTAATGAAATTAGGTGATCGCAACATTTCACGGGTGTGAAATTTTTCACACCTGTGTGTAGTATTCTCGTCCAAAAGGAGGCACTTTTCTTCTTTTTTTTATATTTTATTTATTATTATTATTTTTTTTTAATGGCCGAACTCTCGCTAAAAAAAAAAAAAATTAATTAGGTCAATGTTTTTTTTTTTTTTTTTTTTTTTTTGGTTGTTGTTGTCTTAGACGGCAGCCTTTTGGAAACAAGAAATTGGCCAATAAAGAATTAAAAAGCAAGGCTGGACGAAAATTTTGGCTAACAGTTAGGTAGGCAATTTGGGTAGCAACAGATTAAGATCAGATCCCTTTTCTTTTTTTTTTCTTTGTGATCCGGTTCATGCTCGGAGGATACCATCATTCGTGCTATTTATGAATATTATTTAATTAATTAGGAGTTGGTTTTATTTTTTATTGGATTTTCAGCACTTTATTTATTTGTTCTTTATTAGCCAATAGGAACATTTCGTTTCTGGCCAATAGGAGGTAGGCGCATTTTCTAGTGGGATTTTCTCCCACATTGCTTTTTAGCTTCTAGTTCTTTTGGTTGTAAGCCTATATAAGGCAAACACTTGCTTTTTATTTGGGAGACAATTATTTTATGAGAAATCAAATTATTGAGTTTTACTCAACCAAGTCATAAGGCTTGAAAATCACTTGCGAGTGAGAATTTTCTTTGTCGTAGAAAGTTCAACCCTTTGAGGATTTACCAGCATTGTGAGCATTTGTTGGGCGTTCTCTGCCTACGATTTAGTTGGATTACTAGGTCTAGGATCATTAGCTCGTCATTGTTCCCCTTAGTTACTTCCTGGGCAAAACATCGGATCTGGTTCCAACCGGAATCACATCAATGACAATCCACACCGTGATGCCATGTAGACTCTAAAGATAATTACACAACCATCACATAGTGTGACACTTATCCGTGTAAGTGGGTTAGTCTAACGTATGCTTTCTCTAATACACGTCCACGTAAAATCCAAGTGTCTATACACTTGGATAGACGAGATCTCTCCATTCCCTTAAAGACAGAAGACATCTAATACGTGCTAGACTGTTCGTACTATCAATTCCCTGTTTAATAGTACATCAGCCTAGAGACATTTAAGTATCAAACTATTAAAGTGATTAGAGATCTCATCAACGATAATCGCCTATCATGATTTCTCTATCGCAGTTTAATACTAAGGACTTTATCATATAACAATTCGTAATTTTCTTTAAAAGAACATATATATGACAACAGAATAGCCATTTAATATATGTATAAACATAAAGAAATAGTAGAAATGATCCGGCCCGGTCGGATCTGGTCCAACCCGATTGGGTTTAGGACACTATTTCAAAAATCTCCCACTTGGCCTAAAACCAATCACTCACACACACAAGACCAAGTTAAAATACAAGAATCTCATGCACACTCGCAACTTGCCCTAGCCATGAACGGATCGCTATCTGTGGGGACTCAGACTATCTTCATACCATGCTCCAAATGATCAAGTCAAAGGAACCGCCTCAACACACACATGAATCTCTGACGAGACCATGGTCCTTGCTTCAAGCAATGAATCCACTTACTATATCAGCTATATAGAAAAGGTGGAAGAACCGTATAAGGTTCATGAATGAATCTTCTAGACTCATGTACTGCTCCCGCTGTGCCTCCAAGGCACTACTGTGTTTGGCCTAGTTGTAGAATTTACAGTGACCCATAGCCAAGAACATTTCCAGCTCACTGTATCACTTAATCAAGGTGACTGCAAACACAGACCGTAGCTCCCACTCACCTTCGTAAGACTCAGGATTTACGTCTGTATACCTATATTTATTCGCTTTCCAAGTTTCGATAAACTAGGAAACCATCCTTAACTTGTTTAAGGATGTTCTCGACATTCACTAGATTTACTTTCATACTTGCTCATGACTCTTTATGAAGTATGAACATCTGGCATTACTTTTATGATGGTTCCTATCGCAGTAGCAAAAGAAACCTTCCATAAGCATCATCTTTCACCTTATCTTTAGGACGAACGTCCTAACATAGATCGATCTAGAGAACACTGGCTAGCAGTATCCCCGTCGTGATCTATACTAAACTCTTTTAGCATCACATCTATATAGGTAAACAATAATCTAACAGCAGTTAAATCTATCGTTATAGATTCTTATTTCTAAAATAAGAACTGCTAATCCAAGTGCTTTAGTAAAGACCTTGAACTAACAAACATTAATTGACTGTGACATGGGGTATTAATTCTCGAGAGAGATATCCAATACCTTACTCAAAAATCGTAACACACTCCCACTATCCATATTGCACATTGGGCATATCCTTCTTTTGACTAAATCAAACTCCTTTGATTATCAAACAAAGAAATTGTCTAGAGAAACTTGTTTGAGTCCATAAATGGATCTCATGGGCTCACATATCATGTTATCATCTATGAACATCGAGTTGTTTGCCCAACATCTTCAACACTATCATATAGTCATGATATCAAGTTATAACAAGCATCGTCTGAATAGAACTGGGCTCAGCTAGCGGCATAAAGATAATTACAAGGTTTACACCCCGTCCCTTCAGCCTTAACTATAGCCTTATGGTAATCATATTACTATCCATGTCAGCTTTTCAGGGACATTCCCTCTAGGTAAGACAAACTAGGTTCACAACCTGGTTGTCACTGATGGAATCAAATTCAGATATTATGGCTCTTAGCCATATCTCTCAATCTTGCCTTTCAAACATTCTTTCATAAGCCGTGAGATATTCATTCATCAAGATGAACATACCAGCAGCCTTTTTGGGCTTGAGGTTATCCACAGACTTACAGAACTTTTGTGTGCACTGAGCAGTGTTCTATACCTCATCGCTATGTGGCGTCTGCTCACGTTCCTATGGTTGAATATATCTTTGTGGTTCTCAAACTCTTTTGAGATCTGATTCACTCCCATTGTTTCTTTTGGAAGAAATACTTCCTTTAGAAGACACCATGTTTGTAGACAAACATTTTGCTCCGCGGACAAGTAAATAATATGCAGCGTACTTGCTAAGACATTCCACAAAGTTGCATATGTCGTACTAGGCTCCAAGCCTTTCTGACTTTGCCTATGACAACTTCAAATCATCGGTTAAGATAGATTCGACATTATCCTCTTCCATATCTAATATGGAATTTATTCAACCTTTATTCTTCGGAACTCGGTTAAGTATAAGGGCACTATCCTGAAACATGTAGGGGATACTTCGCATGGCTTGCGTCACACCTTTATCATATAAAGTGTTGTTTCCATTTGGGAACACAATCTAATTGCGTATCCCAAAAATGGCATCCTTCAAGGGAGAATCTGATTCCCTTTCAGACGACTTCTGAAACACCCTTCAGGTATTAATTACTTCAATCCAATTCAAGATTAATTCCTAAGTAGCTCATCAATCTCATATTCGTACTAGCTCAAGCTTTTCACGCTTTCCGAATTGTGCACTTCACTGAGTACATTCAACTATTTCTAAAAATAGTCATCGAGATTAACAAACAATTATTTGTGGCATTAATTGTCATAAGCCAAAAAACATCGGTATGTTTAGGCTTTGGACAACTTTCTAGATTTTAAGAACCTTTTCATAAAAGGGTAATTTAGTCATCTTTAGATAAGATACGTATTACCCACATGATTCGTAACAACATGGTTCAGACGTCATCAAAATGACATCCGATCACACGATTCCCCTCCATAGAGACTATGTCTAGAACGACCACCAAATATTGAGGATAACAGTCATACAAATATTTAGTTGAGATTTTTTCACCTATATCAACTATATAGTGACATCAATCTAGTATGTTTGATTTAGTGACCTTTCAACTTTATCAGAATAACATTTATTCTTTACAATTGAATTTGTCCATTAAATTCTAACGAGCAATTGAAAACATGTTCTTCATAAGAACCGGAACATAATAACATTTGTTTAGTTCCCTTATCAGTTTACTAGATCCAGAATCTGGTAAGTGTCACAACGTTTGTTTCACCTTCCATATCTGCATTTAATCTTTCTAATTTGATCACACTCGTAAGATATCATATATCTTAGAGTCGACTTTGAACTTAGATAGATTTATCTCAACTCACTTGCCTAGAATAGAAACTTCAATAAGTTCTCTATTTAAGCACATGCCCTAACTTTCCTTTTTAATCCTTTAAGCACTTGAAAAATGTTTCTTATTGTAGTCTTCATAAGACTTAAGAAAGATCACAAGAGCCACGTCTTTAATTTTCTTTCATAAAGAAAATCTAAAGTTTAATAAATAGTTTATTTAACCTTTTGAATCATATTCAAAATATTGACTATTTAATTAACCTTTAAGCAATGACAGAATTAAGTCGATACTTAAATCTTACAATTTTGAAAACAATCTTTCCAAAATTAGATGTGGTCATTCTTATCCAACGTTTGAATTAATTGTCATCGTAAGATAGAATGATCTTCTTGGATCGTATCAAATATATGATTAATTCGTTGAAACTTATTTCAAATGATTTAATCATATCATGAGCGTCCGCTTTCATTAATAATTAAAGCCTTGGAGTACTCCATCAAATATGTAGTCTCCTTGTCTCCAACTACTATAACGGGATTGCTCGTGTCATTGCTTATTTTAAAAGGATTAAAATTGCTTAACCTTATTTGAGAACGTTTCTCAAAAGGTAATAGTCATATTTTCGTTTTTACTAAGCGAGAATTAAAAACATAAATATAAAGTTTGCTAGAACTACAACATAAAATAAAGATAAAAGAGTGTTGTTGTTTATACACGCAAAATCAAAAATGGTCTTTTGGTTTATGATTTTGCTCCCACTAGTCAACTACTCCCAATTGAATTTCAAGAATTTTTCGAAATTCTTTAGTGGCCAAGATCCCATCTGGTTACCCCGATTCCCGACGAGGGCCGATCAACCGGAATAATTCGAAAGGTATGTAACACTTACCAATGACATCTCTATGTGACTCTTGGTGGTTGACTAATCAACTCTTTGACAATACACATCTTTATGCGGTAGTCAACCCCTTGCCTCTAGAATAAGACGGTCCTGACGAGGGCCAATCACCGCAATACTCTAGTCAAGTCATAACCCAATATTCACGAGATCTCATACGATCATATCTCAATAACGACGATATGCCCGTGGTAGGTCAACTCCCGACGAGTGCCGATCAGTTGGATCCGAACAAAGGCTCTTCACCGTTGCTATAATATTGGGAGACAATATTTCGACTTGATTTTTGTTGTGGAAGTATTTACGTAAATTAATTCACTTATTTAATTTAATTACGGTCTCATCAAATCTATCTATCTCTATAGACATACATCCTACACATTTATCTAGATCGTGCCAAGTCATGCATCTATCGTATCATATAAAATAAATACAAGCACAAAATAAATAAATGCGTAAAGTAACCGGTATGATCATGGACTTTTCCTAGGTGCGGTTTCGAATACAAACTGATGAAACCGCGGGTCACAGTCTAAAGGTAGCTGCAACCGCCAAAAGGATCTTTAATACTCCATTCTCCAATAGGTCTTTATTTTTGTCTTTCTTTGGTCTGCACCTTTTGATCCATTCTTGTTACATTTAATTCTATCTAATAAAATAAATACACCCGCCGCACACGGGGGAACTAACGGGAATGGGATAAATGCAGAAAATAAACTAGGTCACGTTCTTCATAACGGCATAGGACAATTTTTAAACCAACAGAAAATTAAATCATTCACATCTATCATATCGGTCGAGTCCATGATCAATCGGGGTCCATATAATCATATTAAATATACTATATCTAATCCATACAATAACATCTTATGAAAAAGATAAAATTAAAATTTAACTACTTGTGTCTTAATTAATCAATTAACGTTTAATCTATTAAATAATTTTATCCAATCAATTAACTAATTAACATTTAATTAATTAAATGATTTTAATCGAAATATAATTAACGATTAATTTTAAACGGACATAAATTTTAATTTTAATTAATTAGAACTATTCCAAAAATAAATCAAAATTAAAATTAGGTCTCTTTTGTTTCTTTCCTTTGATTCCTAATCAAAAGTGATAATCAAAAGTGATGCCTTTGGTTTCCTAAACCAAAAGGCATCTTCCTAAACTAAATTTGGTTTAGGCCTGTCCACTTTCCAAAATCAAAATTTTGGAAGTGGCCTAGGCCTAGACTTTTTACAAATCAAATATTTGAAAAGGGCCTAGGCCTATTCCAAATCAAATATTTGGAAATGCCAAATAATTTTGGTTTATGCCTGACCACTTTCCAAAATCAAAATTTTGAAAGTGGCTTAGGCCTAGGCCTTTTACAAATCAAATATTTGAAAATGGCCTAGGCCTATTCCAAATCAAAATTTGGAAAGGCCAATATTATTTTAATGTCATGTGGCATCCCAATGTCCCAAACTATATGAACAATTGGGTAGCCACATGACACAACTAGACAAAGGAGAAATTACCAATCACAACTGTTAATAATATTGAATCACAAAATACACAAAACAAAATTTAGGAGATCCGCCAGCATTGTCCGGTCAACCGACGCCGGCAGCAGGTTGCCCCGCCGCCGCCGCCGCCGCCGCCGACAACAGCCGCAGATGGTTGTGCCGCCGTTAGTCGGCCGAGCAGCACCCGATCTCGTTTTTTTTTCTTTTCATGTATCACTTTTGTGAATAAAAAATCTTTCATCTTTTAATTATGTGATTTAAACGATAAAATTAACTACGTAAAATAACATGCTTATTGCTTAAGTTTGAAGCTCGCTCTGCTACCACTGTTAGGAAATCAACGCGGGAACGCAACGAAATTTAAAATTTATTTCCTTTCGACCCAAGATCGACTTCGTTTAAGCAATAAAAAAATAAGCTAAAGACGGTGGTTACCTTGCTTGATCTAAAAGATTGACGCTTTGACCGTCTAAGGAGAGTAGTTATGTATAGAGCCGCCCAAGTGTTCAGACTCTACCGGTGATCCTCACGAATAGCCCGCTGGAATCCCATCATAGATTGCTACCAGACAAATTCGGTTGCTAGACCGACTTTTTCTCTCTCTCAAAATCTCTCCTAAGAGGCTCTCTATTTTTCACAAGAACTATTTATTCTTGAAATTTTGTTGTACAAAAGAGCTAGCCAAGCCCTCATATTTATAGGGTATGGTGCGACTCTCATTGTTCTCAATCTGATTGAGATTAGCTTCCTAGTAGATTGGGGAGAAAGAAAACCTTTTACTAGTAAAATAAGGAAAATATATTTTATTGATTTATCTCATTAATATTCAATTTCTTATATTAAATATTTCTAATATATTGTCAATATCCTATATTGACTATATTTATCTTATTACCATAAATATATTTTTCCAAAATCAATTAATATCCAATATTAATATTATGGTAATCTTATTAATTAAATTGCACAATTCAAATGTATCCTATACACTTGGAATAGGCGTGAATATGTCGTCCCATATCCCAACTAATTTGGGAATTGAGATTCTCTTTAATTAATATAATACTATGATTAATTAATTTACAAAATATATGTATATCATATATATATATATATATATATATATATATATATATATATATATATATATATATATATATATATATATATATATATCGAAATTATATGTATCAATATACATATTTATTTATCAACATAATTAATATCTTGTATTATATTTATTCAGAATAAATAAATACCACCATATTAATTTACCACTATAACCTTTATAGTACGAGATAAACTATCCTTATTTGGTTATCATCTATAACCACATTTTAATCCGGCTGGATGTTCTTTTGTGTGTGACCCGATAGACTTCCGAATATGTTGGCCGTAGACACAAAGTGCAAATTCTGAAAATGCCCTTCATGCCTAACGATCACGGGATAACGTCTAGCAACACACCGTGACCCCTAATCATCGGAAGAGTGAAATGCAATGACTGCTACCTTTCATGTCAAACAGTTACTGTGTTGTTCAGATCTATGTTGATGACATCATTTTGGGATCAGAAAATGAATAGTTATGTGAGAAATTTTCAAGTTTAATGAAGAGCAAATTTCAGATGAGTATGATGGGAGAATTGAATTATTTTCTTGGATTACAAGTTAAACAATTAGATGATGGGATTTTCATTCACCAAACCAAGTATACAAGAGAACTTATCAAAAATTTGGTATGGAGAAATCAGCTGGAATTTCTACACCAATGGGGATCAACATCAGGCTAGATGAAGATAAAGAAGGCAAAGATGTTGATCAAACACTTTACAGAAGAATGATTAGAAGCTTACTCTATCTTACAGCAAGTAGGCCAGATATATCTTTTACTTTTGGTGTATGTGCAAGATTTCAGTCAAAACCAAAGGAAAGCCATCTCACAGTTGTAAAAAGGACCTTGAAGTATCTAAAAGATACATATGGAGTTGGAATTTGGTATTCAAGAGAAGGAGAATTCAAGCTGATATCTTACTCAGACTCAGATTATGCAGGATGCAAAGTGGACAGAAATAGCACCTCAGGCACATGTCAGCTACTAGGAAATAGACTTGTGTCCTGGTTTAGCAAAAAGCAAAACGCTATCTCAACTTCAACAGCTGAAGCAGAGTATATAGCAGCTGGAAGTTGTTGTGCTCAAGTTTTATGGATTAGACAACAATTAAGAGATTATGGGATAGAAGAAGGAACGATTCCCATAATGTGTGATAACACAAGTGCAATTGCAATAACTGACAATCCAGTTTTGCACTCAAGGACAAAACACATTGATGTGCGTCATCACTTTATAAGAGATCATGCGGAGAAAAAGGATATTACAGTTCTTTATGTACCTAATGAAGATGAGTTGGTTGATATCTTTACAAAGCCATTGGACAAAGAAAGATTTGCCAAACTAAGAACTAATTTGGGATAATTGAAGTTAGTTAAGTCAGTTAAGCCAGAGATTCGTCAAGGGGATTAATCTTTGTTATGTTGGGTGCGCTCACTTAACAGAATAGTCATTGACATCAACAATCTCAAACTGATCAACTAAAACTGAAAGATTTAACGGAACTGAAAAACTGAATCCAGAAACATTTTTTTTATTCCAGTCAACTTAAGTCAAAAGCTGATAAGATAAAACCAACAGCGGTTATATCGCATTTAATTAACGCAGTTCTTTTGTCAGAATATATTGCGTGTACACCCCATTACTGTCAGAACAGTACATGTCTTGGTTATACAAACCATCATGGAATTTGAAAAAGTTGTACTAATCAACCGCCAGTACATCATCCCTATATATCCAACCCTCGTTCACACCCTCCTTAATAAGACGTTTCAAAATTCTTTTAAACTCAATATTTTTCTTGAAAAAAAAAAAATTTTTTTTGTAAAAATGACCACCTCAAAGAAATCACAAGAAAAAAGATTGATCACAGAGTTAGATGTGTATACTTTTGAAATTTATGAAACTATGTGCAACAACACTCTGTTAGCAAGTTATATCTGCGAGAAGATCCAGAAACAACCAGGATTAAGAAACATCCTAGAGGTTACTTTCAATGAAAAACGTAATGTGGAAGGGATTTTACAGTTCTGGGAGAATATGCGTTTGGTAAGAGACTCTTTAATCACTACAGTTCGTGGAGATCGTATTATTATCAATGAACGAGTGATGAAGTCACTATTTGGTTTCATAAATTCACCTGTGACATCAATAGATTTGACTACCCTACCATTGAAAAGGGACGTCTTTTTTAAGCAAATTACTTCATCTAAAGAACCAGTAGAAGTTGGTATTCATGTTGATAAACTCAAGCCAGAGTTTGGATATCTTAGCCGATGGCTCAGCAAACATGTTATCCAAAGGAATTAGTACATTATCCGATGACAATGTTTATCTGATGAACATAATTTGGGACAAAATAGAATTCAATTGGGCCGGTTATGTCGTCAATCAGATAAAGAAGCAACACTTAGCTGAATTAGAAAGTGTACAAAGAGCTCAAGCTGAAGGACAAGCAACTATTGGCAGATTCCGACTGAAGAAAACATCAGTGGAATCATTCAATTTTATTTGGGGAAACTCAAGGCAGGGAAGAAAGAAAGACAAACTGCAGCTACAGAGGAAATCGCAGCAGTTGGAACAACTTCCCAACCTGAAGCCAGATAGAAAACTGTGTCTCAGCAGGAAGCTGAACACAAAGGAATCAAGCGGAAAGCTGACTCATCAAAAGAAAGATCAGTTGTAAAATGTTTGTACCCGGTAACTTCAAGTAAGAAAGCACCAATTGAGGGGGAACAACAACAACTGACAACTGAAGTTACAAATGAAAATATCACTGCTGATTGTACTTCTCCGTTACAAAACCAATCATATCAGCAATCAGTCTCAGTTTTTGAAGCTGATAGAATTATCAAGCTAATAAAGATGAAATTCAAACAAGAAGATTCTCGTGATGGTATCTTACAATCTGAAGAAAATTTACTCTTGAAGGAATTGGAAATTAGAGACCTATATACTCTGTTTCCTATGTCAGAGTTTATTGCAAATTGTTTCAATAGATTCACTAAACTAGCTCAATGAAGAGAATCATCCACATCATCTATTCCCGAAGATATTTCAAAGAAGAAGGATGATGATGAAGATGATAATTCAAGGAAAGAAGGTGATATGACTACAGTTTTGTAGACAGACACTCAACCTCAACCTCTAGCTACGCAAACTGTAACTCAGCAAGAAGGTTTTCCAGTTGGAAATCAGACAACAGACAATCAGCCAGCAGCTGATGGAATTAATAATCAACAACTTATGATCATTGAAGATATCGCTCAGTTTAAAGCTCAAATAGAAGCAACATATGATCCTTCAGATATCCTGACAAATGAGGAATTGGCCAAAGTTCATGAGAACTTGAAGATTGTGCTCAGTCAAAAGGATGCATACTGTTGGTCCCTTGAAAAGGCTTTGGTTAAGTTTAGAGGGGGGTGGTGAATAAACTTAACACTTAAAACTTTTGGAGTTAACAAAACTCAGCAACTTCAGCAGCCTGTTGATACTTCAGTAGTCTGCTGACTGTTGAGTTTACTGAATTTGTGCAGCGGAATATATCAAAAATTAAGCCTTAATACTTGTTGTTAAATATGATACCAAGTATTAGATACTCAGTGGTGTATGTGTGCGAATTCAGTTGCTAGATTCAGTAGATTGATGTGTAATATAATCTAAGTGCAGAATATAAATGCAGAAAGTAAGTAGGCAGATTTTATAGTGGTTCCAGGTGGTGTAATCCTGTCAGTCCACTCTTCTCCTGTGATGTTGGAGGTAATTCACTAGAGATCTTTGATGTAGATGTTACAAAAATCCTTATGTTGCTTGTCTTTCACCAATAACTATGGCTTCACAAACTGAACACTTGGAATAGGTAGGATTGCTGCTCCAAAGTTTTCAACTGGTCCTTGAAGGGTAGAATTGCCTCTTCACCAGCTCCACCACAAACAACAGTCTTTCACACCTAAAGATGCTTCACTGTCTTCAGTAGATTTCTTGCAGAAGAAAGATTGAATCAAGCAAGTGATTCAACTTTCAGCAGCTTGATCAGGATGATATGATCAGCAGCTTGATGTCTTCAAGTGTGTAAACTTGATGCAGCTTGAATGCAGATTACACTTGAAGAATATTTCTGGATCAGTAGATTAAAGCTCAGTAGGGTCAGCAGGGTGTTTTTCTTGATCAGAAATTGAAGCTCAGGATTCTCTGTATTTTTCTCTTGATGTTCATCAATCTTCATCTTTGTATCTGAATTATGAGTCCTCTATTTATAGGTAGGAATCTTTGTGACTTATGTTTGAAATTCAAACATAGCCGTTTCAGATTTGTCTCCATCTTGACTTGCTTTTTCTGACTGTTCCTAGGTCTGACATTGTCAGATTCCTTTTTGACAGTTTACAGTCTGTCCACCCTTTGACTTGTATCCATTGGATAAAGGTCTGAATCATCCCAACGTCCATTTGATCTTAACCATTGATTTGTTTGATAAAATCAGAGGTTGTTAGTTGTCCCTTTCTTGTAATCTTCCAATGTAGCTTTGTAAATCGAAATATATGTCTAGCAGGTTCCTGAGAACATAAGTCTGTTGATATACACATCAGTAAGCTTATCTTTAGTTTGCTGTGTTTAAAAACACTTCAGCTTACTGTCTTTTATCTAACTTTTACTTAAGAAGTTAGATTACACCTTTTTGCATATAACTAAGTTCCAATCACCACTTAACTTGTGGAACTTAGACCTTGTACACAAGGTATATGTAATCAGTTTAGGTCATCACAGACTTCCCTAAATTCTGATTCCATATCCTTGACTTTAATTACTAAGTTTGATCCCTTAGCCTTCAATAACTGAGTTTGACCCCCCAGCCTTCTGTCTTCAGCAGGTTCCTGACAAGTCTACTGACTCAGCTACCCTACTGATCTAGACTAGTCTGCTGATGTAAGTCAGCTGACCTTTTACAGTGCTTGTTTGATCAAACCTATACATAATCAAACTCTAATAAACCTATACATTTGATCTAGACATCTTTTTGCCTTTTCTCTATAATAGATAGTCTGGCACTCTTCACTAAAACTTAAAAATAAGTCCAACAATTTCCCCCTTTTTGGTGATGATGCCAATACCCTTCTAACAGCAAAGCAAAAAGATTAAAATCAAAAACAAAACAAAGGATAGTCATATCTCATTATAATCATTTGTTCAAGAGTATTACAGTCTAGATACAACAAATGATAAGACAGAATAAAATGTGCTGATCTACTGTCTTCTTTCTCTTTCTTCTCTTGCTTTCTCCACTTGTTCTTGGTAAGCTCTTATCTCTCTGATCATATCTCTCATCCATTCATTTTCAATCAGAGAGAAATCAATATGATGATTCACTTGTTTCCACCAATGTCATGCTTCAGGTAGAGTAAGATTGATTTGATGTACTCTAAAGCCTTTTTTTTTTTTTTGTAAAACTCAGAATTTTATTAAAAGAACTGAAGTTTTACAAGTGTCATCTCCTGACAAAGCTCCCAAAAAAAATAACGTCATCAACACATGTTCACCACCTCCTCAAAACCTTAGTCCGGCAAACCCAGGGAGGGAAAATCCGGGTGCTAAGGAAAGAGTATGGTCTCCCATGTGTTGGAAAAATAAAGATCTCAAGAGTGTATGACATTTACAACTGCAAGAAGGAATAAAGGAAAATCTCCGGCCGAACGGTATCTCTTCATGCGGCGGCTCCAAACTAGGGTGCAACCGGGTCCAAGCAATAATCCACATCCATCCGATTTTTTCCTCATGTCAAAGTGATCACTCCCGCAAAGATGTTGAGGATGATGCGGCACCCAAAACAAAGTGTATACAACCAAGGAACAAGAAATAAGGGTACGACTGTTTGCACCCTTCACATCAATGAAGGGTGCTTCCCGATTTCGGATGCCGGGATAGGAAGTCTCAACAGTGAGGGCATGAAAATAGCCATTCCTGCAAAAAGTAGAGATTCCCAGGAGCAAAGAGAAGCAAAAAACAGTGATAAACCAGCAAGGATGATTGTACAAAGATAAATACCACCTGTTTGCACCCTTCAAAGTTATGAAGGGTGCTTCCAAATAGATATTGCCATGGTTTATCATCTTGCTCTTGTTCTGATAATGGGTAGTTGAAGGATATCCCGGTTGATGAGAAAGCCAATGTCTCCCTCAAGTTGATGACCTGCACACATATAAGAGCTTTGAGTAGTACTAGCCTTTTTTGCAAGGCAATCTGCGGGGAAGTTAGCTTCTCTCAAGATATCTGAAGCCGGTAGTGATGCTCGCAATGAGATGTTTGATTTGTTCAATTTCAAGTTCATATTTCCAAGGAGCTTGAGTTGTGCCCGTAACCATGTTAACTAGAATTTGAGAATCTGTTTCCAAAAGGACATTCGGAGGTTGAGTTGGATACACCTTGGATTCCGAAAGCAGAGCTTGAATATCTGCCATCATGTTTGTATTGACACCATAAGCTTCATAACCAGCAACAAGAACATGCCCATGGTGATTTCTGATAATGAAACCGCCTCCTGCAATGCCTGGATTACCTAGAGCTGAGCCATCAGAAATGTACTCTAAAGCCTAAACGCATGTATACTTCTTTAAACTCATTCAGTGACTCCTTTGCATTAGTGGTAGGTAAACTTGTTCCACCTCTACCACCTCTGTGTGCTGCCCTCAAGGCTTTGACCCTTGTTTCCCAAAACTTGAGTCCAAGAAAAGAATTGAGTCCCTCATGGAAACCTTTATCATGATAAGGACTTCTTTTGCTATTGTAGACTCTCTTGTATTCTTTGAGAAGATCATCAGTAAGTGGAAAGAAAGCATAAAAAAGATCAGTAAACTCAGTTTTATATGTCAGCCATCCAACAAACTGATAGTACAGTCGAACGTTTTAAAGGAAGCAATTTTATTGGATGAAATACTGACACATCAGAACGGTCAAAAAATATTGCCGTTACAAGATAGACGTTGATTCAATTCGAATTCATGTAAGATGAACGTTGGACCTCACACTATAAATAGAGGACTTTGCACCAAGAACAAAGAAGAATTATTAAGATCAAAAAGCATTTTTGTGTACTAGTCTTAGTTATTCGAATTGCTATCATCTCTGCGCTATAACAAGATCATATCAAGAATTTCTTCAAGTGTTCAAGCTACATAGAATTTACCAAGATTCAGACACTTTGAAGAACCACAAACAAGAACCAATTTATTGATTCTCAGCCCAACTTTGATTCTACATCAAAGGTTTAGACTGTGAAGCAAACCGGGAAGGTTTTGCCAAGGACAGTTGTTACAATTAGTCGGGTAGACTGTGTTTGTGGTGGTAGCTGGTGAAGCGGCATACGTAACCCTTCAAGGACCAGTGTTCAAGCATGCTAAATACCGTGATTGATTGATGTTCTTGTCTATGTTGATGACATCATTTTTGGATCAGAAAATGAACAGTTATGTGAGAATTTGCAAGTTTAATGAAGAGCAAATTTCAGATGAGTATGATGGGAGAATTGAATTATTTTCTTGGATTACAAGTTAAACAATTAGATGATGGAATTTTCATTCACCAAACCAAGTATACAAGAGAACTTATCAAAAAGTTTGGTATGGAGAAATCAGTTGGAATTTCTACACCAATGGGGATCAACATCTGGCTAGATGAAGACAAATAAGGCAAAGATGTTGATCAAACACTTTACAAAAGAATGATTGGAAGCTTACTCTATCTTACAACAAGTAGGCCAGATATATCTTTTATTGTTGGTGTATGTGCAAGATTTCAGTCAAAACCAAAGGAAAGCCATCTCACAGTTGTAAAAAGGACCTTGAAGTATCTGAAGATATAGATGGAGTTGGAATTTGGTATTCAAGAGAAGGAGAATTCAAGCTGATGTCTTACTCAGACTCAGATTATGCAGGATGCAAAGTGGACAGAAAGAGCACCTCAGGCACATGTCAACTACTAGGAAATAGACTTGTGTCCTGGTTTAGCAAAAAGCAAAACTCTATCTCAACTTCAACAGCTGAAGCAGAGTATATAGCAGCTTGAAGTTGTTGTGCTCAAGTTTTATGGATTAGACAACAATTAAGAGATTATGTGATAGAAGAAGGAACGATTCCCATAATGTGTGAAAACACAAGTGCAATTGCAATAACTGACAATCCAGTTTTGCACTCAATATCTTTACAAAGCCATTGGACAAAGAAAGATTTGCCAAACTAAGAACTGAATTAGGGATAATTAAAGTTAGTTAAGTCGGTTAAGCCAGATATTCGTCAAGGGGATTAATCTTTGTTATGTTGGGTGCGCTCACTTAACAGAATAGTCATTGACATCAACAATCTCAAACTGATCAACTAAAACTGAATGATTTAACGGAACTGAAAAACTGAATCCAGAAACAGTTTTTATTCCAGTCTACTTAAGTCAAAAGCTGATAAGATAAAACCGACAACTGTTATATCGCATTTAATTAACGCAGTTCTTTTGTCAGAATATAATGCGTCTACACCCCATTACTGTCAGAACAATACATGTCTTGGTTATACAAACCATCATGGAATTTGAAAAGTTGTACTAATCAACCACCAGTACATCATCCCTATATATCCAACCCTCGTTCACACCCTCCTTAATCAGACGTTTCAAAATTCTTTTAAACTCAATCTTTTTCTTGAAAAAAAAACAAATTTTTTTTCATAATCCTTTCATCTCAATTTTTTTTTAAAATGACCACCTCAAAGACATCACAAGAAGGAAGATTGATCACAGAGTTAGATGTGTATACTTTTGAAATTTATGAAACTATGTGCAACAACACTCTGTTAGCAAGTTATATCTACAAGAAGATCTAGAAACAACCAGGATTCAGAAACATTATGGAGGTTACTTTCAACGAAAAACGTGATGTGGAAGCGATTTTACAGTTATGGGAGAATATGCGTTTGGTAAGAGACTCTCTAATCACTACAGTTCGTGGAGGTCGTATTATTATCAGTGAATGAGTGATGAAGTCACTATTTGGTTTCATAAATTCACCTGTGACATCAAAAGATTTGACTTCCCTACCATTGAAAAGGGACGTCTTTTTTATGCAAATTACTTCATCTAAAGAACCAGTAGAAGTTGGTATTCATGTTGATAAACTCAATCCAGAGTTTGGATATCTCAGCCGATGGCTCAGCAAACATATTATTGGAAAATCCAAAGGAATCAGTACATTATCCGATGACAATGTTTATCTGATGAACATAATTTGGGACGAAATAGAATTCAATTGGGCCGGTTATGTCGTCAATCAGATAAAGAAGCAACACTTAGCTGAATTAGAAAGTGTACAAAAAGCTCAAGCTGAAGGACAAGCAACTATTGGCGATTCCGACTGAAGAAAACACTCTGTGGAATAATTCAATTTTAGTTGGAGAAACTCAAGGCAGGGAAGAAAGCAAGACAAACTACAGCTACAGAGGAAATCGCAGCAGTAAGAACAACTTCCCAACCTGAAGCCAGACATAAAACTGTGTCTCAGTAGGAAGCTGAACACAAAGGAATCAAGCGGAAAGCTGACTCATCAAAAGAAAGATCAGTTGTAAAATGTTTGTACCCAGTAACTTCAAGTAAGAAAGCACCAATTGAGGGGGAACAACAACAACTGACAACTAAAGTTACAAATGGAAATATCACTGCTGATTGTACTTCTCCGTTACAAAACCAATCAGATCAGCAATCAGTCTCAGTTTTTGAAGCTGACAGAATTATCAAGATAATGAAGATGAAATTCAAACCAGAAGATTCTCGTGATGCTATCTTACAATCTGAAGAAAAGTTACTCTTGAAGGAATTGGAAATTAGAGACCTATATATTTTGTTTCCTATGTCAGAGTTTCTTGCAAATTGTTTCAATAGATTCACTGAATCAGCCACATCATCTATTCCCCAAGATATTTCAAAGAAGAAGGATGATGATGAAGATGATAATTCAAGGAAAGAAGCTGATATGACTACAGTTTTGTAGATAGACACTCAACCTCAACCTCTAGCTACGCAAACTGTAACTCAGCAAGAAGGTTTGCCAGTTGGAAATCAGACAACTGACAATCAGCCAGCAACTGATGGAATTAATAATCAACAACTTATGATCATTGAAGATATCGTTCAGTCTAAAGCTCAAACAGAAGCAACATATGATCCTTCAGATATCCTGACAAAGGAGGAATTGGCCAAAGTTCATGAGAACTTGAAGATTGTGCTCAGTCAAAAGGATGCATACTGTTGGTCGATTGAAAAGGCTTTGGTTAAGTTTAGAGGGGGGGTGAATAAACTTAACACTTAAAACTTTTGGAGTTAACAAACTCAGCAACTTCAGCAGCCTGCTGATACTTCAGTAGTCTGCTGACAGTTGATACTTGTTGTTAAATATGAAACCAAGTATTAGATACTCGTAGTGTATGTGTGTGAATTCAGTTGCTAGATTCAGTAGATTGATGTGTTAGATAAACTAAATGCAAAATATAAATGCAGAAAGTAAGTAGGCAGATTTTATAGTGGTTCCAAGTGGTGTAATCCTGTCATTCCACTCTTCTCTTGTGATGGGAGGTGATTCACTAGAGATCTTTGATGTAGCTGTTACAAAAATCCCTATGTTGCTTGTCTTTCACCAATAACTATGGCTTCACAAACTGAACACTTGGAACATGTAGGATTGCTACTCCAAAGTCTTCCGCTGGTCCTTGAAGGGTAGAATTGCCTCTTCACCAGCTCCACCACAAACAACATTCTTTCGCACCTAAAGATGCTTCACTGTCTTCAGTAGATTTCTTGCAGAAGAAAGATTGAATCAGGCAAGTGATTCAGCTTTTAGCAGCTTGATCAGGATGATATGATCAGCAGCTTGATGTCTTCAAGTGTGTAAAATTGATGCAGCTTGAATGCAGATTACACTTGAAGTATATTTCTGGATCAGTAGATTAATGCACAGTAGGGTCAGCAGGGTGTTTTTCTTGATCAGAAATTGAAGCTCAGGATTCTCTGTATTTTTCTCTTGATATTCATCAATCTTCATCTTTGTATCTGAATTAGGAGTCCTCTATTTATAGGTAGGAATCTTTGTGACTTATGTTCTAAATTTAAACATAGCCGTTTCAGATTTGTCTCCATCTTGACTTGCTTTTTCTGACTGTTCCTAGGACTGACATTGTCAGATTCCTTTTTGACAGTTTACAGTCTGTCCACCCTTTGACTTGTATCCATTGCATTAAGGTCTGAATCATCCCAACGTCCATTTGATCTTAACCATTGATTTGTTTAATAAAATCAGAGGTTGTTAGCTGTCCCTTTCTTGAAATCTTCCAATGTAGCCTTTGATTAAATCGAAATATGTGTCCAGCAGGTTCCTGAGAACATAAGTCTGCTGATATACACATCAGTAAGCTTATCCTTATTTTTCTGTGTTTAAAAACACTTCAGCTTACTGTCTTTTATCTAACTTTTACTTATGAAGTTAGATTACACCTTTTTGCATATAACTAAGTTCCAATCACCACTTAACTTGTGGAACTTAGACCTTGTACACAAGGAATATGTAATCAGTTTAGGTTATCACAGACTTCCCTACATTCTGATTCTATATCCTTGACTTTAATTACTAAGTTTGATCCTTTTTCCTTCAATAACTGAGTTTGACCCCTCAGCCTTCAGTCTTCAGCAGGTTCCTGAAAGTCTACTGACTCAGCTACCCTACTGATCCAGACTGGTCTGCTGATGTAAGTCAGCTGACCTTTTACAGTGCTTGTTTGATCAAACCTATAAAAAAATCAAACTCTAATAAACCTATACATTTGATTTAGACATCTTTTTTGCCTTTGCTCTATAACAGCTAGTCTGGCACTCGTCACTAAAACTTAAAAATAAGTCCAACAATTTCCCCCTTTTTGGTGAAGATGCCAATACCCTCCTAACATCAAAGCAAAAAGATTAAAAACAAAAAAAGAACAAAGTGTAGTCATATCTCATTATAATCATTTGTTCAAGAGTATTACAGTCTAGATACATCAAATGATAAGACAGAATAAAATGTGCTGATCTACTGTCTTCTTTCTCTTTCTTCTCTTGCTTTCTCCACTTGTTCTTGGTAAGCTCTTATCTCTCTGATCATATCTCTCATCCATTCATTTTCAATCTGAGAGAAATCAATATGAGGATTCACTTGTTTCCACCAATGCCATGCTTCAGGTAGAGTAAGATTGATTTGATGTACTCTAAAGCCTAAACCCATGTATACTTCTTTAAACTCATTCAGTGACTCATTTGCATTAGTGGTAGGTAAACTTCTTCCACCTCTACCACCTCTGTGTGCAGCCCTCAATGCTTTGACCCTTGTTTCCCAAAACTTGAGTCCAAGAAAAGATTTGAGTCCCTCATGGAAACCTTTATCATGATAAGGTCTTCTTTTGCTGTTGTAGACTCTCTTGTATTCTTTGAGAAGATCATCAGTAAGTGGAAGTCTTCCAGGTGCAGGCTCCCTAAAAGCATTAGTATCATCTTCCCATCTTTTCTTAGCAAAGATTCTGGCAGCCTCTTTTGCTACTGCTGTTTTGGCTCCCTTCCCCCTTATTGACATCATCAACAAAACGGGACAACAGGCCATGTACACTCTCCTGTGTGAGCACTAGGTTGTTCAGTTGACCTTCCATAATTTCAGTACTATTGTCAACATATATGATCCTTCCTTGCAAAGTTTGCTCCAGTAGAGTTATCCTCTTAGTAATTTTAGGATCCAGTACAACAGGTTGCAGTGTTCCAGCAGATTCAGCCACAGTAGGCTTAGGTGTTTCAGCAAGCTTGTCAAGTTTTTGATGAATAGATGCAAATTGTTCTTTCAGAAACTTGTCCTTCAGTGTATTACCTTGTCTGATCCCCTTTACATCCAGAGCAATGTCAACAAGAGCATACTGAGTGGAGGTTATATTGGAAGCAACAGTTTCAGTGGTTCTTCCCCTATTCTCCACTAAGTTCATTAAATCTTCAAATCTCTGCTGTTGCCTATCAAGTTGAGTTCTTAAATTTGCAATGTCATTTCTGACAGTCCTCAACTCATCGAAGACATGTGCTGGTACCCCACCAACCATTCCTCCATCAGCTCCATCAGCAGGCTCTTCTACATTGTATTGTTGCCTCTATCTGCTGATAACCATTACAAAGCTCATATCCCTTCCAGCAGGGTTAGGTCCTTGAAATTCCTCCAGAATGGGATCAAGAGCAGGCTCTTCAAAAACTGGTACAAATGCATGTTGAGGTTCTTCATCAATAGGTTCTTCCTCAGGCACTTGAAAATCCTCATCACTATAGTCATAGTCCACCAGCTGCTCCTCCTCATGAATAACAGCAGTCTACTGACTATCTTTCCCTACAGTTGTCTTGTCTTCAGTAGGCTCCACTACAACAGCCTGTTCAACAACAACAGCAGGGGTTTCCTCCAAACCCAAGGATGGTTCCAACCTTAGTCCAGGTGCTGTTTGTACCTCAGCAACATGTACCTCCTGTTCCAACCTTTGCTCGGTGCTGTTTGAACCTCAGCAGCCCGAACCTACAGTTCCAACCTTTGTTCAGGTGCTGTTTGAACCTCAGCATCCTGACCCACCAGCGCCACAACAACTTGTTTAGGGAATATATCCATATTCTCCCTTTGAAATTCCCTAATATCAGGAATCCTCCTTATAAAATTTGCATCCTTGGTTAGAGTGTCCTCAGTGTCAATCCAGTCTTGATATTGAATGGAATCCTTAGAACTGACATCTGGCTCACTATGGTCAATATTCCTCTCATCATCCAAATCTACAGTCTGCTGATCATCAGTATGCTCAGCAGGTTCAACAACAAACAAGGTGTCTATCTCACCAACCATTCTGTTTGCACCAATGTCTATTCCCTCATTGATTTGTGCCTCTAGATCATCCATGGTGAGATTTTCTACATCCTCATCCATTTGTTCAGTTTGTTGTCTCTCAGTATACTGTCCAGCATCAGTAGACTTGCTCCACTCTTGGTTCAATTATCATAGCAGTTCCACTGATTCCTCTTAGACTAGAGGGATAGTCACCACCAAAATCAGATGATGAATCATCACTGTCTGATTCATCTCTGGGGTCTCTGAACTTGATACCCTCTTCTTTCTGTTGTTCATCAAACAGATCCATCAGTCTTGATTGTAACAAAGAGGTGTCAACCAAATCCAGCAAATTTTCCACTCCCAACTTCTCAAAAGCCCATTCTTCAAAATCTGTCATTGATTCTGCAGCTGGCTTTTGTCTCTTATAGAAACCAAACTTCCATTGGAAATAGTTTGCAACCAGTAGGAGTTTAGGATCAACAAACTCCTCTTTCTTCTTCTTCTCATGTCTCTCAAATGGCATGGTTGGTTTCTGGGAGCTGTTTCAGTACCTTGCTGACCTCCAAAGGTCTCAACAAGTAAACTTAGAGTTTCATCCACAGATGCTTCTAGGTCAGTAGGTTGCTCAGGTTGTATGTTAGTCCCTACTACCTCCATCTGTACCACACTTGGTTCCCCCTGACTTATATGCTCATCAGTAGGGTTAGCAACAGATTTCTCTTCCCCCTGAACTATTGCAGGACTTGCAGGGTCTTGTACCAACTTTTCCACTTCCACAGCAGGTGTAGACTCAGTAGTTTGCTGTGGTTCTTCTACAAGTTGCTCAACAACAACTTGTGCAATGTCAGTAGGCTCAGCAGCCTTTGCAGGGGAGGATTCAACAACTTCAACAACAGGCTCAAGGTCAATAGTCTGTTGTGATTCTCCAGTAGGTCTCTCATCAACAACCTCTACAATCTCAGTAGGCTTGATAATTGTTAAGGGCTCAGCCTCAATAGACTCTCGTACTTCTTCTTCTTCTTCTTGTTGCCTTTGAGCCTCTAAGGTTTTCAATTGCTTTCCTTTGCCATGTTTCATTTTCTTGGAAATTTCTTTCATTCTTTTGGAAAGATATTATTTTTCAATTTCAGCAGCTTTCCTCTTTTTACTTGCTTCCTTCTATTGCTCCTTCAAGATTTCAGCAACAGTCTTCTTCTTTGGAACTACAGGGTCAGTAACCTCTTCCTCTACTGGACCCTCAGTAGACTCAGGAGTCTCAGCTGTTTGCTTCCTTGTCTTTCTAGGCTTTAATAATTCAGTAATTTTTCTTGTGTTAGCCGCCTTTCTCTTTTCAGTAACCTTCTTGGGTGCAGCAGGTTTAACAACTTTCTTAACCTGCTCAACACCAGCATTATCATCTCCATCATTACCATCACTTTGTGTGGCCTCATCATCCACATCTTCATCGTCATATAAACTAGGGATAGGATAGTCAATCTCTTTCTTGTATCTGGATTTATTGATCTTTTCTGGTGCAATATCAGCAATTTCCAAATGATTCAGCAGGGCCTGAACCATCAATCCCGAAGGTAAAGCCTTGGATTTCCTTGTCCCTTCTTTCTCTTATTTTGCAACTTTCATCATATAGTGGACAAAGAATCCAGCCCAATCAAGCTTCATGCTTCTGCAAATGATCATCAACAGTTCTATTTTTGGTCCTGATAAAGTATCCATGCTTCCAATGAGTCCTAAGATATTCTTTGCAATAATCTTGCTCAGCAGGTTGTATTCATAACCAATATGCTTCACATTAATGCCTGGAATTGATTTAATGGCATCATTGGTCTTGATTTTGTCAACAAAATCCATTTTTGACAGTCCCATTTCCTCAGGATTTGTTGGAGCATCTATTACTGGTGTAAAACAAAAAACTTCCCTCAGCAGGTTTGAGGAAACTTCAATCTCTTAGGCATTTACTGTTGTGGTGAATGCCTCTCTGCCTTCTCTTATCACAATATTCCTCCAGAAGCTAACAACATTTGTGTATGATATTGTTTCCAATCTTATATTGAGTACATTTTCCAGACCTGCATATATTCTTATCCTTCGACCAATATTGATAGCTAATTCTGTTTGGTTAGCATCAACAACAAAACCTCTTACACTTTGACTTGTTCCGATTTGAACATCATCCTTTTCTGCCATTGTTGTAAGAAAAAGATGAAGAAGATAGCTCTCAAATCTATGTTCACACAGTGTATACGCAGAGAAGATAAATCTGAGTTTTTGTAAGTAGCCTCTGTGTATAGGCCTATATATATATATAGACAGATGTGGTTGAAACTGTCAGAACACGTACTGTGCATTTAACCACGATTAAAGTTGGAATAAATGGGATCTTGACACGTGGCCCATTACTTATCCATAAATGTTTGTAACCTTCAGATCGTGTAACCGCAGTTATAAAGATAAGATAAATATCCCGCCAATTGCTTTTTGACTTTTGTAAGTTTGACTGTGTAACGTTTCCTTCAGCAGACTTGTCATCAGCAGACTTGGCTCAGCAGCCTCCTGACAAAATGTCTTAGAAGCCTGCTGATTAAGTTACTCTGCTGATGTTTAATTCCTTTTGTATTGTCCAACTATGTTAGGAACATTTTATTATGTTTTGATGATGGTCATACTAGCTGTTATAGCAAGCCTGAAATAAGTTAGAAATTCTCTGTATAAGTCTTTACTTAGAGTCTGACATATTGTATAAGTTAAGTCAGACAAGTATTGTACTAGTTGGTAGGACGGAAAAGTAAAGCAAACATTCGGTAGAGTGAGGCCAGCCAAACACCAGCAGAGAAGCAGTGAAGACTTAATGGTGTGACTTATAACCAAGGAAGTCTGTGATGACCTTGGATAAGTCTAAATATGTTTCAAGTGATGAAATTCAATGTTCAAATATGGTGTACACTGATCTCTCCCAAATCAATGATCAGTGAAGTACAAAGATTCTCCTTAAAACCGAAGTGATGAAAGAAACAGTGAATCGGCAGAGTAAACTGACTTTCAACAAAGTGAAGGCAATAATAGTGAAGGAAGATCTAAAAGGCAAAGTCAGATGGATCACTCGACCGTTCAAGAACGGCGAAGTAATCCTTATCAGAACAGAATTGAAATATGATGAAGATTCAAAGGATCATGCATTTAATGCACAATCAATAGAGGATCAATCAAGGATGGATTTTCTGCTATACATTTGAAGGAAAAATCCGATCACTGAAATCAAGGAGAATATAAATAAGGGAGAATCAAGAATAAAATCAAGGATTATTCCCCTCATAAATATAGCCAACGGACGGAATTTCAAATCAAGGATACTCAAGGCTATAAATAGAAGGCATTGACAGACAGATAAAAATAACGTTTAGAAAAAGAAAATCAAGCAGAAACTCTGTCAAATTGAAAAGCTTTCTCTCTGAACTTACAAGGATTTATCTAGAGATCAACTCAGACATCAGAACTACAATTTCATATTCAGCACTGAGATTGATCAATCAAGTATGTGAATTTCATTCACAATAAACTAAATCAACTGAATCAGAAGTCATCTGAGAAGGAGTTGTGCTTGTGATAGCTGCTGAAGGATTTGATCTCAAGGAGCAGTGAAAGAGACTGAATCACTGAAGCTGTTGCAGTCAAGGAGTGATAGTCTTGTAGATTGTGAAGCTTGGGAAGCCAAGGACAATCATACTATTGTATCTGTGAAAATAATAGTGAATTCCTCCAATCATCACAGGAGAAGAGTGGATTAAGGGATTACACCACCCTGAACCACTATAATTCTTGTGTCAATTTACTTTCTGCAATCTACTTTACTACATTCATTTAAATTGCCTAAATTATAATCTATATCTGTGATTGTCCAAACTACTTTGAAACAACATAGTAAGAAGGGACTTATCCGCTGCCCAAAAGCTTTTAAATACAAGAAAAGTTTTTGAAACTCTACTATAGTCATTCACCCCCCTCTCTGACTATAGTTTTACCCTTCTCTGGGACCATCAAACTGATAATACAAGATGAAGTTTAAAACCAATGACTGATTTGTCAAGTGAGCTCACCCAACATGACAAAGACTAGTCCCCTAGGCAACTTCATTTGCTCAATTTTCCAAACATAAGTACATGGAATTGTTGATACCAATGACTAATCTGCTAAGTGAGCTCACCCAACATAGCAAAGACTAATCCCCTTGGTGAATCCAGTACACTACTGATTAAGATTATATCAGTCAACTTTTATAATTCCAAGTTCAGTCCTTAGTTTAGAAAATCTTTCACTATCCAAAGAACCACCACATCTTTCTTTTCAACATGATCTCTTATAAAATGACGTCTCACATCAATATGCTTGGTTCTTGAGTGCAAAACAGGATTTTCGTGATTGCAATTGCACTTTTGTTGTCACACGTAATTGGAATTTCTCTTTCTTCAATTCCATAATCCCTTAATTGTTGTCTTAACCACAGTATTTGTGCATAACAACTTCTAGCAGCAATATACTCAGCTTCAGCAGTGGAAGTTGATATAGAATTTTGTTTCTTGCTGAACCAGGAAACCAGTCTATTTCCCATTAACTGACAGGTTCCTGTGGTGCTTTTCCTATCAATCTTGCATTCAACATAATCAAAATCTGAGTAGGATATAACTTTGAAGCTTCCATCTTTTGAATACCATCCCTACACCCAAAGTCTCTTTTTGGTACTTGAGAACTCTTTTGACTGCACCTAAATGACTTTCTTTAGGTTTTGATTGAAATCTTGCACAAACACCTACATCAAAGGATATATCAGGTCTGCTGGCGGTAAGGTATAGCAGACTGCCTATCATCATTCTGTATAAAGTCTGATCAACATCTTTGCCTTCTTTGTCTTCATCCAATCTAATATTTGTGCTCATAGGAGTTGATACTTTGGTGTTGTTTTCCATACCAAACTTCTTCGGTAACTCCTTGGTATACTTGGTTTGATGAATGAAGATTCCATCTTTCATTTGTTTGACTTGTAAACCCAGGAAGTAGTTCATTTCTCCTATTATACTCATTTGGAATTTACTCTTCATTAGATTAGCAAACTTTTCACATAGCAATTCATTTTCACAACCTAAAATTATGTCATCCACATAAATCTGTACCAGCATGGTGCTGTTTCCTTCATTGATTTTGAAAAGAGTCTTATCAATGGTGCCTTTTGTAACACCATTGTCCACCAAGAATTAAGATAGAGTCTAATACCATGCTCTTGGTGCTTGTTTCAAACCATAAAGTGCTTTGTTGAGTATGTACACTTTATCTTCTTGATCTTTAACTTCAAAACCAGGAGGTTTCTGAACATACACCTCCTCTTCCAGAATGCCATTCAAGAATGCACTTTTGACATCCATCTGATATACTTTGAAGTTTTTATAAGCAGCATGTGCCAGGAATAATCTGATAGCTTCCAATCTTGCAACAGGGGCATATGTCTCATCAAAATCTATTCCTTCTGCATGAAAATATCCTTTTGCTACTAGTCTGGCCTTATTCCTCACAATGGTACCAGATTCATCCAATTTGTTTCTGTATACCCATTTTGTACCAATTATATTTGCATGACTAGGCCTTTCCACTAGTGTCCAAACTTGATTTCTTTCAAATTCATTCAATTCTTCTTGCATAGCAATTATCCAATCTGGATCTGAAATTGCTTCTTCAACAACTTTAGGTTCCATTTGAGATAGAAAACAAGTAAACATTGCTTCTAACTGTCTTCTAGTCCTCACACCTTGCTGTATGTTGCCAATAACTTGTTCAGCAGGGTGATCCCTCAACCATTATGGATTTTGGTTAGATTGATTCTCAGAAACCTCATCTTCAGTAGGGTCTGCTGTTTCTTCACCAGGGGGTTCAACAGATCCTTGAACTGCCTCAGTTGTTGCATCAGTAGTATTACCAGCAGGGTGCTCAGCAGGGGCAAAATTAGAAACCTTTAAGTCATTGAATCTTTCCAAAACTTCAACACATTCTGTATCAGTGACTTGTTGATTCTCAGCAGGTTCTGAAGCTTCATCTTCCATTCCAGTGAACTTAGATTCATCAAACACAACATGTATTGTTTCTTCATGTTTTAGTGTCCTCTTGTTCAGTACCCTAAATGCCTTACTGACTGAAGAATATCTCAAGAAAATTCCTTCATCTGATTTTGGTTGGAATGTCTTCAATTGCTCCTTATGATTTAAGATAAAACACTTGCTTCCAAATGGATGGAAATAGGATATATTAGGTTTTTTTCCATTCCAAATCTCATAAGGTGTCTTCAGCAGCTTTTTGTTCACTGAGGTTCTATTTTGTGTATAGCATGCTGTATTAACTGCTTCAGCCCAATATCTTTCAGGTAGCAATGCTTCATAAATCATAGTTCTTCCTGATTCTTTTAATGTTCTGTTTCTTCATTCAGCAACCCCATTTTGCTCAGGTGTACCAGCAGCAGCAAGTTGATGTAGTACACCATTCTGTTCATAATATTCTCTTATGACTTTATTGAGAAATTCAGTACCCTTGTCTGATCTGATCTTTACTACTGTAAAACTTTTCACATTATGCAATATCTTCAAAAGTTCAGGCATCTTTTGAAGTGTTTCACTTTTCTTGTTCATGAATATCACCCAAGTGTATCTTGAATAATCATCCACAACCACTAAGGTGTATTTCTTTCCTGTTACACTTGTTGGTGTTACTGGTCCAAAAAGATCCATGTGCATCAGCTCCAAAACTCTTTTTGTTGATTGTTTAGTCTTTTTGACTTAAAGCTTGACTTTGTCTATTTACCTTGCTGACATGCATCACATATAGCATCCTTCTTGAATGTGATCTCAGGTAAACCAACCACCAGTTTCTTCTTCACCAACTGATTGATATCATAAAAATTTAGATGATTCAACTTCTTATGCCATAACAAATTGAGTTCTAACTTGGTATGCAATCAGACATGTTTCTGGTACAGCAGTAGACCAATCCACAACATACATGTTTTGTTGTCTCCTTCCAGACAACACAACTTGATCACCTCTCTCACTAATGACAGTACAAATGTTTTTGTGAAAAGTGACCTTGTATCCCATGTCACAGAATTGTCTAGTGCTCAGTAGGTTGTAGTCCAGTCCTTCCACATATGCAACATTCTTGACTGTTAATCCATTTCTCACAAGTGTGCCATATCCTCTTGTGTATCCAGGTGTATTCTTGTTGCCAAAGTTTACTCTAGGACCATCTTTTGTCACAAAATTTGACAAACAGTGCTTACTCTTTGTCATATGTCTGGAACATCCACTGTCAAAGTACCAGACACCCTACAAAACAAGGTTAATGCATTTTAGGTACCCAAACGTGTTTGGGTCCATAATGGTCAGTGGTAAGCATGACCCTTGGCAAGTTTCCATAAGGTCTTCTTTGAAAGGTATCATACTTTGGTTCATACATGTACTCTACACATCCATAAGGTCTAACAGTTGGTTGTGTAGGATTCACAAATGTTTTCTGGCCTTTTGGAATATAATGTTGTTTCAAGTGATTTATTTTCTTAGAAGCACTAGGATAACCATAGGTTTGCTATCTGTTGGGAACAGCCCTGTAATATGGAGTCTGCTGAGGTCCCTGCTGAGGCCTTGTATAAGTCCTCTGCTGATTCCATTGCTAAGGTTTTACCCTAGCAGCATGGTTATTTCTATTGTTTCTAACAGCAGGTGCAGGAATATTCTAATCATCATCAGTAGGGAACAATCTACCTTTCCCCCTGAGATAAGTACCCCTTGAATGATTAGCATTTTTGGATTTAGGATTCTTATCCTTGGAATATTTCTGGTTTTTCCTTTTTGTGGTCCAGCAGACTTGGTAGCAGGTCTGCTATCAGTAGGTCTAGAAGGCACAACAGTCCTATTTTTAGATTTATTCTTTTTATTAGGAGCTATTGGCTTCCTTGACTTCTGATTTTGCTTCCTTGAAGCTTTCTCAGTAGGCTTTACTGCCTCAGCAACCCTTTTTGGGAGTTGGATCTTGTGCATGCACAAACTTAGGACCAATTCTGGTACTAGGTTCAGTGACCTTACTGGATCCACTCTTATTGGATTGTTGAGTTCCAAATCCAAGCCCTGTTCTATCACCATATGGCTTTCCAGATTTGAATGCAGTGGAGGAACAAGATGGTTCAGCAGACTCAGCAGCTCCTGAATGTTCAGCAGGCTTATGCTGATTCTGTCTGACTTCTTTTTCCTTTCCTTTGAGAACTCTTAATTCAGCATTTAATCTTTCAAATTATGATTGAAGAGCTTCTTTTTCAGCCTTCACAATCTCATAACCAGATTGTATTATCCTCAGTTGATTAAGGATGGCATCCAATGTTTCTTCATTGTCAGAATTCTTAGGATTTGAACCACAAGTTGATTCACAATCACTTCCAGCAGGAGTGTTTATAGATACAGAATTGTATACCTCCTCTGTTTCATCCATATTAGCCATTAAATCTTAATCTTCCATCTCAGCAACAAGTGCAGTATCATCAGATTCATTTCCCTTTTCTGATTCTACTTCATATCTTGATTCATCTTCTGCAACCATGGCTTTCTTGCCATGTCTTCTTTGTTGACTTTTGGTCTTCAGTAGGTCTGGACAATCAGTTCTGAAATGTCCAGGCTTCTTGCAATTAAAGCAAAGATAATCAGGTTCCTTTTTCTGTTTTAATTCAGGACAATAAGGGTTTGAAGTGTCATGGTTTCTTGCAATGATAGCACAAGTAATCATTATATTTCTTTGATTCATCCTTCTTCTTTTCACTGAATTTCTTTGTGGAATTCCTTGGAGAACCCTTTCCAGTTTTTATCATTCTGATTTTCTTGCTCAGTAGGGCAATCTGCTCTTGCATCTCATCCAGTAGATCATCTTGAGCTCCTGATGTTTCTTCTTGATGTGAAGCAGCCAATGCAGTGGTCTTTGGCTCTTCTTTTTCAGTTTCAGGCACAAGCTTTTTGCTAAATTCATAGGCCTTAAGATCTGAAAACAGTTTGAAGGTGTCTTCTTCATGTAAACTCCTCATTTCTTCTATGGCAGTCACCTTCATCTCCCAACCTTCTTTTGCAGGTAATGCTTCCAAGATTTGAGTTGATTTCTTCTTGTGAGTACTTCACACTCAGTAGGGTAAGTTCATCCATGATTGCATTGAATCTTGATTCCATTTGCTTAATGGTTTCATTGGGTTTCATCTTGAACTCCTGGAACTTCTTCTTTGCCACACTGATCTTGTTCTTTTTAATTGCATCAATGCCTTCACAGATTAATTGCCACTTATCCCAAAGTTCCTTTGCAGTCTTGCAATCTTTCACCTTCATATACATATTGCTATCCAAAGTTCTGTAAATGATATCAATAGCAATATTGTTGAGATTTGCTCTTTTTCTATCTTCAGCAGTCCATTCCCTTTTTGCTTTTGGAATGTACTGTGTCTCATCTCCTATTGTTACTGACTTGGTAATCTCCAGTGGTCCATCTGTCATCACATCCATCATTTCATCATGTGTTGCAGCTAGATAAGCCTGCATACGACGTTTATATTCATCAAAACGATCTAAAGAACACATCAACATTGTTCTAGCATACTGGTTGTTATCCATGATGCAAAGCTTTGAAAATCAGTAACTTGAAAAAGTTTTCAAAGTATATTCACAAGCACAACAAGTAGGATTACTTCAGAATAGAAGCACGGCTCCGATACCAATTGTTGGTCCCTTGAAACGGATTTGGTTAAGTTTAGAGGGGGGGTGAATAAACTTAACACTTAAAACTTTTGGAGTTCACAAACTCAGCAACTTCAGTGGCGATACTTCAGTAGTCTGCTGACACTCAGTAGTCTGCTGACTGTTGAGTTTAATGAATTTGTGCAGCGGAATATATCAAAAATTAAGCCTTAATACTTGTTGTTAAATATGATACCAAGTATTAGATACTCAGTAGTGTATGTGTGTGAATTCAGTTGCTAGATTAGTAGATTGATGTGTTATATAAACTAAGTGCAGAATAAAAATGCAGAAAGTAAGTAGGTAGATTTTATAGTGGTTCCAGGTGGTGTAATCCTGTCAGTCCACTCTTCTCCTGTGATGTTGGAGGTAATTCACTAGAGATCTTTGATGTTGTTGTTACAAAAATCCCTATGTTGCTTGTCTTTCACCAATAACTATGGCTTCACAAACTGAACACTTGGAACAGGTAGGATTGCTGCTCCAAAGTCTTCCACTGGTCCTTGAAGGGTAGAATTGCCACTTCACCAGCTCCACCACAAACAACAATCTTTCACACCCAAAGATGCTTCACTGTCTTCAGTAGATTTCTTGCAGAAGAAAGATTGAATCAAGCAAGTGTTTCAGCTTTCAACAGCTTGATCAGGATGATATGATCAGTAGCTTGATGTCTTCAAGTGTGTAAACTTGATGCGGCTTGAATGCAGATTACACTTGAAGAATATTTATGGATCAGTAGATTAAAGCTCAGTAGGGGCAGCAGGGTGTTTTTCTTGATCAGATATTGAAGCTCAGGATTCTCTGTATTCTTCTCTTGATATTCATCAATCTTCATCTTTGTATCTGAATTAGGAATCCTCTATTTATAGGTAGGAATCCTTGTGACTTATGTTTGAAATTCAAACATAGCCGTTTCAGATTTGTCTCCATCTTGACTTGCTTTTTATGACTGTTCCTAGAACTGAGACTGTCAGATTCCTTTTTGACAGTTTACAGTCTGTCCACCCTTTGACTTGTATACATTGGATAAAGGTCTGAATCATCCCAACTTCCATTTGATCTTAACCATTCATTTGTTTGATAAAATCAGAGGTTGTTAGCTGTCCCTTTCTTGTAATCTTACAATGTAGCCTTTGATTAAATCGAAATATGTGTCCAGCCGGTTCCTGAGAACATAAGTCTGCTGATATACACATCAGTAAGCTTATCCTTATTTTGCTGTGTTTAAAAACACTCCAGCTTACTGTCTTTTATCTAACTTTTACTTATGAAGTTAGATTACACCTTTTCACTTAAGTTGTGGAACTTAGACCTTGTACACAAGGTATATGTAATCAGTTTAGGTGATCACAGACTTCCCTAAATTCTGATTCCATATCCTTGACTTTAATTACTATGTTTGATCCCTTAGCCTTCAATAACTGAGTTTGACCCCTAAGCCTTCAGTCTTCAGCAGGTTCTTGACAAGTCTACTGACTCAGCTACCCTACTGATCTAGACTGGTCTGTTGATGTAAGTCAGCTGACCTTTTACAGTGCTTGTTTGATCAAACCTATACAAAATCAAACTCTAATAAACCTATACATTTGATCTAGACATCTTTTTGCCTTTGCTCTATAACAGCTAGTCTGGCACTCATCACTAAAACTTAAAAATAAATCCAACACATACAATGGCCTTCTATCAAATATTTCTAGATATCTAGATTATAGAACTAAAACAGATATCTCAGTTCATGCAAGACTAGAAATGATCCACAAGTCAAGTTCAAGTTCGGCCTCAGAAATTTTGTCACTTAAACAGAAACTTGAAGACTCAACCACAGTAGATAGGAAAACACATGCTCAGGCTCAATGGCATATGAATCAGCACATCTACGGGTTAGAGAATCAGCTCAAAAAAATACTTGCTTCTCCGCAATGTATCTCAACCGATCAAAAGGCTAACTATGCTTTGGTAGATCAATTGTATGATGCCAAAAAGGGGGAAGCTGATGAAGAAAAGCTGAAATTACTCAAAGAAAAGAAGCAACTTGAAGACGAATTGGAAATATATAAATCAGATCCAAAGTTCTTAAAGAAAGAGTTAACTGACGAGCAGCTCATGGAGAAATATAGTCAACCTGAAGATCGGAGATCTACTCTTACAAAGGATCTGTGGTTAAATTTTGTCAAAGATCATAATCCTATCAAAGCCAAGTACAAGGATAACACTATTGAAGAATATTTGAACTACTTCTTAACTGATGAACTCTACAATCAGAAAATGGCGCAATATAAGAAGATCAAGAAGATTGAAGACAAACTGAAGATTAAAGACAAAGCTGAACAAAAGAAAGCTGATGTAGCAGAATTTGAAAAATACTACTTGAATGAATCAGCTTTACCGAAGTTAATTTTATGGAGAAAATGGAAATGAGGAAGTCAAGTAGACTATTACAAGACCTTTTCTAAGGAAGACTCAAAACTAGAACATGATTATCGTCTACATGACAAAGAGATGAAGTATATCTCAGTTAAACAAAAAGCACAGAAAGGAGTTTAGTCTTTAGTCAAATTTATTTGAACAAAGTGTAACTATTCCAGTTTTTGCGTATTCTAATGAAATCCAGTTTTCCAGTTTTATAGTGTTTTACATTGTTTTGATCTTTAAGCTTTTCTTTTAGGGAGAGTGAGGATGTTGGATATCACCTACGGATCCGAATAACCTCTAGGATGATTCAAGCAAGAACCAAAACAATGGGGAATGTGGTTTGTATATGATTAAGACTGAGCCTGAGAGTTGGTTTCTCTCAAGTTGCCTACGTATCCAATAGTCAAATTGGAATCCAGTCTTTCGTAGTTCCTTAGGGCTAATTATATAGGGAGGCGTCTCACCTCTTTTCTTGTCAAACAAGTCGTAGAGTCCTTAAACCCTAAGGATCACCACGTGTTTATCTCTCATAAGAGATAATCACGATATCATTCGAATTATAAGATTTCCTCCCAGTAATTCCGGGATTCTCTGATGATTATCCTATAATATAGGCACGTGTATTACTGATCATCCGAGGAAAGACCCTGCCTGCCTCTGATGAGCACCTCAGGTCGCCTCGACCTGAGTTACAAGTCCTACCTCCCGGCCTGGCCGAGCTACGCTGCAGTGCGGTAGCCAGGCACGGAATGGGCAGACCTCCCTCCTGGGGTAAGGTCTTAATACTGTAGGGCTCCTGGCCCTTCAAGCTTCCCTCCTATCTTTCTTGATTAACCTTGGGATGTTGTAAAGGTGACACGTGGCCAGGTCTATTAATACCATCGTCATAAGCCCCCCGGGTCTGGCAAGACTACCTAGGAGCTGGGCGGACCTGAGACCAATCCTGGATGTTCCAAGATTACGGGCCTGTCTTGACACGTGTCTCTACCACCGTTTTAGGTTGCCACGGTAAGTGCGAGAAACGAGGCGTCTTTAACGCAATAATGGGGCGGTTTCTCCAAGACTTATCCTTGGGGTTTATAACTCCCCAGTCTCATTACGTCCTTTCAGTTATCATTTCTTTAAATCAAGCGTGAAGCCAGGACGATTGCCATTCCATTCTTTCATCCCTCTGATCTCTTTATTCAAGTAAGCTTTCTTTCTTCTCTTATTCTTTTAAGTCTTTTCTGTTGTTAATGAGCGAAACCACAATCCTTACTGATAGTTCCATTGAGGCCTTATTTGAATCGGAGCCGGAATTAGAGGAAGAAAGTACCCCCACCAGAGTCAATCTCGAGAGGCCTGCCCTTACTTTCTTCAATCCTCCCCCTTCGTCCTCATCTTCTAGATTCGTCCTTACCCTTAAGGCATTCATGGCTCTAAAGTCACAGGCGACCTGCCACGGTATTGATACTAAGCTGACCGCAACAGAATTGACCCGTATTTGTAAACAATACAACCTAACAAATCCGCTTTTCAAACCCACCGTCCCTGCTCCCGGTGTTTATGCCTATCAAGCCCCGGCCGGGTACTGCGCCGTCTACCGAGAGCAGCTATCATGTGGCTTAAGGTTTCTGATCTGTCCTGCCGTTTTAGCCGTCCTGGAGCATTACGATCTAGGGTTGGCCCAGATCGTGCCCAATGGAATAAGGGCAATAGTGGGCTTCGCCATTTGGTGTAGATGTGCCTGCATCGCCTTCAAAGTCCAAACATTTCGACTGTTCTTTCAGTGGAAACAGGTTCCAGGGCAGGCTGGGTATTACTGCTTCCCACGTCGGGGGGATTTCATGCCTGACGTTCAATTCACAGAGCCAGGGGATACCTCGTACAAAGGCTAGAAAACTAGGTTCTTTTTCATCTGTCCCGAGGTGACTCGGAACCTGGGTAGGTGGAACTCCTCAGATCTGGATAGCGATCCCCGGCCAACTGACGTGGATAGGAAACTCCTAGACGACATTCGCAAAAGCGGAGTGTATATCATGGAGAAAAAGTATTCTTCTGAGTTGATCTTGGCTGCCCAGTTGCCCACTGCAGGACCTGACCCATATAGGGAGTTAGATAAGGAGGAGTACAATATATGTAGGGCCTTGGTACTTGCTTTATGCCATACTTTGCTAACTGTAAAAATATTTTCTAACACTTCTTGTTGTTCACTCTGGCAGTGTCTTCCTTTGCCGACCTTTTGGAGGACGTGAATGATGAGGTGGTTCCTCCGGTCAACCCTGAAGAGCCTAACCAGGAGACTGAGCTGCAAGAAAACATAGAGCCGGAACACCTCCGAGCTGCTGGGACTGTCCTGACCCCCACCTCGGCCCAACTCTTATCCGGACACCCAGACGACTCCTCTGGGGGCGTGGAGCGGATAGATGTGGATGAAGACCATGAGATGAGAGAGGATGCGATCGAGCCTAGCCGGAAGAAGAAGGCAGTCTCTCCCTCGACTCGGAAGAGTCGATCCAAGAAAAGGAAAGCGGGTCAGCAGATCATAGAGAACGTCGAGGACTCTCCTGAGGAGCAATCCTCCCCAGGGCACAATCGGTTGCACGAGCTGTCAGACCAGGACCTCGCCGCCGTGGTAAGTTTTTTGTATAAATATGTCTTTCTCTCTTTATTTGCCTTGCTTCCTTTTTACCTTCTCTTTGTCTTGTCTATGGAGCTCAGGTCGGTCAGGAGTTCCTGGATCGCCTTGCTGAATATGTTCTACGGGGAACGATCGGATCGCCGTTAAACACGAGCCTCGAAAGGACCGGGCGGCGAGTGTTTACGACTAATTTTATGGTTTTTATCGAGCTAACATTACGGGTGAACGATCGAGGAGTTCAAAAGTGGGCGAGCGAGTCGTGATAAACACTTCGGTCTAAAAGAGGTGTTTAAGGGTTAGAAGAAGATGCCACAAGTCGAAACGGCAAATTTTCCTAAGTACTTAAATCGACCGACGGAGGTCAGCTGCGGCGTTGAAAATTGTAGATTTAAACGGCAGCAAATCAAACCCTAAGAAGACAATTTTGATACAGCCACATCATAGACGCAAAAGCGGCGGCCGCAATTATTTTCCGGCCGCACCAAAGCCTAATTAGGGATGAATTTCTCCAACCCAATAATCATGGTTAACAACATGATTATTGGCTAAGCACATCGCGGTGGGACAACGGATGAAACCGATCAACATCAACACCAACTAGAGAGATTTTTAGCCGTACTTTTAGTGAGTAAAGTTATCGTTTTTCGTCAATTAGAATTTGTTTTGTATTGTTTATGTTTTATTCGAATCGAGAGATCGATGAAACTATCGTTTGATTCGAATTTATATGGAAATATTGTTCAAAGTTGTGATCTTTTCAATTGATGCACTTAATTATAATTCGAGAGATCGTTTATAATTATTTGAGTAAGAGTATTAGAAATAATCTCGTGATCGTGTTTTGCATGTCGTTTTGTTTTACTTGAAAAGAAAACGAAACCCTAGAATTCGCTTAGAGAAATTTAATCGAATTCGTGATTGATCGTTACTAAAAATCATATCTTTAGCTTGCCATCTAGTTGGGGTTGGGTTGGTTGATCGGTGGATTCCCGTTGCCTTGCCGTTGTTTTAATTACTTGATAAATCGAATCATTAGTATAAATCGTTGATTGCTAAGTTAGTTGTTTTAAATTCTAGTTGTTAATTGTTAATTTTCTGCAAATTTACTGTTCATCGTTACTGTTCATTGCCTTTTAGATCATAATTAGTATAAAATTTAATTTTAGTTAATAAGTTGTGACATTATTTATAACAGCTATATTTTAATCCGATAATTATACGATTCCCTTAGGACGACTCGGTAACACCCTATACTACGATCCTTATACTTGGGGTGTTCCGGTAAAATAAATATAAAACAAGTTTTATCGAACAAGTTTTTGGCGCCGTTGCCGGGGAATCGGTAACAGTTGTCGGATTCTTCGTAGGTGCAGTTTTTTGTGTCGGTGTAAATTTATTTTTTTTTTAGGTGTTTGTCTTAAAAAAAAAATTAAAATAAAAAAATAATAAAAAAAAAATTAAAAACCTTTTGAACGAGCGTTCACCCATATTGAACGCCCGTCTGCCCCCATCTGTCTTCTGAACGCCAGTTCAGTGCTCTGAACTAGCGTCCACTTCCTGAATCCTCTCTGAACTAGCGTCCACTTACACTGAACGCCAGTTCAGTCTCTGAAAATTTCACTTTTCAGTCTCTTCTCTCTCTTCTCTCTTTCTAAACCTCTAAGCCTCTACCCATCTCTACATTCCCCTCTCATCAACCCTAAGGTTGATTTCTTCCTGTTCTGCTTCTCTGGTTTATGCAAACCAGGAGTAAGAAAGGAAATCTTATCTTTAACCCCGAACCTGAGCGAGACATTGTCAGAAGAAGATTATTTCAAAGTTCTGACAAGATGAGCGAACACGGTTCTAGTGATGACGAACCGGAGAACCAAGGGAATAATAATCAAAATCCTCCTGGCATGGATCCCGCTCAATTAAACGCAATTCTGATGCAAATGTTGCAAAACCAGCAACAGCAGCAAGCCTGGATAAACCAGCAAATGCAACAACAACCCCAGGCACCAGTTGCACATCCACCGGTAAATCAGAATGTTCAACGACAACGGCCCCGGCGGCTACAACAAGTGCGGCAAGACCCTTATGCGCCTTATCTTGATCAAGACTTCTTGGAAGGGCATAGACCAATTCGGCCTCCAGAGATGGGAGGAATGCATTTTGATCTTAAGAATGGAGTTGTGGGGATGGTGCGAGAATAGTTCATTCCATGGCACCGCTGCGCGAAGACCCACATGACTTCTTGTCTACTTTTGTGCAAATGCAGTGTGAAGCGAGTCACTACCCTGGTGTTCCTACGAAGTTGTTAAATTGAAACTCTTCCCCTTTGCTTTAAGGGGTGAAGCAAATCGATGGTTTAAGTCTTTACCCCATCACTCTCTTCATAACTGGGCTGATGTTAAAAGAGCCTTTGCTCTGAAATTTGTTTCACCTGGAACGATAATGGAACGTAAAAGAGATATAGCCACTTTCGAGCAATTAGAAGGGGAGAGTGTGGGAAAGGCTTGGGAGAGGTTGAATCTGTTAATGAGAAAATGCCCTAACCATGGATATACTCGACATGAGCTTCTAGAATTATTCTATCAGGGTGTTACGCAACCCAAAAGAGATTACTTGGATTCCACGGCTCATGGATCGTTTTTAGGAGGAGGAGATGATGCCGCCTATAGGGTAGCGAAACGATAGCTAAGAATAACATGTGGGCAACCCAAAAGAAGACCCGTGTTAGCGGAAGCAAAAAGGAGGCTGCTTCAAGTGACTCAGAGACAAAACTGCTTGTTGCTCAAATGGAAATGATGAACAAGCAACTCGCCAACATGCAAATGAAGCAGCAAGAAGGGCCAGCAGATGTGAATCACTCGGGCATACAGCCCGGGAATACGATGAATGAGGAAGTTCAAGCCATGGAGAACCAGAATCAACCCTTCAGAGGTTTCAGTCAAAATTCTGGTCAATCGAGTCAAACTCAAAACCGCAACTTTTCGGGAAATCCGCGGAATAGTTATTATACACCGCCTGGTGCATCCAATAACCCAAGACCCCAAGGTAAGCTCGGGCCCAAACGCAAAATCAACGGCCCACCTACGTCTCTCGAAGAAATTCGATGAGCTAGTTGACATGGTGAAAACACTAGCCACCGGTCAAAAGACGATGGAGAGACAGATTGGTCGGATGGTGATCAACAAGCAAGCGGACCTCAAGGAAGACTCGCCGAGTTATACGGATAAAAACCCTAAGGCGGATATCAATGCTTGCACCGCCATCACACCTCAATGGGAGTATGGAGATGAGGAGTTAAATGCGGTCACCCTCGAAGTGGTAAGACGACCGGACCCGAAAAGATGTCGGGAAACGAGTAGCCCCTCCGACGCCATAAGTTCGGGGAGGGGGCAATCGAAGTTAAATGCCAAAGAAGGCAACGGTGAGGAAGAGGCGAGTGGTGATGATTCTTCGGGGGGATAGTGATGAGGATGTTGAGAAGAGAAGTCAGGTATCTGAACCCCTGACTAAAAAGAAAATTGAGAAGTTCGTCAGATGGAAGGATAAGGAGGATGAAGCCATTAAAAGTCAACCTATGATTAATCATTCGAAAACCCTTCCCTATCCGGCAAAGAAAAGAGAAAATATCCTAAACTCTGACAAACAGTATGACGGAGTGAGGAAGATGCTTAGAGATACTATGGTGACTATGCCACTTGCTGAGGTATTAACTGAGATGCCTAAGTGCTGTAAGTATCTTAAGGATGCTTGTGGAAGCAAAAAGAAGCTCAAGGAAATGGCGAGAGGAAGTGCTAAGAGAAGAGTGTTCAACGGTTTCACGGAGCGTTGCAATCAAGCGAGGTGACCCCGGACGACCTTCAATCTCCCGTACGATTGAAGGCCACACGTTCCACAATGTCTTATGCGATTCGGGGGCCTCTCGTTAATGTAATGCCATTGAACGTCCGGGAGTCTCGGGCTGGACAAAAGGCTAAAGGAGCGTCCCGTCTCTCTTCGGTTAGTGGACCGAACTAGCCGTTTAGCAGCTGTTGTGTTAACAACGTCCTTATTCACGTTAAACATCTAGTTTTTCCAATCGGGCGGGTCATCTTGGATTACCGGTCGACAAGGAGATGCCCACGATTACGGGCCGGCCTTTCTTAAACACTTCGCCTCCACCATTGACTTCCAACCGGCCAAATCACTCGAAAGTAGGGGACACTTCCATTACCCTCGAGCAAGGAAAAAGTTCGCGGAAGCTTCGAGCCCGGAGATCTCATTCATTGAAGCAATCTATGGGGATGAATTCGACCACGATGAAGAGCTCACGGAGATAGGAGCCCTGGATGTTATAATTCACGAACGGGCGGGAATCACTTGTAGAGTTGTCTCAACAACTTGCGCATACGAGCCTATGAGTGAACGGAAAATGCGGGATATTCCGGGGATGAGCGAGTAATGATTTGAAGGAGCTCAACCAGGCAGACTTTAACCTCGCGAGAGGAGGAAGTTTTAATGGGTAGTTGGGACGAAATAGAATTCGGAAAGAAACTACTCATTGGGAGTTGGATGATTGGGAGCGGCTTGCGAAAGAGCTTGAAGAAGAAGAACTTAAGAAGATGGTTAAGCATAAGAAAGAACAAATGGAAGCCGACGGGAGGATTCCTCTAGATGATGTCATTCAATACCTTTACGGGGTAACACCTCGGGAAGATGAGGTGTTTTTCGATCAACCGGTCCAAGCTCACAAGGAAAAAGGTGGTCCCTTAAAATCCGGTATCGAGCAACCACTGCCGACTTAGAGTTGAAACCACTTCCGCAAACACCTAAAATACATCTTCCTTAAAGACGGTGATAAGTTGCCCTTGATCATCTCGTCTAAACTCGAGCCGGAGCAAGAAGCGAAATTAATCAAAGTGCTTGAGAAACATATCCTCGCGTTCGGATGGCGGTGGGCGATATCAGAGGAATCAGCCCAGACGTGTGCATGCATAAGATCCGAACGGAGGAAGGAGCGAAAAAGGTCAGACAACCTCAAAGGAGGCTGAATCCGCACATACAGGAGGTTGTCAAAAAGGAGATCATAAAATGGCTCGATATGGGTATTATCTACGCCATCGCCGATAGTGAGTGGGTCGGCCCTACTCAAGTTGTGCCAAAGAAGGGAGGCATTACCGTGGAAAAGAACGAAAAAGGGGAAGAAGTTGCCTTACGCCTTGTATCGGCTATAGAGTTTGCATTGATTATCGCAGATTAAATGAAGTCACCGCTAAGGATCATTTCCCCCACGCCCTTCATTGACCAACTTCTAGAAAGAGGCGAGTGGTCATAAGTATTATTGTTTTCTCGATGGATATTCGGTTATTTCCGGATAGCCATCGACCCTAATGACCAAGAGAAGACAACTTTTACTGTCCATCGGGCACTTTTGCGTTCCGCGAGAATGCCTTTCGGCTTATGTAATGCACCGGCTACGTTTCAACGATGCATGTTGGCCATTTTTGATGGACTTGTGGAGCGGTGCATGGAGGTCTTCATGGATGACTTTTCGATCTATGGCGACGCTTTGATGAAATCCTAAAGAATCGGATATGGTACTCCAACGTTGTGTTGAGAAAAATCTGGTGCTTAACTGGGAAAAGTGCCATTTTCTAGTCGAAGAAGGGATTGTTTTGGGACACAAGGTGTCCAGTGATGGTATTCAGGTGGATAAAGCTAAAGTAGAAGCCATTGAGAGAATGTCGTACCCGAAGACAGTGAAGGAGGTACGAGGATTTCTAGGACATGTAGGCTTCTATCGGCGTTTCATTAAAGACTTTTCGACGATAGCAAAGCCGTTATCTAACCTGCTTAAAGAAGAAGTGGAGTTCTTGTTTGATGAGAAATGTAAGACAGCTTTTAATAGCTTAAAGGATAAGCTTACCAGTGCCCCTATTTTAATCGCGCCCGACTGGACTAAACCTTTTGAACTAATGTGCGATGCCTCTAACTACGCGGTGGGCGCGGTTCTAGGGCAGAGAATTGACAAAAAGTTCAGGCCGATTTACTATGCGAGCCGAACTTTGAACCCAGCTCAATGCAATTACGCCACTACCGAGAAGGAATTCTTGGCAGTCGTTTTTGCTATTGACAAATTCAGAAGTTATCTTTTAGGGTCCAAAGTGGTAGTATGGACGGATCACGCAGCACTACGCTACCTTATGGGCAAAGCAGACGCTAAACCAAGGTTACTCAGATGGATTCTTATACTACAGGAATTTGACCTTGAAATTAAGGACAAGAAAGGTAGTGATAATGTTGTGGCTGACCACTTATCTCGCCTAGTGAACGAGGGTGGCGAAATTCCTAAGGAAATAGGCATTGACTTTCCGACTGAGCAATTAATGAAGCTAGAAAATGTGAGGCCGTGGTATGCTGATTACGTCAATTACTTAGCAAGTGGACACTTAGAAGAGATGACGTATCAGGAAAAGAAGAAATTTTTCAACGACTTAAAATATCTCGTATGGGAGGATCCATATCTGTTTAAAGTCTGCAAGGACGGGTTGCTTAGAAGGTGCGTTCCGGAGCATGAACAATTGGATATCTTGGAGCAATGTCATAGTGGTCCCGCTGGTGGACACTACGGAGCACCTAAGACAGTCACAAAAATCCTTCAAGCTGGTTTTTACTGGCCTACTTTGTTTAAAGATGCTGAAGCCTTTTGCAAGGGCTGTGACAGATGCCAAAGAGTAGGGAGACTCAGTAATAGGATGGAGATGCCTTTGAGGCCTATCTTGGAATGTGAAGTCTTTGATGTCTGGGGCATTGATTTTATGGGACCGTTCCCATCATCGTGCTCGAACAAATATATTCTGGTCTGTGTAGACTACGTTTCCAAGTGGGTAGAGGCCATAGCCACCCAAACCAATGATCACAAAGTTGTAAAGAAATTCTTGCAAAAGAATATCTTTACTAGATTTGGCTGTCCTAGAGCCCTTATCAGTGATGAAGGTTCGCATTTCTGTAATGCACCACTGGATAAAATTCTTGAGAGATATGGTGTCAAGCATAAAATTGGTACACCATACCACCCCCAAACCAGTGGCCAAGTCGAGGTAAGCAACCGGAGCCTTAAGCGGATCTTGGAGAAAACGGTGAATTCAAATAGATCCAACTGGAGTCTGAAGTTGGACGACGCACTTTGGGCTTATCGCACTGCGTTTAAGACCCCTATGGGTACGTCGCCCTTTCAAATGGTTTACGGCAAGGCATGCCATCTACCAGTCGAGGCCGGAGCACGAGCTTGCGGGCTATTAAATACTTGAACTTCGATAGCCAGCTCTGTGGCGAGAAAAGATTGCTGCAACTGCATGAGCTCGATGAATTCAGACTCAGGGCCTACGAGAACGCCAAGTTGAGCAAGGAAAGAACGAAGGCGCTCCACGATGCTAAGATTAAAGATCGGGAATTCAAAGTGGGAGACATGGCTTTGTTTGTATAACACCGAGGCTCCATCTTTTTTTGGTAAGCTTAAATCTAGATGGTCTGGCCCCTTTGAGATTCTTGATGTTCATCCTGGTGGAGCCATTACGTTGAAAGGGTACGGCGATCAACCGTTTAAGGTCAATGGTCACAGACTCAAAAAGTATTTTGGGCAACCCAAAGAAAAGCCTGAAGTACTGTACTTTCAACGGAGAAATGAAACGGTTGAGTCATTTATTTGTGAAGAGATTCCATCCGACTTCTTTGGAGTGGATGATGACCTTATTACCCCTAACCTTGCAGATACTTCTGTCGATGTTCCCGAGCTTTGTTAGCATACCTCGGCCGCATACGCGAAACAAGAACAAGAAGAAAAGAGTCAGTGTCGTCTGGAGAGAAAAATTTCATGATCTTATCGCGCACTTGACTTGTTGTTGTGGCGAAAACCATTTCCGTCCTAGTCATTCTGATTCTGACGGAGAAGTGGTTAGCCTCAAACCCAAGTGGCCTGATCCAGGTTGACTTGGTTCACTCTGTCAAGCTAATGACATAAAAGAAGCGCTACTAGGAGGCAGCCTAGTCTTTTAAGTATTTCTTTTTAGTTAAGTTTTTCAGTTATTAGGAATAAAACTTTGGTGAGTTGTGTGTTGGTTATCCTTGTCCTATTTGTGGTTGTTTTATGTGTCTACATGTTTACTCATATACCCCGTATACCCCGAGATTATCTGTTATGTCGAGTGTTGCAGATACGTTTGAGCAGGTTCGCAAGTTATTACTTTCAATGTTGTCTGTTCCTGATACGAGTGCAACGGTTTATTCATGCTCCGGCCTGACCACTGCCAATCTACTGGCCGACAACCATCTTTGGAACCAGCTAAGTATTCTTTTCTTTTATTTGCACATTCTGAGGACATAATGTGATTTAAGTGTGGGGGGTGCAATTCATGCTTTATTTTCGACAGTATGAGTAAATATCTTTGTTAAATGGTGAAATTTTAAAATTTTTCAAAGTACACTTGGATAATTGTAAATCTTGAGCATGTAATTGAAACGAATGGCTTGCTAGTTGTAGTTTCCTGACAATGATTTTATGTGACTTCGTGAGATAATTATAGCATGTTTTTACTGATTTGAGATAGTATTCATTTTTACACTCACGAAAGCCTTTGATATTGTAGCAATAATTTTGAACTGTATCCTTTCATTTTAGTGATTTATCTTAGAGAGATTTGTTCTTAATAGTAACAGTGAAGTAACACCTAAGTTCAGAACGTGCACTGTGAATATCTAAGGTTTGAATGTGATAAGTGAAACGTAACTAATGTTTTTAAAAAAGAAGTTGAGTTAATAATAAATAAATGGGTGTGTCGAAAGCTGGTTAATGATTGGAGTGCGGTAGGGCATTATCTCGAAATGTCCTATTCCACTATGATGACCAAAAGCTCACGACAATCAGGAAAAGCTACCCTATGATTTGAGTAAGGTAGGGTGTTATCCCGAAACATCCTATTCTACTATGATGGGTAAGAGCTCATTCTGATGTGCGTCAAAGAAGAAAAAAGAAAGTGAAAAAAAAAATTTAAGACTTTGTTATCGTTGAACTTATACCCAGTATAAGATGAATGATATGCTGTAGGGATTATCCTACTGAGTGCACGGGAAGACTTTGTGTGGAACAATTACTGTCTATACCTAGGATAGTCATTAAATTATTTGAAAGGGTATCGTTTGAAAGGATTGTGAAGATTGAAAAGGGCTTGTTATACACACACCGAATCTATCTCTATGTGGGTATTATTTGCTATAGTTGTTGTATCTTTTGTTACGTGAGTTAGGAATCCATTTGGATTGCATATAAGTGAGCTAGTTTTGATTGTTTTGCTCGGGACGAGCAAAAGTCTAAGTGTGGGGGAGTTGTTTACGACTAATTTTATGGTTTTTATCGAGTTGTTTCGTAACATTATCTCCCGTGTTTTAGTGATTTTTATAGAAAATCACTTGCCAAAAGGATAAACTAAGCAAATGATGTTTAAAGATAATAAATTGCAAAAGTGGCTGATTTATGTGTTTTTATCATTGGTTTTATGTTTATTTGGATGTTGTTACACTTTGCAATATTTTGGATATCTTGTAGATGCATATCTTCGGTCTAAAAGAGGTGTTTAGAGGGTTAGAAGAAGATGCCACAAGTTTACGAGTTCAACGGAGCAAATTTTCCTAAGTACTTAAATCGTTACATATTTTCGACGGAGATTTGACTCAGCTTAGAGGCATTTTCAGGGGAGGACTTCTTCATGAAAATTGTAGATCTTTGAAAGATCTTTCCAACGCACTTTGAATTACGTCAATCGGACTTCTACAACTCAAATGGTGGTCAAGTGGGTAATCAATTTGGGTAAGTGGAAAATCCCGAAATATACTCGTAATACGACGGGCTAGTCAAAAAGGCGTTTTCTGAAGAAGAGTCCTTAATGAAAGTTGTAGAGTTTTCCGAGAGCTTAATTATGACATTCGGATCATAATTTTTGGAGGTCTACAACTCAAGATATGAATTTTAGAAGTTTCATTCCTAAAAAAGAATTATTCACCGACTTAAATTAAAAAGCAGCCGCCTCTCATATCTATTTAAACGGCAGCAAATCAAACCCTAAGAAGACAATTTTGATACAGCCACATCATAGACGCAAAAGCAGCAGCCGCAATTATTTTCCAGCCGCACCAAAGCCTAATTAGGGATGAATTTCTCCAACCCAATAATCATGGTTAACAACATGATTATTGGCTAAGCACATCGCGGTGGGACAACGAATGAAACCGATCAACATCAACACCAACTAGAGAGATTTTTAGCCGTACTTTTAGTGAGTAAAGTTATCGTTTTTCGTCAATTAGAATTTGTTTTGTATTGTTTATGTTTTATTCGAATCGAGTGATCGATGAAACTATCGTTTGATTCGAATTTATATGGAAATATTGTTCAAAGTTGTGATCTTTTCAATTGATGCACTTAATTATAATTCGAGAGATCGTTTATAATTATTTGAGTAAGAGTATTAGAAATAATCTCGTGATCGTGTTTTGCATGTCGTTTTGTTTTACTTGAAAAGAAAACGAAACCCTAGAATTCGCTTAGAGAAATTTAATCGAATTCGTGATTGATCGTTACTAAAAATTATATCTTTAGCTTGCCATCTAGTTGGGGTTGGGTTGGTTGATCGGTGGATTCCCGTTGCCTTGCCGTTGTTTTAATTACTTGATAAATCGAATCATTAGTATAAATCGTTGATTGCTAAGTTAGTTGTTTTAAATTCTAGTTGTTAATTGTTAATTTTCTCGCAAATTTACTTGTTCATCGTTATCTTGTTCATTGCCTTTTAGATCATAATTAGTATAAAATTTAATTTTAGTTAATAAGTTGTGACATTATTTATAACAGCTATATTTTAATCCGATAATTATACGATTCCCTTAGGACGACTCGGTAACACCCTATACTACGATCCTTATACTTGGGGTGTTCCGGTAAAATAAATATAAAACAAGTTTTATCGAACAAGGAACTGGCCGAGACCAAGGCCAAGTGTACTGCCGAACTTTAGGCTAAACATGATGAGTATGTGGCAGAGAACTCTGAGCTCGGGCAGGCATTGGTCAAACTCCGTGCTGAGCTGGAAACTCTGGAAGCCTCTCTCCCGGCTCGGGATGCCCGAGTCGTGCACGAGTATAAGTCCTCCGATCATCTAGCTGGAGCCTTGAAGGTGCTGCTGAATCCTGTCATGCAACATGGGTATACGACGGGTGTGGACGAGGCAAATGCACAGCGTCCTGAGCTGGTTCTCCCTGACCTTATGCATTACCGTTCCTTGTACAAGGAAGGAGCAGGTCAGATCTACGATGACCGGTTGAGGGTGTTTAAGGCGGGTGAAGACATCGGGGTCAAGTATGCCCGACGTCGTCCAGCTTCTCAGAGCTCTGTGGCTGCCCCATCTTCAACGGAGCAGACTCCAAGAACCCAGACCTTATTATTTCTCCTTATGCTGTTTTTGTTTTTTGTAAAAACTTTGAAACTTTTCGTCCAAGTTGATGTACATCTTATACTTTGTGGTGCCCTGCCCACTATGCTTTGTACTTTGGCTTTATTTGGTTTATTATTTTTGGTTTGAATCTTTGAATACTTTCTTATGGATGTCCCCTTCCCCCCCAGAATGACATGCATCACTGATGGTTTGGATGACATACTAAGTTTTAATAAAACCCTGTCCTGGCCTGAGGACTTAGTTGAATTCTGGCATGACCTGCAGACTCAGAAGGTTTGATTTTGCAAACCTATTGAGTATAGACTCAGTTGTCACCCTGTCCTGGCCTGAGGACTCGGGAAACTTGTGGTATTCATGCTTTCGAGTCTGACCTACAGGACTCAGTTAAATTCTGGCCTGACCTGTAGACTTAGGAGGTTTGACTTTTGCAAACCTTCTGAGTATAACTCGACTCGCTTGAAACCATGTCCTGGCCTGAGGACTCGGGAAGCTTGTGGTATTCAAGTTTTCTCGAGTCCGACCCGAGACTCGGTTAAATTCCGGCCCGACTCGCGGAGGAGGTTTGACTTTTGCAAACCTTCTGAGTATAACCTGACTCAGTTGAAACCCTGTCCTGGCCTGAGGACTCGGGAAGCTTGTGGTATTCAAGCTTTCTGAATCTGACCTGCCGGACTCAGTTAAAAGAAATTAACCGCACTACAGAGCGTAACAATATATAACACCAAAGAATCATATGTTTATTAAAAATCAAAAGTGTTTGATAGCACTTTTATTGAAAAAAAAGACAACATAAAATGGAAAGATAGAATCAAGCCTGGATTCATCTCAGGCATAAAACTTCCTAAGGTTGTTGGCATTCCAGCTTCTCGGTACGGTCTAGCCACTTGCGTTAGCTAGCTGGTAAGCACCTTTGCCGTGAACTTTTACTACCTTCTATGGACCTTCCCTGTTCGGGTTGAGCTTCCCCTGGGGAATTTGCTTGCTGACCTCGTTCTTCCTTAGTACCAAGTCTCCTTCTTTGAAGTACGAATGCTTAACTTTAGAGTTGTAATACTGGGATATTCTCTGCTTGTACTTTGCCATCCGGATATTGGCCACTTCCCTAGCCTCTTCCAAGTTGTCCTTGGCGTGTCTGAGCTCAATGTCCTGATCTGTACTTGCATGGAACTCGGTCCTCGGGGAAGGGAGCTCTATTTCGGCCCGAATGACTGCTTCACAACCATAGGCTAAGGCAAATGGAGTTTCTCCGGTAGCCGAGTTAGGAGTCGTTCTATATGCCCAAAGGACGTTAGGCAAATGCTCGACCCATGCTTGCCCCTCTTCTTCCCACCTCTTTTTCAATCCAACCTTGAGCTGCCTATTTGTTTGCTCTACTTGGCCATTGGCCTGAGGTATCCGACAGAGGTGAAATGTTGGACTATACCCAACTCGGCACACCACGACTTGACTGTCCTGTCTTCAAACTGTGTTCCATTGTCCGACACCAGGATCTTGGGTATCCCGAAGCGACAAACGATGTTTTTCCACAAAAATTTCTGTATAGCCTTCCCAGTGGTGGTGGTCAAGGCCTCGGCCTCCACCCACTTAGTAAAGTAGTCGACGGCCACGACAAGATACTGTAAGTTGCCTGGGGCACGAGGAAGGGGTCTAACCAGATCTGCCCCCCACTGATAAAAGGGCCAAGGAGAGACCAAAGGAATCATGTTCTGTGTTGGATGGTGAGACAAATTATCATGCACCTGGCATGACTTGCACCTCATGACCAGCTCGTTCGCATCGCTTTGCATGGTTGGCCAGTAATATCCAAACAATCGGCATTTACGAGCCAGTGTCCGGGCTCCTGCGTGATTGCCACAAATGCCGAGGTGGATTTCCCTGAGTAGATAGTTTCCTTCCTCCTGGGTAGCACACCTAAGCCATGGTGATATGAATGATCGTCTGTATAGGATTTCATCAAAAAGAGCATACCTGCTTGCTTGTAGCTTGATCTTCCTGGACTGAGCCTTGTCAGTTGGTAGAATACCATGCTTTAGATATGAAGTTATAGGATCCATCCAGGTGGCTTGTTGGCTAATCGGTTGAACTTCATTTCGGACATAACTTCGTTCGGCCAGCTGTTCTACCCGAACTTTCTTATCTGAAAAGAAATTGGATGCCAACTTGGAGAGGGCATCAGCTTTTTTGTTCCTAGATTGAGAGACCTGCTCTATATGAACCGACTCAAGTTTTTCAAAGCAAAAGCTCGTCTTCGCCGTCGGTATTTCTTCATTGATTCCTCCTTTGCTTCATACTCACCCTTGACATGATTGACTACCAGCTGGGAGTCACTGAATACATGTAGATTATCTGCTCCGAGCTTTGTGGCTAGCCGGAGCCCGGTAATTAAAGCTTCATATTCCGCCTCGTTGTTTGTAGCCGTGAAATTGAAGCGCAGTGCATATGGGAATTCCTCCCCTTTTGGACTGAGGAGCAAAAGGCATGCCCCTGCTCCTTCTTTCCCAGATGCTCAGTCAACGAAAAGGGTCCAGGTATCGACCTGCCCTGCTGGCTGTTCTTTATCTGTCTCGACCTGAATTCCCTCAGCCAAGAAGTCGGCTAAAGCCTGGGCTTTGACAGCAGTCCAGGGTTGGTAGTCCAGGTCATACTCGGCCAGCTCGATCACCCATTTGGCTAGCCTTTCTGAGGTGTCTGGTCGTGCCAAGATCTGATGCAGCGGTTGATCTGTGACCACAGTGATTGAATGTGCCTGGAAGTATGGTCGTAACTTTCTAGAGGCATGTACTAGAGCCAGGGCTAGCTTCTCCGTGTTGGTGTACCTGAGCTCAGGTCCATGTAAAGCTCGGCTCACATAAAACACGGGTGTTTGTATGTTTCCTTCTTCTCTGATCAGGACTGCACTGATTGCTTCGTCAACTACTGCCAAGTATAAAAGCAGAGTCTCTCCTTCCCGAGGAGATGTCAGGGTTGGTAACTCGGCCAAATACTCCTTCAGATCTTCAAATGCCTTTTGACTGTCCTCATTCCACTGGAAGGGACTTGCTTTCCTCAGGATTCTAAAGAATGGCAGGGCACGCTGTGCTGACTTGGATAAAAACCTACTCAGGGCGGCCATGCGGCCGGTTAGCCTTTGCACCTCCTTGATGCTTCTGGGTGGTGACATTATTCTTAAGGCCTCGACCTTATCTGGGTTGGCCTTAATTCCTTCTTTCGAAATCATGTAACCTAGGAATTTGCCCGATCTGACCCCAAATGTGCATTTCTTAGGGTTTAGTTTCATTTGGGTCTGCCTGAGTACCCCAAATACTTCTCGGACGTCGGTCATATACTGATCCAGAAACCTGCTCTTGATCAAGAGATCATCCACATAGACTTCCATGCATCTTCCGATTTGTTTCTCAAAGATTTTATCCACTGCCTAAGATTGACAGGTTAGTTGACTCGATAGTCGGTTTTGAAGTTTTTGCGTTTCTAGATGCCTATAATGGTTACCACCAAATTGCTATGGACCCAGACGATGCAGAAAAAACGGCGTTCATAACCGAAGAAGGAACTTTCAGCTATGTTACTATGCCGTTTGGGTTGATGATGTTGGATATCACCTACGGATCCGAATAACCTCTAGGACGATTCAACCAAGAACCAAAACAATGGGGAATGTGGTTTGTATATGATTAAGACAGAGTCTGAGAGTTGGTTTCTCTCAAGTTGCCTATGTATCCAATAGTCAAATTGGAATCCAGTCATTCGTAGTTCCTTAGGGCTAATTATATAGGGAGGCGTCTCACCTCTTTTCTTGTCAAACAAGTCGTAGAGTCCTTAAACCCTAAGGATCACCATGTGTTTATCTCTCATAAGAGATAATCACGATATCATTCGAATTATAAGATTTCCTCCCAGTAATTCCGGGATTCTCTGATGATTATCCTATAATATAGGCACGTGTATTACTGATCATCTGAGTAAAGAGCCTGTCTGCCTCTGATGAGCACCTCAGGTCGCCTCGACCTGAGTTACAAGTCCTACCTCCCGGCCTGGCCGAGCTGCGCTGCAGTGCGGTAGCCAGGCAGGGAATGGGCAGACCTCCCTCCTGGGGTAAGGTCTTAATACTGTAGGGCTCCTGGCCCTTCAAGCTTCCCTCCTATCTTTCATCATTAACCTTGGGATGTTGTAAAGGTGACACGTGGCCAGGTCAATTAATACCATCGTCAGAGAGATTTGGCATCATCAAAAAGGGGGAAATTGTTGGAAATAAAATTTATGTTTTGATGATAATTCATCATATTTACTCAGAATATTATCTTAACCTCATTGATGAAGTGCTGAAGCTAGCTGTTATGGTGAAAAGCTAAAAGATGTCTAGAATTGAATGTTTAGGTTTTACTAGAGTCTGATATTTGTATAGGTTACATCAGAAAAGCATTGTAATAGTTAGTGTGTCATGAAACTGAAAACTGGAAGTCATTTAGAAAATTGGAAATCATTAAGATAAACAAACTGACTCAGAATACACCAATATGAAACTGAAGAAGATAAGTTCACTGAGGGACACAGACTCGGCTGGCTTATCTGGAAGATAGAAGAACTGAGGGTCACAGACTCAGTCATAGAAGGTTGAAGAACTGAGGGTTCAAACTCAGTTATGAAGATTACAAGTCGAGACTATAAAGTTAGACTTCAGGCAAGTTTGTGGTGACCTGAACTGACTTTATGGATCTTGTATGAAGACCTAAGAATCATAAGGACAATGAGTTCTTAGAAGATAATTGTTTATGGTGTACTCTGATTAAGTCAATTATAATCAGATGTAAAATTGAGTACTGATATTTGAAGAAGAGTAAAATCTCAGTTAATGCTCCAAGTCAGTCAAGAAACTAACAATTGATAAACACGGCATAAAACTGATCAGTAAACTCAGTTTTATATGTCAGCCATCCAACAAACTGATAGTACAGTCGAACGTTTTAAAGGAAGCAATTTTATTGGATGAAATACTGACACATCAGAACGGTCAGAAAATATAGCCGTTACAAGATAGACGTTGATTCAATTCGAATTCATGTAAGATGAACGTTGGACCTCACACTATAAATAGAGGACTTTGCACCAAGAACAAAGAAAATTATTAAGATCAAAAAGCATTTTTGTGCACTAGTCTTAGTTATTCGAATTGCTATCATCTCTGCGCTATAACAAGATCATATCAAGAATTTCTTCAAGTGTTCAAGCTACACAGAATTTACCCAGATTCAGACACTTTGAAGAACCACAAACAAGAATCAATTATCCCAATTTTTATTCTACATCAAAGGTTTAGACTGTGAAGCAAACCGGGAAGGTTTTGCCAAGGACAGTTGTTACAAGCAGTCGGATAGACTGTGTTTGTGGTGGTAGCTGGTGAAGAGGCATACGTAACCCTTCAAGGACCAGTGTTCAAGCAATTGAAGAGCAGGAATTCTACCTGTTCTACAACTGTTTAGATAGTGAAGCTAGGGATTAGCAAAGGACTATTGTTTAGGACTTTTTGTAACAGCTCACCTCAAGAAGTTCTAGTGGAATTTTCCTCTTACACCACAGGGGGAGAGAGGAGTGACAGGATTACACCACCGGGAACCTCTATAATTCTTGTTTATTTACTTTACGCAATTATTTATTTACTTAGCATTTATCTACAACATTTTGAGAATTGATTGTTAAACAACTCACAGCTCATAGACTGACATTCAGCAGAATTCAGTTTAACACACTCAGCTTTCACATAGAACAACAAGATCAAGAAAAAGGCTAGAATTATATCCGCTGCCGGTTGGATCAGTTCTTGCTTAAGTCAGTTTGACTTAAACTCAGCTCGGTAAGCTTAACTCCACACAAGTTTTAACTAAACCTTAATTTGCTTTAAATCCACTTTTAGGGACAAGTTTATTCACGCCCTCTCTAAACTTGTGTTAGCCTTTCCAAGGGACCAACATGTCCGCATACAGTCCAAGTGTCTCTACACTTCGATAGACGAGATCTATCCCTGCCCTTAAGGACAGAAGACATCTAATACGTGCTAGCCTGTTCGTACTATCAATGCCCTGTTTAATAGTACATCAATTTAGAGACATTTAAGTATCAAACTATTAAAGTGATTAGAGATCTAATCAACCATAATCACCTATCATGGTTTCTCTATCACGGTTTATACTAAGGACGTTACCATATAACAATTCATAATTGGTTTTTTAAAAGAACATATATATGACAACAGAATAACCATTTAATATATTTATAAACATAAAGAAATGATCCAACCCGGTCAGATCCGGTCCAACCCGATTGGGTTTAGGACACTATTTCAACAGCTTTTACCACAATATGATTCACAAAATAAATTAATCTAACTACAAGAAAGTTGAAGATTTACCCAGCAGACGAGAAGTCGTGATCTTCCGGATTGTATCTCCAAGCGACGACTGGTGGACGTCGATCCTTGTAGTAGAGCCTCCTCGAATATGCTCAGGAAAAACCATAGTTTTTCTTCTCCCAATAACTAGAACAAAAAACTAATTTTTCTCTTCTTTTCTTAGGTGTATGGCGCTATTGTGTGTGTGTATTGTGTTGGGAGGAACTCTCTTTATATAGGCTAATAATGAAATAGTTTGAGAGTTTATCTTATACACACATATTTATCTTTTCCTTAAAGGAAAAATAAAACATTTATCCAGTAGGAAAACAAATTTCCTATTTATCCAATAAAAAACCAATTTCTTATTTATAATTGTTTAACACATAAATAAGTATATTTTCCGAATTATTAATTAGGAGAAAAATTTCTTTTCCAAAAATCAAATAAAATGGCGACATTTTTATGCCAATTGGGATAATAGAAAATGTCTTTTCTATTTTACATATTGTTTACCGAATAAATAATATTCTCATATTCATTAAATAGACCAATTATTTAATTTATTCTCGAGGTTCCACAAAACGAGAAAACACTAGCGTTTTAGGAGCCAACCCGGGGACCATAGACCTATAACCAGTAGCTACAATAAATTGAATAAAATATTCATCGAACAGAACATTTCTACTCAACTTATTAATTCCGGAATTACGCCATCATAAATCCGAAACTGAACTCTATCGATTATAGATATAACTTATTCTCAGAAAGTCGAGTCAATAACTGTCAACTGATATAATCATTACATATAGACTAACCCTCCATAGACTATCCGTAACGAAGCGGGAATGTTTCCGTAAACCTTCTTCATCACAGCTTATCCTCATTTACCATCAACCCACTAGTGATCAATTAGTTCATAAACAATATGAACTCTTCCGATCGATCAGTTTCTAGGATTGACAAATAAAAGGATTGTCTTTCTACTTCCCGCAGGAAGGAATGGATTTCGTATCTGTGAGACACACACTCCTCATTCATTCCAGAATAGTGCCAAAATGAAAGTGATTCAGACCGCACTTCTTAGCTACCCTTAACGAATACATCAAACCCTATCTTGAAACAAGCATGAGTCTGCAATCACTTCAGGATTATGGTTATTCCATATATGATCATCTTGTGATTTAATAAGATTTCTCAATCACGAAATTATATGAGAAATGCAGATTAAATCGGACCAGTCCTATATGACTACATCATATATAAAAGCCTACTTAGATAACCAATATCGACGGTCCGGATAAGACGGTTACACCATAAAGTGTTCTGGGCGCATTATGGTTTAATCAATAGACCCCATACTTTGATTTTATTGACCACGGACTAACAGTTCAAGTGTATCAACATAAACTTAATCCTCACGTGTGACACACACTAAGTTATATGGCTACATATTATACAACTTGGGGTTTTCGGTAGTGTATTACTTATAAGCACAGAGCAAATAATAGGAGGATAATAAATCTGTCATTTATTAATCATAAAAACAATTATATAAATTGTCTTTCGGGCACTACTTCCAACAATCTCCCACTTGCCCGTAAAGACAAGCAACAATTGTTTTTAGAGCACCACACCTTTATTCTATCTATCCACAACATTCTCCCACTTGCTCTAAAGCAGATGAGACATATCTCCCAATTTCATACCCGCCAAGCGATTATCCGTGACATTAGATGTAACACGACTTGGTAAACTGATCAGCTAGGTTGTCGGCTCGAGGCGATCTTTTAGGACAGAAACATCGCCTCTCTGCATGGTCTATTTGATCAGGTGGAACTCTCTTTCAATATGCTTTCGACCTCTTGTGACTACGAAGATCATTTGCATGAGCTACCTCTCAACTGTTTTCACAGTAAAATGGTATCGGCTGATCGAGACCTGGAATCACTTCCCGATCCAACAAAGAACTTCTCAAGCCACTATGACTCTTTAGCTGCTCCAAAAGCTGTGATGTATTTGAGTAACATAGTCAAATTGGCAATGCTGGATTGCTCTAGACTATAGCTCCATCACTATGAGTAAACACTGAGCCCGAGATCGACTTACGATCATCCTTAATCTGACTTAAAACCAGAATCAATGTAGTCAACAATACTCAGGTTTGCACCCGAATACTCAAGCATACAATTCCCGTTTTTCAATCTTAGCTTTAACTGGAATTTAAAATTTTCTTCTTCTTTCCTTCAGCTTCTCAAGTGTAGTATCAATTTCTTCACTTGACAGATTATTCTTAACAGTTTTCCTCTTTTTCTTGCTGGGTTCGACAGCTTCTGTTAACACTTCTTCTTGGTTGGTTTGGTCTTCTCTGACTTGATTAGGATCTTCCATCACCTAATCTGGTCAGTGCAATTTTAGGAATCTTAAAGTGGTTGAGTATCCTCTGAACTAATTGTGCAAGTGTCTTCATTTGAAAGAATCTTCCTTTCTTGACTTTAGTTTTCTTCCGTGGCTTGTTCTCAGATGAGAACTGACTCATCGACTAATTAAATAAGTACTTTGGACAGTTGAAATTCTTCTCAAACCCGAATATGTAGAGTAGGTCCAGTTTTGAGCCAGATAGATTGCTGAAACTCCCGGCATTTCCAATGATGCATTTGGAAAACATCATAGTCCCTTGGAAAGGCTTTCAATGATGCATTTCCAATGATGCTTTTCCCAATGAGGCATTCTGGATTCAGACAAGTTTAGAGGGGGTTGAATAAACTTGTCACTTAAAAAAAATTCTCTTAAGTACACTAGAACTTAAAAGAATATGGAGTTATGATAACTGAGCTGAGAAAAGGTCTGTAGACTTTTTCCACAACTGAGTTGCAGCGGAATATATTTTAAAGCCTAAGTTATGTTCATAATATCATTTTGTTAAGTTATCTTAACATATGCTATGTGAATCTCAGTTTGCTGGTGTAAACTAGGTGGTGTTATGCTAGATAATGTAGCGAAGTACACAATCATAAACACAAATATAAAATAATTTAAGTAAATGCTTAATGTAAATAACACATAGTTTATAGAAGTTCCAGATGGTGTAAGCCTATCTGTCCTCCCTTCTCCTATGATGTTGGAGGAAATTCTCTAAGTTCTTAAGTTAACATTACAAGACAGAAAGTAAATAACGATTGTCCTTGACTATCCCTAGCTTCACAATCTTCGAGCCTTAGTCCTTAATAGGTAGAATTCTTGTATCGCTAAGTCTGCTCCACTGGTCCTTCAAGGGTATGATTGCCTCTTCACCAGCTCCACCACAAACACAGTCTACCTGAATGGACCTCAACTGTCCTTCACACCACCTTGGTGTTTCATAGTCTAAACCTTTGATTAAATCAAAGTTGAGACCTGAATCAAGAAAGGGATTAAACTTGTGTGTGAGATTCTTCTTCTTGATGTAATATTATTAGTCCAGTAAGCTCTATTTCTTCAAGTATGATTAGTCTTGAATGTTTCTTGAATGATCTTGAAGGTTTTCTTGATCTTGAAATAATGGAATTAGAACAAGTTCTTTTTAAAAAAAATTCTTCCCCGTATTCTTGATTTTTCCTTAGTATACAAAACTTAGAACTCTGCACACACCACCCCCACTTTTCTCGAGTGATAAGTGCTCTATTTATAGTGGTTTTTCCAAAGTTCAAATTTGAATCCTTATAGCCGTTGGTGGTCCTTCATAGTACATATCGGATGTCAATGTCCTTTCTGACAATGACAGATATTCAACCAATTAGATTGCTTGATGTCTAACGTTCTGATTAACTGATTGGTTGACTCATGCTTCAGTCAAAACTGAGTTTTCTGAGTTTTCAGTTTCCAACTGTCTTGTAGCATTAACTCAGTTTGTACTCTTCTTTAAAAACTGAGTACTCCTAGTTCCTCATCTGTTCCTTATTTGTGAGATCGGAGTACACCATATTTCTCTTATAAAATTAACTAAGTTTACATTGTGCTTATGTAACTTAGACTTTCAATACAAGATCTATAAAGTCAGTTCAGGCCATCACAGACTTACCTGAAGTCTAACATTATAGTCTCGGCTTTAGTCTTCAAAAACTGAGTTTGAAACCTAAGTTATTCAGTCTTTAAAACTGAGTCTGATCCCTCGGTCTTCAGTCTTTAGTTTTGTACATGGCCAAATGAGTTTGATTCCTCAAAAAACCATTCTAAATTGAGTTTCAGTTTAAGTCCTAGACTCCACTAAAACCTATCTATTACAATGTTTTTCAGATATAATCTATACAATAATCAGACTCTAATAAATCCTATACAATCAGTTTTCTAGACAACTTTTTGCTTGGCACTATAACAACTAGTTATATCACTTCATCAATGGTGTTTAGAACAAATAAACAAACAAGTGATGAATCATCATCAAAACTGAATTTATTCCCAACAACCATGGCAGTCATTGGATTCTCTGGTACATTCTAATGTGGTATCTGTGGTTGATTCTGGTTTTGTTGAACTAGTTGAATGTTAGGCACTTGGGCATCAGAAGGAATGTAATCTGCTCATATGACTCTTCACATTATATTCTTCTCCATGTGAAAAACATGGATCTGGAGATGGTATTGTAGGTTTGATTATCCCATCATCAAATAGCTTCTTAGAGGACGTAAATTCCCCCCTGAGTCTTATCCCCTCCCTCTGTGGTTTGAAACTTCACTAACAAAACTTCTAGACTAGGTGCAAGTCCAGCCAGTTATCCTTCTGACATGACATGCTATCAACTGTGAGGTTTCTTGAAATTCCTTGTATTGAATCCTTGTAACAATCATTTAAACTTTTCCATTGATTGAATCCCCTATGAGACATCCATAATTAAACCTTAACATCAATTATACCTTCACATTTATAAGGATAAAAGACTAATAGTACTTGTACTATTTCAGCTCATCTCTGATTCTACTTGGATGAAATGCTCTGTTGACTTGTGTATATTATGCTTTACTCAGCTCTGCTAACTTGAGTTTCTGCTGAGTAACTCTGATTCAACTTAGCTTTCTTGATTTTTCATGTGATCTTTATTTATGAGAACAAAGTACACCATATTTTCATTACTTGAGATTTCGCATCACATATCCTTGAATCTAAAGTGTTCTACACTAGATCTATAATGTTAATTCAAACTATCACAGACTTACTTAAGGTTAACTTTACAGTCTCAGCTTAGTCTTTAATACTAAGTGATGTGATCCATCCCGAGACATTTTATTTGTTTTGTTTATTTTAGTTTTTCGGTGTTTTAATGATTAAAACGGCCTTAGGCCCATGTCAAAAGTTGCCCATATGTTAGTATATTGGGCCAGGTGGTTATTTTTAGCAAATAAAAATCGTTTGGGCTTATTAGGGTTGAGTTAGATTTGTTACAAAATAAAGTGGCGAAAATTACATTGTAATTTATCCCACATCGGTCAGGAGATTGTCAGCCTTTTATTTTGTAGCCTATATAAAGGCAACCACTTGTAATTTTACAAGACAATCAATGATGAATCTATTATAATGAAATTGAGAGTTTTCTCTTCTTCCATGGTCTGTGATTGATCTATAACATCGCTTGCGAGCGAGTGATCTCTTTGTCGTTGAGATTGCACCCCTTTCGAGATCTTATTAGTGTTCTTGAGCAAAGCGCTGAGTTGTTCTTGGCCCTCTTCCGAGACTGCTGCCCAGTTAGGTTAGGGTTTTTCGGCTCGTATTGATCCTTTCGTCGATCTCCTGGGATCGTATCGCGTCAGTTGGTAGCAGAGCTCAGCGACGAAGGTATCAAATATCCCCGTTTATTTTCCTTCTTTAATTTTCTTATTCAAAAAATAAAATAAAATTAGTTCCCTGTTTTTTGTTCATTAATTTCATCCACCCTCTCCCAAGAACATCCAAAATCTTCAAATCTTCATCCATCCTACCCGGGAAACTTGAAGATTCTTCAAACCTTCATCCCAAAAACCTTAATTATTTTACAGATCCCGTTTTTTGTATCAGTTCGTTCCCTAACCAAAACAACTCTAAAAATTCTGCAATTTTTACTACATATACAACACATCTCGTGCTACAATTTCTCTCTTTAAACCCAATCCAGATTCAACATAAATCTTGCCTAAATCCGCCAATTACTCCAAAAAATCTGTCCAAAAAACTGCAGCAGTAAATCATTGTTTGAATTCATTTTCAGTGGGTTAAACGAATTAAAATTACCTGAAAATTGGTGAAATTATAGTACATTTGCAGATCTACAACTTTTGTCTTTGATATTTTCCAAATTCGCAGTAGTTTTAACGGAATCGGCACGTTAAGTCACGGCTATCAATCTGGAAATTTTTTAAAGATTGCATCAGTTTCTGAAAAACGATTGTTTGATCAACTTCTATAACTCTGAAAAATCTTAAATTTTGACATCCTTTAGAAAACGCTCTGTTCTACAACTTTTTTCTTTTGTGTTTTTCTAGATTCAAAGTATTTTGGTGTTTAAATACGTGGGTCCAGGGTGTGAAAATTTTCACACCTGTGAAATTCTGTTGTCAAAAAAAGTTTGTGAAAACTAAGGTATCTGTGAGGGTATAAATCATTGAAATGAGAGATGTTTGTGTTAAAGAAATCCTTGAGTAGTGTTGTGAACGAGGAGAATGATTTGCACCGAGAAAATAATTTTCATACGAGGTGTTGGATTAGTGGGAAGCTTTGCTTAATGAAAATTGATGCGGGAAGCTGTGCCAATGTTATAAGTGCTGATTTTGTCTCCAATTTAGCTATTCCTACGACACCTCATCCTCAACCATATACGTTGCAAGGGCTCAGTGATGTTGGTCAAATGCGAGTTACCAAACAGGCCTTAATCTCTTTTAATCTTGGTAGGCTCGATGATGAAGTTTTTTGTGATGTAGTTCCTATGCATGCTTGTCATATCATACTTGGGAGACCGTGGAAATATGATAGGAGGGTTACGTATGATGGGTATTTGAATAGCTACACCTTGCGCCATAAGAGGATGAGACTTACACTCCGTTCCTTATCCCCCGAAGATGCCCACAAAGATCAACTCAAACTGGAAGCTGCACATGAGGAAGCTCGTTTGTAATGTGAATCCGAAAGGAAAAAATCCTTGGTTGAAGCAAACAATGAAGAGAGTGTTAACATTCAAGAGGAGGTAGTCCAAGAGTCTATGGTGGCAGATGCAATCACCGAGGAGAATGAGATTGTGGAAGAAGTAGTGGAGAGTGATGAGGAATTAGTTGTGGATGAGATAGTTCACGTTGATGAGGCCTTTGTTGATGGTCATGTTGAGAGAGCTATTGAGCATGAGGAAGTTCTTGGTACACCAACCGAGGTTTTTGACTTATCTTTGCAGGTCCAAGATCATCTTCCATATGAGGTGGAGACTAGCAACTTGGATACGTCCAAGGCAGCCCATGTTGTCCCTTTACTTGATCTTTCCCAGGTGGTTCTTGGTGGGAAACTGGCGTATCATTTTGTTGATCCTTTTGCTGCATGTATTGATGAGGCTCCGATATTGCATTGCTCTAGTTATATTGCTGCCACACCATGTTTCACCCACAGTTTTGTCAGGCCACAATTCTGTTCTTCTGTCTCATTGTTGCAGCACACGTCGTCCTTTTCGCATCAGGTTGATTTGAGGTTTTCACTTCATCGTATATTTGATCCCGGCATAGAACTGATGTTTTTTGTGGGTTGTTCGGGATTGGTTTCTGATGCTGACTTCTATGACGTCTTGTTGATTCGAGGACAAATCCTTTCCAACCGGGAGGGAATGATGTGATCTGTCCCGATACATTTTATTTATTTTGTTTATTTTAGTTTTTTGGTGTTTTAATAAATAAAATGGCCTTAGGCCCGTGTCAAAAGTTGACCATATGTTAGTATATTGGGATAGGTGGTTATTTTTAGCAAATAAAAATCGTTTGGGCTTATTAGGGTTGAGTTAGATTTGTTACAAAATAAAGTGGTGAAAATTACATTGTAATTTATCCCACATCGGTCAGGAGATTGTCAGTCTTTTATTTTGTAGCCTATAGAAAGGCAACCACTTGTAATTTTATAAGACAATCAATGCTGAATATATTATAATGACATTGAGAGTTTTCTCTTCTTCCTTGGTCTGTGATTGATCAAGAACATCACTTGCGAGTGAGTGATCTCTTTGTCGTAGAGATTGCACCCCTTTTCGTGAGCTTATCAGCGTTCTTGAGCAAAGCGTTGAGTTGTTCTTGGCCCTCTTCCTAGACTGCTGCTCAGTTAGGTTAGGGTTTTCCGCTCTTATTGATCCTTTCGTCGATCTCCTTGGATCGTATCGCGTCACTAAGTTTGTCCCATCAATCATCATCTTCAATCTTCAAAAATGAGTTTGTAACCTCAACCTTCAGGTCTTCTTAATTGAGTTTTCTCCCTCAGCCTTCAGCTCAGTTTAAGATCCTAGACTCTGCTAATTTTCCTAAACCTAATCCTAGTCTACTAAGATCCTATCATCTGACCTTGTCTAATTAACCTATACAATATTGACACTAGTAAAACCTATACATTCAACACTAGACATCTTTTTACTTGCACCACATCTAGTCTGTCACTAATCATCAAACATATACATTTCTAACAATGCATCGGGACTTTCTCAGATTTCAAATGATCGGACGTGGAAGTCACCCTTCATAACTTTGAGGGGTTCTAAATAGGTGGAGATATTTGGAGAATATGGGTTGATTAATGGAAATGGTATTTTGTTTTGGGAGGGAAGAAAGATGTGGTGCCAAGAGTAGAAGTTCGATATGGTATTTTAAACATTTTAAAGTCCACCTTGTACTTATTCATGTGAGATTAGATATAGGTAAGAACATCTGGTGTCCTAAGTTGGAATGACATTTTTGTAATTAAAATTGTGGTGTCAAAAAATTTATTATATGTCACATTACAATGTGTGTTGCCACCTAATTCGGGGTGCCAGAGTAAGATGGTACGGTGTCAATAAGAAATTTATCATAGCATGTTTGGTTCCTATGAATGGATTGGAATGAAATGATTTTTATTCCATTCCAATGTTTAAGATATGATTTCAAAGTAATTGAATGAAATGAAAAATGTCCATTTTCATGAGCTCCAAAAATGGATGGAATAAGATGGAATAAAATGAAAATCGATAAAAACATATGGGTGGTGGTTAAGAGTGAGGTGGGACATGTTAGGTGGTAGGGAGAGATGGGGTAAGGTAAGGTAGATTGGTTGGTTGGATAGGGTGAGGGTAATGTGGGGTGATGTGGGATGGGTAATGTATGTGGGTTAGGGTGGGGTTGGGTTGGGTATAGTTAGATATGGAAAGGTATGTGGTAGGGTAATTAGGTTGGCGGTGTGGGGTAGGGTGTGGTCGAATAAAGAAGGTAAGGCGCACTGGAGCGGTGGGGATGAGGTGTGGAGGGAATGGTTGTATAGTAAACTTGGGTAAGATGGACATGTGAGTGGGCTGCGGGTGAGGTAGGTCTAGGTCAGGCATGGTAAGATGAGTAGGTATAGGTAAGGTGGGTGGCGTTGTAAGGGTTTTATGTGATCGCGTGTAAGTCGCTGCTACGAGAAGAGAACTAGGTGAATCGTAGTATTGCAAGGCAAATCAAGGTCGATCCTAAAGAAACAATGCAACTACTCCCTAATAAATTTACTAAACCTTTATTAAGATCACATAGAAGCGGTCTATGACCAACATAGAAACGGAAACCAAACGGTGTTCCTCCTCTCTCAACCTATCACCTAGATTGGTGTAATTAGTCGTTGTGTCTGCATCCTCTATAGTCCTTCTAATCAATCAATACATATGTTTTTAATTCTATATAAGCTATGGGTGCAATCTCCTAAACTTGTTTACTTCCATTGTAAGGACTAAAAACGTCTACGTGTCATTAACCTACCTTAAGCTGTATTAACTTACATGCATTAAGTTCTTGAAAATGTCGGCTCAAGACCGAGAACCTCCTTAGGCAGCTATCGACAATGACTAGCACGTTCCCAAGGATTGATGGAGACTATGTCCTAATTAACACTTCACTCTATGTCCTTCATGTTAATTTACAAATATGCAAAGAGGATTGGACAGATCTAACTAAACGTGGATTAAACATGTCCATCAACGTAGCTGACGCCGAACCTCCAGAATTAGGGTGACCTAGGATGCCCCGATGCATCGATATGGACCGTCGACTCATCGAGTGCAATGGTTCCTACTTCTAGGTTACATATCTTATTGTTCTGATTAATGGTGAATTACAAATTTATTAGACACCCAGATTATGTACATCACGTAAAATTAAACTAATCTACCATAACGAAGAAATAAAGGAACGTTCAAAGCTTCATACCTTCGAAGATGGAGATGTAGCTTGATCAACTCAATCTAATGATGGATTGCGGGAAAAGGAAACCAAAATAAAACTCAAAGCAATGCCAAGCAAACTTTATTTCATAGAAATTGATTAATTGCATTGAATATATGAAATATATGGCGTATATGTTACAATGGGGTGCTACATGCCCTTTTACAGATCCTGCAGCTGACTTAAGCCTATGACAAACCCTAGCCGACTTTGGTAAACCTCGTAGAGTTGTCTATCCTGCTTCCCAAGACTTCGACTCGGCGGGCCGGGCCTTCAACTAGTCGAGCCCATCATTGCCCTCTTTCTTCAGCAGATTTCATGGACCATCTTTTTTCTGCCCAGCAACTCTTTCCCATCCCAAATTCGTTTCCCCATTGCTCCACGCAAAAGGAATTCCTGAAAAGTACGTAAAACAAGACGAAAAAGTACCATTACCAATGGATAATTATATAAATGCAGAAGTAACAACGAAGGAACACATACTATGAAATAGTCATGCACTTTGCATAATATCCGGACCATCTTTCATCAATCGAGCATAAATTGGGGGTAAATAATGTATTATATATAAGGCTAAATATAGTGTTATCAACTTCCCCCACTTAGTTTTTGATCGTCTTGAGAAAAAAAGAGAAAAGAGAGTGAATTCGCAGATCAATATACAAGTTCATTAAAAACAGCTCTATGTCAAGTGGTCGGGTTAAGAAACATGTAAGCTATTATCCACAAGTAACCCATTAAACACTATTCTATTCATGAACCGGTGTGTGTGTGTGTGAAAATAACTCATCAAACAACAGTTACACGGACAGAATTACTTTGTCCCTTTTCGTCATTTTTTATATTGATTTATTCATTTTAAATTTGTAGGTCATGTCAACTGGGCAAGGAGGACCGAGAACCGAGTACTACTCCAAGGCTCGCATTAATCACATTTATTTTTTGTGTGAGGTTCGAGTAGATTGTTGATAAGAAACTTGCAAATATGGGTGCCTAGCAAGAAACATTCTTAAATCTAACACCAAATTGCTACCCTCTTTGCCAAAGAACTTTTTCTTTTCTGCCTGGACATCTCTCAAAAATCTATCTATCCTGACTGTCTTCTCACTTTGATAAACTACTAAATCCATGAATCCTCTAGAGGATCTTCATGATGCTCTAATCCGGGTGGCATATATGATGTAGATGGACCAGATAGAGAAAAATAGGCAACTCGATGAGGGGCAGCTATAGGCGGCGAGGCGACTAGCGGACTGCATAGATGATGAATAATATCATCCAAATTCGTGTGAAGAGTATCAATATCCATCACAAAGTCCTAATTTATCTCATACTGAGATCTTCCCCCGCCATGTACTAGTGTCCGCTCACGCCGAGGTGCTCAAGGAGTTCTAGGCGAACCAGTATAACCTGAAACCATCTTGGTGCTCAAAATAGGTTTGGGCTCCTCCCAAACATCGCTAGCCAGAACCGGGCAACCATCTGCACTCGTAAAAACATCGATCATGTGCCCATAAGGCAGCACATGTTGGGCAGAAGTGCCAGTTCTAATGCGAATAGGGTGGTGCATAAGCGAACTAACATTCCCCTACAGCTCCTGCTTGATATAAAACATCAACTCAACGTGCCTTTTAGTAACCGAAGCATTGTGATCAACCAGAAATAGATGTGCAAAACAAACCAGTGTAGCAGTTTCATGTCCTAAGTTTATTCATCCTCGAGAAAGACATCGAGAGCTCCTGCGTATTCCGCTGTCACACATCCCCGATGTACTCAACTATCATCTCCAGTCTGACCACATCAGGCTCTCTCGTGGCCATAGTGAAATCATCGTCACTCACAGATGCGTCTATGATGCTTAAATACTCATTGATCCTCCCCACGGAGAAGTCAACACACACTCTTCAAACCATAAAAAATGTGGCATGTGTGTTGTGAGCCTCAAATGCATAAAACTCCCTAACAAGTGTGGCATTTAACTTGATTGGAATCTCAGCCATACTCAACCAACCGTGTTGTATCAAAATATTAGAGATAAAGGTACCATAGTCGTCTAAGTACCCTACTCATAGGAAACATGATGAACATTCCAATGGCTGTTAAATGACACGTATATCTACAACGATGTGAATTGTGGGATCCCATTAATCAAAGGGTTTACATTCCCTTCGACATCCTGTTGGCCATTGGGCCTCCTGCTGGAACGGCTTCTCTTGTTAGACATCTAGACTGAAGATTGAGATTGATGAACTGCTTCTGGAACTCAAAACGATCTCGACACGCCGATATTATGTCTCATCGAGATGAAGCTAATTTTCCAGAATCTGGAAACAGAGAGATGATTCTGCTGATCCGAGGGAGGTTTCAACGGCTTGAAAGTGGCGTTCATTGGATTGAAAGCCTTTTACTGGAAGTTTTCTGAAGAAATGATGCAGAAGATGAAGAACAACTATACAACAGCAATGGAAGCAACACAAAACAGCAACAACGGGGAAATGGGTTTAGGAAATGGTGATTTTAGGTGGTTTTGGTGGTTGTGTTGGTCCCTTGAAAAGGCTTTGGTTAAGTTTAGAGGGGGGGTGAATAAACTTAACACTTAAACTTTGGAGTTAACAAATTCTGCAACTTCAAGACTGCGATACTTCGCAGTCTATCGATACCTCGATAGCCGCCGATAAACGATAGTCCACTGATAGTTAAGTTTGCTGAATTTGTGCAGCGGAATTATATCAAAATTAAGCCTTAATACTTGTTGTCAAATATGATACTAAGTATTAGATACTCAGTAGTGTATGTGTGTGATTTCAGTTGCTAGATTCAGTAGATTGATGTGTAAAATAAACTAAGTGCAGAATGTAAATGCTGAAAGTAAATAGGCAGCTTTTATAGTGGTTCCAGGTGGTGTAATCCTGTCAGTCCACTCTTCTCCTGTGATGTTGGAGGAAATTCACTAGAGATCTTTGATGTTGCAGTTACAAAGATTCCTAAGTTGCTTGTCCTTCACCAATAACTATGGCTTCACAAACTGAAAACTGGGAACAAGTAGGATCGCTGCTCCTGAGTCTTCCACTGGTCCTTGAAGGGTAGGATTGCCTCTTCACCAGCTCCACCACAATCAACAGTCTTTCACACAACTGTGCTTCATTGTCTTCTGCAAGTTCTTTATAAAATAAAGAATGAATCAAATAAATGATTCAGTTGCAGCAGTTTGATTAGGATGATATAATCAGTAGCTTGCAGTCTTCAAGTGTGTAAACTTGATGTAGCTTGAATACAGAATACACTTGAAGAATTTCTCTGGATCAGTAGCTTTAAGTTCAGTAAGTCCAGCAGGGTGTTTTTCCGCTCAGAAAATTATCTCTTCAAAGTTTATCAATTTTTCTCAATCATCATCTTGTTTCTGAGTTGAAGGTCCTCTATTTATAGGTAGGAGTGCATTTGACTTGTATTTGAAATTCAAATGTAACCGTTCCTTGTTTTTGTCCCATCTGATTTGCCTTCTGTCACTATTCCTAGGACTGACACTGTCAGAATTCCTTTTTGACAGTGCAGTCTGTCCACCCTTTGACTTATAACCATTGGATAAAAATCTGAATAATCCCAACGTCCTTTTGATCTCAGCCATTGATTTATTTGATAAATCAGAGGTAGTTGGATGTCCTTATCCATGTAATCTTCCAATATAATCTTGAATTAACCGAGGTATATCATCATCAGGTTCATCAGTCTGCTGAGATACCAATCAGTCTGCTGAACTGCAATTTGCTGTGTATAAAATACAATGCAGCTGACTTCTTTTATCTAACTTTTATTTGTGAAGTTAGATTACACCTTTTTAATTATAACCAAGTTCCAAACATCATCCAACTTATGGAACTTAGACCTTGTACACAAGGTATATGTAATCAGTTCAGGTCATCACAGACTTGCCTAAATTCTGATTCCATATCCTTGACTTAAATCAATAAGTTTGATCCCTTAGCCTTCTGTAACTGAGTTTGAGCCCTCAGCCTTCAGTCTTCAGCATGTTCCAGACTAGTCTACTGACCTATCTACCCTACTGATATTTGACCAGTCTGCTGATAAGAATCAGCAGCCGATTACAGTGCTTGTTTGATCAAACCTATTTATGAATCAAACTCTAATAAACCTATACATTTGATCTAGACATCTTTTTGCCTTTGCATTATAACAGCTAGTCTGGCACTCATCAACAAAACATAGAAATAAGTCCAACAATTTCCCCCATTTTGGTGATGATGCCACTACCCTCACCTAACAGCAAAGCAAAAAGATAAATACAAAAACAGAACAAATATAGTCATCTTTCATTATAATCAATTTGTTCAAAGATATTACAGTCTAGAATCAGCAAAAACATAAAGCAGTTAAAGTATGCTGATCTACTGTCTTCTTTCTCTTTCTTGTCTGGCCTTTTCAACTTGTTCTTGATAGGCCCTGATTTCTGCTATCATATCCCTCATCCATTCATTTTCAATCAGTGTAAAATCAATGTTGGGATTGACCTCTTTCCACCAATTCCATGCTTCAGGCAGGAGAAGGTTTATGTGATTCACTTTGAATCCAAATTTCATATACAGTTCCTTAAACTCTTCAAGTGAATCCTTTGCTTTTGTGATAGGTAAGTTCCTATCACCTCTGCCACTTCTTCCACCTCTTCCACTTCTGCCACCTCTATTGGTTGCCCTTAAGGCTCTAATCCTTGTCTCCCAAAATTTCAGTCCCAAGAAAGAGTTGAGTCCTTTATGAAACCCCTTGTCTTGATAAGGTTTCCTCCTATTGTAGTACTCTTTCTTGTACTGCCTAAAGAGATCATCAGTAAGCTGGACTCTACCAGGTGCAGGTTGCCTGAAAGCATTGGTTTCATCTATCCATCTCTTTTGTGCAAAAAGTCTTACAGCCTCTTTTGCTGCAGCTGTTTGGCCCTCTTCCCCCGTAGTGACATCATCAACAAACCGGGACATTAGGCCATGAACACTCTCCTGTGAGATAACCAGATTATTCAGTTGCCCTTCCATAATCTCAGTTCTGGTATCAATTGCTGTGATCCTTTCATGCATTGTTTGCTCCAACAGGGTTATCCTCTCAGTAAGTTTAGGATCAAGCACAACCGATTGTTGTGCAGCAACAGGCTCAGCAGGTCTAGGGGTTTCAGCAAGCTTGTCAAGTTTTTGATGAATGGATGTAAATTGATCTTTCAAAAACTTTTCCTTCAAAGTATTTCCTTGCTTGATTCCCCTCACATCTAACATCATATTATTGACAGCATTTTGAGTAGATGTGAAATTTGAAGAAACTGTATCGGCAGATTGTCTGTTCTCATTCACCAGTTTCATCAGCTCTTCAAATCTTTGTTCCTGTCTATCAAGTTGAGTTCTTAACTGTTGCATGTCATTCCTGACAATCCTCAACTCATTCAATACTTCTACTGGTACCTCACCAGTCATTCTTCCACCAGTAGCTCCATCAGCAGGCTCCTCAACATTGTATTGTGGCCTCTGATTGCTCACAACCATTGCCCAACTCCTATCTAATCCAGCAGGATTAGGTCCTTGATATTCTTCCAAGATAGGATCGAGGGCTGGTTCTTCAAAAATAGGTACAAATTCCTGTGGGGGATCAGCATCAACATTTTCTTCTTCAGGCATCTGGAACTCCTCATCACTAAAGTCATAGTCCAGCAGCTACTCATCCTCATTAACAGCACTCTGCTGACCATCTTTCCCTTTAGTGGTCTTGTCTCCAGTAGGCTCCACTACAGCAGCCTCTTGAACAACAACATGGGTTTCCTCCAAACCCAAATTAGGTTCCAACCTTTGTCCGAGTCTTTGTTTGAGACTCGGCGGCTTTGTACCTCCTATTCCAACTCGTGTCCGTGTGCTTGTTTGTAACTCAAAGAACTCCGTACCTCCTCTTCAACTCTTTGTGGATTGAATATAGCCTCATTATCCACTTGGAATCCTTCAGCATGAACCAATCTTGGTCGGGATAATGGCATTTTAGTAAGAATGCCCTCAAAGTCAAATCCATCTTGATATTCAATAGATTCTTCTGAGCTGGCACTAGGTTCACTGAAGTCGGTGACCTTCTCTTCATCCAAATCCTCACTCTGTTTTGGTTCAGTTTGTGCAGTAGGCTCTACAACATGGAATGTAGAAGATTCATCAGCTAGCCTACCAGCACTTAAATTAACTCCTTCATTGATCAATGCTTCCAGATCATCCATGGTGAGGTCCTGTAGATCCTCATCCATTTTTCCAGTCTGCTGGCCCTCAGCAGACTTACCAGTCTCAGTGGGTTCAGCTTCTATGCCATCAATGGCTCATTGACCAGTAGCTTCAATTGTTGTTTCTTTAGCCACTCCACTAGTCTCCCCAGGGAACATGGGGGAATCATCATCAGAGTCTGATGAATCACTGTCTGGTGTGTACTTTGGATCTCTGAACATAATTCCTCCACTTTTATTTCCTTCATCCAAAAGATCCATCAGCCTAGATTGCAGCATGCTAGTCCAAGAGACTATCCACACCCAGCTGCTCAAATGCCCATTCTTCAAATCCACTCATTGGATCAGCAGCTGGTTTCTGTCTCTTGTAGAATCCAAACTTCCACTGAAAGTAGTTTTGCACCTTTTTGAAGTTAGGATCTACTTTGTCCTTCTTAGATGCCTTCTCATATGGCATAGATGGCTTTCTAGTGGCAGGTTCAGTAGCTTGCTGACCTCCAAAAGCTCCCACAAGTAAATTCATTGTTTCTTCAACAGATGTTTCAAAGTCAGTAGGTTGCTGAGATTGTAAATTTATACCTACTACTTCCATCTGTACAACACTTGGTTCCCCCTGACTTACATGCTCATCAGTAGGGTTAGCAGCAGACTGCTCTTCCCCCTGAGTTCTTGCAACACTTGCAAGGTCTTCAACCAAATTTTCAACCGCCACAAGGGTTCGGTTCGGCTACTACGGCAGGCTCAGGGTCAGTAGACTACTGTATATCTTCAACAGATTGCTCAACAACAACCTGTTCAGCTTCAGTAGACTTGACAACCTCTTCTGGTGAGGAGTCAGTAATTTCTACTGGCTTGATGATAGTTAAAGGCTCAGCCTCAATAGCCTCTTCTTCCTCTTCTACTGATGCTTCTTCTTGGACTCTTTGTGGCTCCAAGTTTTTCAATTCTTTCCCCTTTCCATGTTTCTTTTTGTGGATAATTTATTTTCTTCTCTTGGAAAGTGGCTCATCATCTTTTTCAACCACAGTAGACTTCCTCTTTCTACTGGCTTCCTTCGGTTGTTCCCTCAGAATCTCAACAACAGTTCTTCTTGCAGCAATGGCTGGGTCAGTAACCTCTTCTTTAGCTGGACCCTCAGCAGACACAACAGTCTGTGCTGTTTGCTTCTTTGTCTTTTTAGGCTTTAAGATTTCAGTGATCTTCCTTGTATCTGCAGCCTTTCTTTTCTCAGTGGTCTTCTTTGGTGCATCAGATTTAGTAGATTTCTTCTTAGTTTGCTGGACCTGCTCACCACCAGCATCACCATCATCTCCATCATTATCATCATCAGCAGCCTCTGCAACACCTTCTTCATCATCATCAAGACCAGGAATAGCTTGATCAATCTCTTTCTTGTATCTAGATTGATTTATCTTTTCAGGTGCTACATCAGGGATTTCCAGATGATTCAGCAGGGTCTGAACCATCAATCCTAAGGGTAAGGCCTTGGATTTCCTTTTCCCTTCTCTTTCTTCCTTGGCTACTTTCTTCATATAATGAATGAAGTATCCAGCCCAATCAAATTTCATGCTCCTGCAAATAATCATCATCAACTCTATTTTGGGTCCTGATAGAGTGTCCATACTTCCAACCAGCCCAAGTATGTTCTTTGCAATGAGTTTGCTCAGTAGACTGTACTCATTCCCAATATGTCTGCAATTGATCCCTGGAACAGATTTGGTGGCTTCATTTGTTTTGATTTGATCAACAAAATTCATCTTGGATAGTCCCATTGCTTCAGGATTTACTGGACCATCCACTACTTCTTCAAATCCAAAAACTTCCCTCAGCAGACTTGAGGAAATTTCTATTTCTTGTCCATTCACAGCCATTTTGAATGCTTCAGTTCCTTCCTTAATTTGAATGTTCCTCCAGAAACTGACACATTAGTATATGAGATTGTCTCCAATCTTATATTCAGCACATTCTCCAGACCAGCATATCTCCGTATTCTTCTACCAATGTTAATAGCTAATTCAGTCTGGTTAGCATCAACAACAAAACCTCTAACACTTTGGCTTGACTCAATCTGAACATCAACCTTTTCTGCCATTTTTATGAGAAGAATAAGATGAAGAAGATAGATTGTAAATCTGTGTTCACACAGTGTAAAATCGTAGTGATAAAGCAGATTTAGCAAGTATAGAAGATCTGCTGTGAGTAGATCTGTATAAATAGACAGTGAGTAGTTGTAACTGTCAGTGTATGTACATTGATGCTTGACCACGATGAATCTGAGTAAATGCGGTCTTGACACGTGTTCCATAACTCCTCCATAGTGTTTTGTAACCGTTGGATCGTGTTAACTATGGTAATAATGGATAAAATAAATATCCCGCCAATTGCTCTTTGACTATAATAAAGTTTGACTCTGTAACATTCCATTCAGCAGGGTTGTCCTCAGCAGGGTAGGCTCAGCAGTCTGCTGATAAAGGTGCTTCGCAGCCTGCTGACAAAGTGACTCTGTTGATCCTTGATTTCTTGTTTTGTTCAATTGATAATACAAGATGAAGTTTAATACCAATGACTGATCTGTCAAGTGAGCTCACCCAACATGACAAAGACCAATCCCCTTGGCAACCTCATTTGCTCAATTGTCCAAACATAAGTACATGGAATTGTTGATACCAATGACTAATCTGCTAAGTGAGCTCACCCAACATAGCAAAGACTAATCCCCTTGGTGAATTCCAGTACACTCCTGATTATCAGTCAACTTTTATAATTCCAAGTTCAGTCCTTAATTTCGCAAATCTTTCACTATCAAATGGTTTAGTGAAAATATCAGCAAGTTGATTTTCAGTAGTTATATATAGAACCACCACATCTTTCTTTTCAACATGATCTCTTATAAAATGATGTCTCACATCAATATGCTTGGTTCTTGAGTGCAAAACAGGATTTTTAGTTATTGCAATTGCACTTGTGTTGTCACACATAATTGGGATTTCCTTTTCTTCAATTCCATAATCCCTTAATTGTTGTCTTAGCCATAGTACTTGTGCACAAGAACTTCCGGCGCTATATATTCAAATTTTCGGCGGAAGGGGAAGTTGATATTGAATTCTGTTTCTTGCTGAACCAGGAGATCAGTCTACTTCCCATCAACTGACAGGTTCCTGTAGTGCTTTTTCTATCAATCTTGCATCCAGCATAATCAGAATCTGAGTAGGATATAACTTTAAAGCTTCCATCCTTGGAATACCATATCCCTACTCCCAAAGTCTCCTTTGGGTACTTGAGAACTCTCTTGACTTCACCTAAATGACTTTCTTTAGGTTTTGATTGAAATCTTGCACAAACACCTACAGCAAAGGATATATCAGGTCTCCTGGCAGTAAGGTACAGCAGACTTCCTATCATCCTTCTATATAAAGTCTGATCAACATCTTTGCCTTCTTTATCTTCATCGAATCTGATATTTGTGCTCATTGGAGTTGATATCTTGGTGTTGTTTTCCATACCAAACTTCTTCAGCAACTCTTTGGTATATTTGGTTTGATGAATGAAGATTCCATCTTTCATTTGTTTAACTTGCAATCCCAAAAAATAGTTCATTTCTCCCATCATACTCATTTGGAATTTGCTCTTCATTAGATTTGCAAACTTTTCACATAACAATTCATTTTCAGAACCAAAGATTATGTCATCAACATAAATCTGTATCAGCAGGGTGCTGTCCTTTTCATTGATTCTGAAAAGAGTTTTATCAATGGTGCCTTTAGTAAAACCATTGTCCACCAAAAATTGAGATAAAGTCTCATACCATGTTCTTGGTGCCTGTTTCAATGCATAAAGTGCTTTATTGAGTCTTTACACTTTATCTTCTTGATCTTTAACTTCAAATCCAGGAGGTTGCTGTACATACACTTCCTCCTCTGGAATTCCATTCAAGAATGCACTTTTGACATCCATTTGATATACCTTGAAGTTCTTATATGCAGCATGGGACAAGAATAGTCTGATAGCTTCCAATCTTGCAACAGGTGCATATGTTTCATCAAAATCTATTCCTTCTGCTTGAGAATAGCCTTTTGCAACTAGTCTGGCCTTATTCCTTACAATGGTACCAGATTCATCAAGTTTATTTCTGTATACCCACTTAGTACCAATGATATTTGCATGAATTGGCCTTTCAACTAGTGTCCAAACTTGATTTCTTTCAAATTCATTTAACTCTTCTTGCATAGCAATTATCCAATCTGGATCTGAAATTGCTCCTTCAACAACTTTTGGTTCCATTTGAGATAGAAAACAAGTAAACATAGCTTCCAGTTGTCTTCTGGTCCTTACACCTTGCCGTACATTGCCAATAACTTGTTCAAATAGGGGTGATTCCTTAACCATTGTGGATTCGGTTAGTTTGATTATCAGGAACCTTATCTTCAGTAGGGTCTGCTGTAGCTTCTTCAACAACAGGGGGTTCAGCAGATCCTTGAATTCTTCAGTTGTTGCATCAGTAATGTTACCAGCAGGGTGTTCAGTAGGGGCAGTGTCTGAAACTTTTAAGTCATTGAATCTTTCCAAAACTTCAACACAATCTGGATCAGTGACTTGTTGATTCTCAGCAAGTTCACAATCTTCATCTTCCATACCAGTGAACTTAGGTTCATCAAACACAACATGGATTGTTTCTTCATGCTTCAGTGACCTCTTGTTCAGTACCCTGAATGCCTTGCTGACTGAAGAATATCCCAAGAAAATCCCTTCATCTGACTTTGGTTGGAATGTCTTCAAATGTACTTTGTGATTTATAATAAAACATTTACCTCCAAATGGATGGAAATAAGATATATTTGGTTTTCTTCCATTTCAAATCTCATAAGGTGTCTTCAGCAGCTTCTTGTTCACTGATGTTCTATTTTGTGTATAGCATGCTGTATTGACTTCTTCAGCCCAATATCTTTCAGGTAGCAATGCTTCACAAATCATTGTCCTTCCTGCTTCCTTTAAGGTCATGTTTCTTCTTTCAGCAACCCCATTTTGCTGAGGTGTACCAACAGCAACAAGTTGATGTAGTACACCATTCTGTACACAATATTCTCTTATAACTTTGTTGAGAAATTTAGTACCCTGATCTGATCTTATTTTTATTACTGTCAGACTTTTCTCATTTTGTAATCCTTTAAATGATTAGGCATGCTTTTGAGTGTTTCACTTTTCTTGTTCATAAATATCACCCAAGTGTACCTTGAATAATCATCCACAACCACTAAGGTGTATTTCTTTCATGTCACACTTGTTGGAGTTATTGGTCCAAATAAATCCATATGCATCAGCTCCAACACTCTATTAGTTGATTGTTTATTTTTGACTTGAAGCTTGACTTTATCTGTTTACCCTGCTGACATGCATCACATATAGCATCCTTCTTGAATGTGATCTCAGGTAAACCAATCACCAGCTTCTTCTTCACCAACTGATTGATATCATCAAAATTTAGATGATTCAACTTCTTGTGCCATAACCAATTGAGTTCGACTTGGTATGCACAATCGAGCGAGTTTTTCGGAACTCAAGAGACCAATCCACAACATACATGTTTTGTTGTCTTCTACCAAACAAGACAACTTGATCACCACTTTCACTAATGACAATGCGAGCTTGTTTTTGTCAAAAGTGACCTTGTATCCCATGTCACGAATTGTCCAAAGTGCTCGGCAAGTTGTAGTCCAGTCCTTCCACATATGCAACATTCTTGATTGTAAGTCCATTTCTCACAATTGTGCCATATCCTCTTGTGTATCCAGGTGTATTCTTGTTGCAAAAATTCACCCTTGGACCATCTTTTGCCACAAAGTTTGATAAACAGTGTTTATTCTTTGTCATATGTCTGGAACATCCACTGTCAAAGTACCAGACACCCTACAAAACAGAGTTAATACATCTTAGGTACCCAAACCTGTTTGGGTCCATAGTGGTCAGTAGTAAGCATGACCCTTGGTAAGTTTCCATAAGGTCTTCTCCTAAAAGTGTCATACTTTAGTTCATACATGTATTCCACACATCCATAAGTCCTAACAGTAGGTTGTGTAGGATTCACATATGTTTTCTGGCCTTTTGGTTTATAATGTTGTTTGAAGTGACTTTTGGTGTTAGAAGCATTAGTATAACCATTTGTTTGCAGTCTGTTAGGAACGTACCCCGTAGTATGGAGTCTGCTGAGGTCCCTGCTGAGGCCTTTTATAAGTCCTCTCGTTGAGTCCTTTGCTTGATTCCATTTCTTAGGTTTTGCCCTAGCGAATGGTTATATTGATTGTTTCTATCGCGAGGTACGGGAATATTCCAATCATCATCGGTAGGGAACAAATCTACCTTTCCCCCGAGATAAGTATCCCTTGAATGATTAACATTTTTAGATTTAGGATTCTTATCCTTGGAATATTTCGACCTTTACCTTTTTGTGGTCCAAATAGACTTGGTAGCAGTGTGCGCTATCGCAGGTCTAGAAGGTCCAACGATCCTATTTTTGGATTTGTTCTTTTTATTAGGAGCTGTTGACTTCTTAGACATCTGATTTTGCTTCCTTGAGGCATTCTTAGTAGGTTTTACTGCCTCAGCAACCTTACTTGGAGTTGGATCTTGTGCAGGTACAAACTTAGGACCAATTCTGGTACTAGGTTCAGTGACCTTACTGGATCCACTCTTTTTGGATTGTTGAGTTGCAAATCCAAGCCATGTTCTATCACCATAAGGCTTTCCAGATTTGTATGCAGTAGAGGAGCAAGATGGTTCGGTAGATTCGTGGGCCTTGGATGATCGAGGCTTACACTGATTCTGTCCAACATCTTTTCCTTACCTTTGAGAACTCTTAATTCAGCTTTCAATCTTCCAACTTCTAATTCAAGAGCTTCTTTTTCAGCCTTCACAAACTCATAACCAGATTGTATTATCCTCAGTTGATTAAGGATGTCATCCAAAGTCTCTTTATTGTCAGAATTTCTAGGATTTGAACCACAAGTTAATTCACAATCACTTCCAACAGAAGTATTGATAGATACAATATTGTATACCTCCTCACTTTCATCCATATTGGCCATCAAAGCATAATCTTCCATATCAGCAACCAGTGCTGTGTCATCTGATTCATTTCCCTTTTCAGATTCCACTTCATACCCTGATTCATCTTCAGCAACCATAGCCTTCTTTCCATGTCTTCTTTGTTGACTCTTGGTCTTCAGTAGGTCTGGACAATCAGGTCTAAAGTGCCCTGGCTTCTTGCAGTTGAAGCAAAGATAATCAGGTTCCTTGCCTTGTTTTAACTCAGGACAGTCAGGTTTGAAGTGTCCTGGTTTCTTGCAATGAAAGCACAGATAGTCAATGTCTTTCTTTGATTCTTCTTTCTTTCTTTCAGTAGGCCTCTTTGTGAAATTTCTTGATGGGGCCTTTCCAGTCTTCATCATCCTGATTTTCTTGCTCAGTAGGGCAATCTGCTCTTGCATCTCATCCAGAAGATCATCTTGTCCTCCAGATGTTTCTTCCTGATGTGAAGCAGCCAATGTAGTGGTCTTTGGCTCTTCTTTTTCAGTCTCAGGTACCAGCTTTTTGCTAAATTCATAAGCCTTAAGATCTAAAATAATTTGAAGGTGTCTTCTTCATGCAGCTTTCTCATCTCTTCTATTGCAGTCACCTTCATTTTCCAAACATCTTTTGCAGGTAATGCTTCCAAGATTTTTGTGTTTATTTCCTCTTTTGTGTAACTTACACTCAGCAGGGTAAGTTCATCTAGGATTGCATTAAATCTTGATTCCATCTGCTCAATGGTTTCATTTGGTAGCATCTTGAACTTTTGAAACCTCTTTTTGACCACACTGATCTTATTCTTCTTTATTGCATCAGTGCCTTCACAGATCAACTGTATCTTGTCCCAAAGTTCCTTTGCAGTTTTGCAATCTTTAACCTTCATGTACATATTGCTATCCAGAGTTCTGTAAATGATATCAATAGAAATGTTGTTGAGGTTTTCTCTCTTCCTATCTTCTGCATTCCATTCTCTCTTTGGTTTTGGAATGTACTCTGTAGTTTCACCCACTGTCACTGCCTTGGTAATCTCCAGTTATCCATCGGTTAGTACATCCATCATCTCATCATGAGTTGCGTAAGGTAAGCCTGCATTCGACGTTTATACTCATCAAATCTATCTAGAGAACACATCAACATAGTTCTAGCATACTGGGTGTTATCCATGATGCAAGTCTTTGAAAATCAGTAATTTGAAAGAAAGTTTCAATGAATTTTCACAAGCACAACAAGTAGGATTTCTTCAGCTGCTCCGATACCAATTGTTGGTCCCTTGGAAAGGCTTTGGTTAAGTTTAGAGGGCGCGGGTGAATAAACTTAACACTTAAAACTTTGGAGTTAACAAATTCTGCAACTTCAGCAGCAATTTCGATATACTTCAATAGTCTGTCGATACCTCGCAGGCCGCCGATAAACGTAGTCTCACGATAGTTAAGTTTGCTGAATTTGTGCAAATGGAATTATATCAAAATTAAGCCTTAATACTTGTTGTTAAATATGATACTAAGTATTAGATACTCAGTAGTGTATGTGTGTGATTTCAGTTGCTAGATTCAGTAGATTGATGTGTAAAATAAACTAAGTGCAGAATGTAAATGCAGAAAGTAAATAGGCTGATTTTATAGTGGTTCCAGGTGGTGTAATCCTGTCAGTCCACTCTTCTCCTGTGATGTTGGAGGAAATTCACTAGAAATCTTTGATGTTGCAGTTACAAAGATTCCTAAGTTGCTTGTCCATCACCAATAACTATGGCTTCACAAACTGAAAACTGGGAACATGTAGGATTCCTGCTCCTGAGTCTTCCACTGGTCCTTGAAGGGTAGGATTGCCTCTTCACCAGCTCCACCACAATCAACAGTCTTTCACACAACTGTGCATCACTGTCTTTAGCAAGTTCTTTATAAAATAAAGAATGAATCAAATAAATGATTCAGTTGCAGCAGCTTGATTAGGATGATATAATCAGCAGCTTGCAGTCTTCAAGTGTGTAAACTTGATGTAGCTTGAATACATAATACACTTGAAGAATTTCTCTTGATCAGTAGCTTTAAGTTCAGTATGTCCAACAGGGTGTTTTTTAGCTCAGAAAATTATCTCTTCAAAGTTTATCAATTTTTCTCAATCATCATCTTGTTTCTGAGTTGAAGGTCCTCTATTTATAGGTAGGAGTGCATGTGACTTGTATTTGAAATTCAAATGTAACCGTTCCTTGTTTTTGTCCCATCTGATTTGCCTTCTGTCACTATTCATAGGACTGACACTGTCAGAATTCCTTTTTGACAGTGCAGTCTGTCCACCCTTTGACTTATAACCATTGGATAAAAATCTGAATCATCCCAACGTCCTTTTGATCTCAGCCATTGATTTATTTGATAAATCAGAGGTAGTTGGTTGTCCTTATCCATGTAATCTTCCAATATAATCTTGAATTAACCGAGGTATATCATCAGTAGGTTCATCAATCTGCTGAGATACCAATCAGTCTGCTTGAACTGCAATTTGCTGTGTATAAAATACAATGCAGCTGACTTCTTTTATCTAACTTTTATTTGTGAAGTTAGATTACACCTTTTTAATTATAACCAAGTTCCAAACATCATCCAACTTATGGAACTTAGACCTTGTACACAAGGTATATGTAATCAGTTCAGGTCATCATAGACTTGCCTAAATTCTGATTCCATATCCTTGACTTAAATCACTACGTTTGATCCCTTAGCCTTCTGTAACTGAGTTTGAGCCCTCAGCCTTCAGTCTTCAGCAGGTTCCAGACTAGTCTACTGACCTATCTACCCTACTGATATTTGACCAGTCTGCTGATAAGAATCAGCAGCCTATTACCGTGCTTGCTTGATCAAACCTATTTATGAATCAAACTCTAATAAACCTATACATTTGATCTAGACATCTTTTTGCCTTTGCACTATAACAGCTAGTCTGGCACTCATCATCAAAACATAGAAATAAGTCCAACAGGTTGTTTATGATAGTTTATGGTGGTTCTTGGTTGTGGGTGGTGGTGGCCGAATAAATGAAAAGAAGAAGAAGATTTGGTAATTTGGCTAAGTTGTAATGGAAGAAGATGTGGTGAAAATATGGGTTAAATTTGAGGGAGAGAGGTTGGATGGGGAAGAGTTGTGTGGAATGGTGGGGAGAGTTAGTTGAGGGGATTGAGGGTGATGTTGAGTGGAATTAGAAAGGGAATTAATGATAGAGGGTGGAAAGATGGATGAAGTTGGGCAAATGGGATAGTGGGTCTGTTGCACTGGCTGACGCATTACATGACTCAGCGAGTGGGCTCCATGTTCTGTTGAAATGCTTCAAAACTCTTCCTAAACTTGGAATTAGCATTTTGTAGATCTTGACGAGGCGAAAACAGCTTGCGCCGAGTCGAGCTCAACACTTTTCCAGTTTACCCCAGGTTTCAATCCAGCTGGCCTTTATTGCCCCTTCTAACATCATACCCTTGATGACTCATCCTTAGCTTCATTCCTGCCTTCTTTTATTATTCTCCGACTAAAAAACCTAAAATACTTCACCTAAGCATCTGATGTCTAAAAAACCTTATCACCATCTATTGGTTTGGGGCCACTGGATGCGTTAGTATAAAAAAAAAGCTCGTAGTTCACTCGGGTTACTCTTATTGACTCGATCTATCTAAAGATAAAAGAAGTAGTTCTGAGCTTAAAGTCCTCAGCTACACTTAGATTCTCAATCACAATCGGTCAGATTTCCGGATTTTCATCCGACAGACTTGCACTCGCGAAGCTTTCACCGAGGTCCGCCTGCCTCTCATTCAATCCATGCTCTTCCCGGGCCCTTAAGGCTAAGGAAGAAACATTTTCCTTCTTGTCTAGAAAGAATCCCTCTCGAACATCCCCAACAGGGCCCTGAGCATGTCTTCTAACACGCTTGGCCCTCTTAGCCTGCGCACTAATTTACCTCGTTTGCTTCATTTCTTATCCATAATGTTTGAAAGTCCCACTTTAGAAATGTTCAACCTGAAACTTTCACTGTGCGAGGTGGGCTCATCTGTCTACATAGGAGTAGGATGACTTGCCTCCCTTGACGCTTTGTATTGGTCCTTATCCTTTTTTTCCCGAAGCACACCTATCGAAAACTCAAGCTCACCGGCACCTGTTACCGCAAATTCTTTTTGAATATCTTCAACGTTTACACGCTCCGTACCCTTGACACTCTGGAAGTCGAACTTATCATCCTGCGATCTCCAGGTCTATTCTCCAATGTCTCCAAGATCCTTATGGTTATAGCATCATTATTAGATCTTAAAGTTTTGGACCCGTTGTCCATATCAATCAAGACTCTACTGGTAGCTAAGAATGGGCGTCCGAGGAGGATTGTGGCACAAGGGTCCTCGGGTACGTCCAAGCCTAGAAAGTCGACTTGATAGTCAAAACCGCCTGCACTGACCGTATAGTGACTCGACTTGTCAGTGACCATATTAACCCAGCGATCCACGAATCTCATTATGATACGATGACACATGATGACCGAAAAAGTTGCCTTAAGGCAAAGAGATAGAGGGATGATGTTGCTGCTAGCCCCGGTGTCATACAAGGCTAGCCCTAACGATCTACCTTCTATGGAAATAGGCAACCTAAAACTACCAAGTGTCCAAGTTTCTCGATCCCACAGGGGTCTAGGTCTTCCTTAGGCTCTGAGGTCTCATAGTCCAGGTCTCGGGATCAGACTCAGAGTCAGAAGAAATATCATACACATGTATAAGAGACTTACTATTCTTGAAGACCTCGCATTCTTTTAGGTTGGCCTATTGATCTCTCATGGACTTAGCATCTTCATCTCCAACTTTATTCTCTTTTTACTCTCGTATTTACCATCCGAAATTCTTGTCCTTGGGTCAGGGCACATCGAGATTGGTTTCACGTTCAAAGCAAATCAGTTTCTCGTCTAGTTCTAATATGGAAAATCCTTCTGAGTGAGGATCCAAAGCATTTCGCAAGTCCTGCAAGGAAACCAAAAGATAAACAAAAACACGGTTAGCGAACATTCGCTTTAGTTGGGTTACATCTCACTGTTGTTGACCTATTAACTAAACGAACATGGATGAACACAGAGTTTACTCGGAGTTTGGGTTCCTAGATTTTGATTCGTCGAGAGTATCCCTTGACTGGTCGAGCCCAGTTTCCTTCCCTCTTATTTGACAATAACACAATAACTTGCAGAATCGACTCAAGACTCTAAATAAAGTAAATAAATCAAAAACAGAAAACTCTTAATTAGAATTTTAATAAAATTATCAGTAGAAGTTGGCATTGTCCCCGGCAGCGACGCAAAAAACTTGATCACATGTAAGTCGATGCTACTAGCACGAGAACTAGGTCAATCGTAGTATAGCAATGCGAATCAATGTCGATCCCACAGAGACAATGCAACTACTCACTAATAAGTTTACTAAACCCTAATTAAGAGCACATAGAAGCGGTCTATGACCAACATAGAAACTGAAAACAAACGGTGTTCCTCCCCTCCAAACTTATAACCTAGCTTGGTGTAATTAATCATTGTGTCTACGTCCTCTGTAGTCCTTCTAATCAATTCAACATATGTTTTTAATTCATTATAAGCTACATGTGCAATCTCCTAAACCTATTTAATTCCATTGTATGGACATTAAACGTCTATGTGTCGTTAAACTACCTTATGTTGTATTAAATCACACGCATTAAGATCTAGAAAGTTCCGGCTCATGACCGAGAACCTCCCTAGGCAGCTATCGACAATGACTAGCATTTCCTTAGGATTGATCTAGACTATGTCCTAATCAACACTCCACTCTAAGTCCTTCATGTTAATTTATGAATACGCAAAGAAGATTGGCCTGATCTAACTAAATGTGGATTAAACTTGTAAATCAACGTACCTGACGCCGAACCTCCAGAATTTGGGTGACCTAGGATGCGTCGATATAGACCGTCGACTCTTCGAGTGTGGCGGTCCTACTTGTGGGTTACATCTATCGTTCGGATTAATTATGGTGAATTGCAGATTTGTTAGACACTCAGATTCACTACATCACATAAAATCAAACTAATCTACCATAACGAAGAAACAAAAGAATGTTCAAGCTTCATACCTTCAAAGATGAAGATCTAACTTGATCAACTCAAGCTAATGATGGATTGGGGGAGAAGGAAACCAAAGAAAACTCAAAGCAATGCCAAGCAAACTTTATTTCATAGAAATTGAATAATTGTATTGAATATATGAAGTATATGTTACAGTGGGGTACTATAGGCTTTTTATAGATCCTGCAGCCGACTTAAGCCTATGAAAAATCCTAGCTGACTTAGGTAAACCTCGTAGAGTCGGTTAACCTGCTTCCCAAGACTTCTACTAGGTGGGCCAGGCCTTCGACTAGTCGAGCCCATCATTGTCCTTTTTCATCAGTAGATATCTTCATGGACCTTCCTTCTTCAGCCCAACAACTCTTTCCCATCCAAATCCATTTCCACATTGCTCCATGGAAAAGGCATTCCCAAAAAGTACGTAACACAATATGAAATACTACCATTTCCAAGGGTTAATTATATAAAAGTATAACTTTCCAAAAATATTATATAAATGTAGAATTAACAATCAAGGAACACACACTAGGCAATCATCGTGCATTTCGCGCAATATCTGGACCATCTTTCATCAATCGAGCATAAATCGAGAGTAAATAATGTATAAGAAAGGCTATATATTGTGTTATCAGTATGGTAAGGTGAATGAGGTAAGGTAAGGCATGGTTTAGTAAGGTTGGATAAGTAGGTGATAGGGCGAATCGGGGTGGTGCGGTAAGGTGGGTAGAAAGGTAGGGTGCGATGGGTTTGAGTGGTAGATAGGAAAGTGTGGGTAGGGTAAGGTGGAGTGTGGTGATGCAGTAAGGTAAAATGTGGTAGTGGATAGTGGTATAGAGCTACCCCAACAAACCTACCTAAGGCTACCCATTTCACCCATCTCCACCACCTACTATACCCTACGTTATGCACACTGTCTTACCCTACTCTACCTTATGTACCTCGTCCTACTCATCTCTCGATATGTCATCTATTATTAAATTCTTTTTATTCTATTCTTTCATGTCTATTATGAAATTTGTTTAGTTCAATTCTTTAATGTTCAAAATACTAATGAATGAGTGCATTCCATTCCGCTTCATTTTATTCTAGTGATTTCATTTAATTCTATTTCAATCATGCAAAACAAAGATGTCATTATATTATTGGAGAATTAGGGATAATGACAGCTTTTGAAATATTTTTGAGTAACAGGACCGCTACACATTTTTTATTGGGAGAATGACAATTTTATGTTTTTTTTATAGCCTGAAGGACAAACCAAAAAAAAAAAAAAAAAACTCGCGCATGTTCCCGTAGCAGGGTAATTGAAACTTTTTTTCTTTTTTCTCTTTTCTCCTCGATTTTCAAACGCTTATATCTTTTGATCTTGAGATCCAAACGTGATGAAAATTTCACAGAATTTTTTATTTTTTGATGCTCTTCATTCTGAGACTTGGTTCGATATAATTACATCATTTTTCGTGAGTTTCACTGTCGAAATTCACTTAGTGAATCTCCCTAGTGAATCCTGAAAATCAGTGAATATCGATAGTGAATTTCGACAGCGGATTTTATGAAATCACGTCGGAATATGCAGAATGTGGTCTCAAAATAAAAAACATGAAAAAATTAAAAATATTGGTCAAAGAATTTTCAAATTTGAAGTTGTAGATTGAAAGATATGAGTGTTAAAAAAATGGATAAAAGAGAAAGTGTGTTGAGTTTTTTTTTATAGAAATTCTGCGCCAGTAAAATAATAAAAAATAGTTTTGTATTTTATGCAAAAATTTTAAAAAGCTGTCATTCGCTCTAATTGATGAAATGTTTGTGTTATTCTCCCTCATTACCCCTATTATTATTCATAACTACTAAACCACATTTTGTCCTTTTTTTTTCTTTTACAACAGTTTTTGTCTCTTGATAGGAGTCTTTACGTAACACATTTTTTTAGTAACGTTACGTTCAAACAAAAAATAGACACAACAATAAAATAAATCTTGAACAATTGATAGTGGTGCAGGATAGGCGAGAGACCCATTAATTATATAAATGTGTTGGTGTTTATTTTACTCTGGATATAACATTTTCCAAAAATTGAATGGCTGACGCCATACAGCCCATACCTGGTTGATGAGATTTATCCTAAAACAATTTGACTTTTTCGGGAGAAACAAAAAAAAAAGCAGTACAGTTTACCTCAATGCTTAAGATAAAGCTATGGCTCCCGGTATCCCCAGGGCAAAAAATAGTAGGTATAGGGCAAAATTTGTCCTCTCTTCTCAATTTTCCTCTTTGATGATGCAGAAATCATCACGGTGGCCTAGCGGTGAGAGTTTAGTGGATATCTGGCTGATTTATGGGTGATTGAATGTAAGCTAGCCGGAGTTGCACGGCGGTGATGGGAGGTGGATGAGAGAGGATGTAGTCTTGCAGAGCTTTGGCCTGCCTTTTCCTTAGAATTTATATATGATCTAGGTTACACAAGACTTCCTTTATAGGAAGAGAAAACTTAGGAGCTAAGTAAAAGACAGGTGTTGCGAAGCAGCTTAGTCACTAATCTTACTTAATAGCTAAGCAAACATTAAATATCTAAACTGCAAGTAGATAGAATATCTTGGCGGCGACCTTTTGTGGTCGCATAGGCCGCCAGCTCCGTTTGTCTTGTCTTTGCTCCCTGTTTCCTCTCAAGTCTTGTGCGGCCTTTTGAGGGCCATTTGTCCAAGGTTGTGATCCGGCCCCCTAGTTCTGGTGACGCTCTAGGAAGGGTGCGATGGCGGCGACCTTGACTTGGTATCATTGGCGTCTCTAGCGATGTAGTCGCGGACCTTCCGCCGGTATGATAAGCCAGAGGTTATTTCCGGGACTAAACGGTGGCGATATTATTTGTATCATCAATGGCCCCCTACTCCATGTCTGGGCCATTTTTCATGAAAATGTCGAGCGTGGAGTAGTGAGCTCAGGGATAATGCCTCGTCGTCTAATGCGATTTGTTCACTAAGGACCGTGCTTTCTAAGCAAGCGGCCTCGAAGAAACTTTGGGCCTGTATTTGCGACCTTGTCGTCTGATGCGACTTGTTCACTAAGGACCGTGCTTTCTAAGCAAGCGGCCTCGAAGCAACTTTGGGCCTGTATTTGCGACCTTGTCGTCTGGTGCGACTTGTTCACTAAGGACCATGCTTTCTAAGCAAGCGGCCTCGAAGCAAATTTGGGCCTGTATTTGCGACCTTGTCGTCTGATGCGACTTGTTCACTAAGGACCGTGCTTTCTAAGCAAGCGGCCTCGAAGCAACTTTGGTCCTGTATTTGCGAACTTGTCGTCTGCGAGGTTATCTGCTCGTTCAAGGATTATCGGGGCAGTTCAGTAGTCAGATCGTGGCTGACGCTGGTTCCCTTTATAACTGTAATTACGTGGGCATTGACGCCTTTGATAATTGCCCGTGCAGGCACGTGGGCATTGATTAACCTCCATCATGATTGCGGTTTTTGAATTTCAGCATTTGAATCGACCGCGCAAATCTCAACCGTTGAATGGATTATTTCCTAGCCATACGATCGAAATTCCGTTGCCTATATAAGGCTTGCATCCTTCACACCTCCTTACTTTTTACTCTTTTATTTTCCCACACTTTTCCTCTAAGTTTTCTCTCTTCTCTTTCTCTGGGATTGGCAAAGGTTTTCCGGCGAAGGTTCTTGGGGAGGATTTGGTGGTGGCTGAGGCGAGTTTGTGGTTTCCGGCAAGTATTTGAAGATTCCGGCGTGCTCTCGCGGTTGTCCGTTTTAGCTTTTTCCCAGAAACAGGTAAATCCTTCCTCCCTCGGCCTTTTTCTTTTTTTCTCCTTCCATATTTCATTCTGTCTTGGTGTATTTGATCCGCTTGTGGCAATGTGTTCTTGTTTAAGGTGTTTTGAGGGCGGAAGTGAGCCTTTTAAGTTGTGTTTGTGTGCTGGGCGTGCTTTTCTGGGAGAGGAAAATAGGGGAGTTTGGCGGTTTAACCCAGAAACCTCTTTCTCTTTTTGCTATGTTTGCTTTTTGAATTTGTATTTCCCTTTACTTGCAACTTGCTTTCCATTTCTCCTGTAAAAATGGAGGGGAAGGCGTCGAGATGGGTGCGATTACCTTCCTGGCTTAATTCTTATTATCCCCGGTCTGAAATTTCCACCTTTTCCTCTTCTTTTTGCAGGATGTCCGACGGAGAATATTCTTTGAGAGGCGATTCCGACGAAGATCTATAGGCCTTTGATTACGCACAAGAGGTAGAGGACGACGACCATTTTAACCCCGATGTGTCCGCCAGGGACGACCTGCTAGATGAGATAACCACAGAGGGGGCTGCTGTACATGTGGATGACGACCTGTTTGGTTTAGATGAGTTTCTTCCCGACCCTATCCCACGACGTAAGAAGAGTCACAAAGAAATGGCCCTAGCCCAAGGGGTAAGCACTAGCGAGGCCGGTGGGAGAGATATGTCTGATGTCGAAGATCAGGCCACTGAGCCCGGCCCTAGCGGCGCCGCTGAGCATGACCAGGCGTATATCGAGGACGCCGCTCTTCACGAGCTTATGAGGTCGAGCGAGGATGAGAATGCCCCCTTACCTCATAGGACTGTCTGGGAGCTTCCAAAGAAACAAAAAAGGAAAAGGGACCCCAAAACAACTGTTTGGAAGGCCGCTACCAAGGAAAAAAACCTGAAACCCATTAATCCAGAGGCCTTGAAAGAATTTGCTATTCTGACTGCTTATGAGAAGGCGCTGGAGGAGAAGTGGGTGAAGCTTCGTGACAGCGATGATCTTAACAAATTTATTCGCCGCCGATTTAAAATTGACACAAGTGTGTATAGGTTTTCTTTGCTAGATTATTCGAAGGAGGAGGATAAGTTTAAACCCGGAGATCGCGAGGATTATGTTTGTGCTCGCCGTCCGGACGATACCCTGATCCTGCACTTTGATCATTTCTTTGCGGGGCTCAGACCTCCATTTGATCCGTTATTTTTTAGGATTTGCGAGCTGATGGGAGCTTTGCCTTCTGATTTTGCCATTGGGGCCATCATTCAGATTATGGCCTTTATCGTGATGTGTCGGACAATGATGATAGAGCCCTCCCTAACTTTGTTGGGCCAATTCCACCTATTCTGCGGGATGGGCCTTACGGGACAAGTATCCTTGAGGACCAAGACGCCTCGCTTGCTGTTTTTGTTACCAAATAAGATCCATAGTTGGAAGGAGCGGATCCTCAAGGTGGAGTCTAAGGTCGGCTGGCCATTTCCTAAGGCCGCAAAGCGTATGGGAAAATCCACCCTTTCAATCGACGATCCTCCAGTTACAGAATGGTGCTTTGTTAAAGGACTTATAGCGCTTATACAATCTAATAGGGTCGAGGCCTCTTTGAGAAACGTGGCTTGGGTCGATCTCCTCGACTTAGCCATTCCACTAGCGCGCATGGCTGGCATTGCGGGTCCGGGTAAAGTGGAGCCGTTGGTTGCCGTGGTTCCCGAGGAGAATGATCCCGATTGGATAGGAGATTGCCATTTAGGCAAATTTTTTCCGTCCGAGTGTCCTGTATGTGGAGGCGACCCGAGTAGAAGACCGCCTTGTAACGTTTTTTGCTTTTTATCTGCTCATTTCATAAGTTGTCGTTTTGCTCTTTCTTTTGGATCCATTTTTAACAAACTCTTTTACAGGTATGGACGCTACCGAACGTAGAGCTCAAAGGCAGAGGCTCGTTGATGACCAGGTTAAAACCCGACAGGCGACCCTGAAGCAAGTTCTGGGGAAAGTACCCCGCACTGTGGATGCCTCTACTGTTGATAAGACATATGATCTTACTAAGAGCGCGGCGGCGCCCACAGTGCGGGCTCAAGCCAGGCCGTTGCCCAAAAAAGGTCGCAAGCTGATGAATCCGCAAAAGAGCCCCAGGGTCAGAAGCGATCTAGGATCGAGAAAGCCAAAACTGCAGGCGGCGCGGGCAAAGGATCTGATCGCTCGGGTAAGCGAGCTGCTGATAAAGGCTCTGAGCGGACAAAGGTTATTGTTGAAGAGGCCCCCGAGGGGGTGGAGCCGCTGCCGATGGGGACACTGCCTCGTGGTTATAAAGGGAAAGAGGCTGTGTGGTTGGATGCCAATTTCACCCAAGGCCTTGACATGAGTAAGGCGAGCCAGATCAGGGAAGCCATTGCTAATGTCATTCCTTTGGGTCGTCTTGCATGGGATTCGCCGCCTAGGGTTCAAATGGAGATCGGAAGGGGTATCACTGCTCGCGTCGTGGTTCAAGATGACGCCCCCGCTGGTGATGAGGTCGCTGAACTCAAAGATCTCTCAGGTCAATTTCGAATTGCTGCCTCAATGGTGAGTTTTTATTTGCCATGTGTTTTTCATTCTCATTCTTTGCGTTTCTGGCGGGCTTATAATTCTGTCTTTTTCAGCTTTGGACCCGTATAAACAAGGCCATTGATGCAGCTGAGAGGCGCAAGGATGAGATTAAGAAAGTAACGGCAGCCCTTGGGGCCTCGGAGAAAGCCAGGATCACCTCTGAATGCAAAAGCTCGCAGGCGCTGACCGAGGTTGAGCGGATAAGAAAAGCTATGGCGGAGAGCGCCAAATTGGATGTGGAGCTGCAGAATAAAGTGTTGGCTCTGAAGGAAGAAGCCCGTAAATCTACTGAGGGGTTATTGGCCACGCAGGAGGAGATTGTGAGTCTAAAAGAATAGCTCGCTGCTGCAAATAAGGCCGCTCAGGAGGCGGGTCCGGCGGTTGTGGATGCTTTTAAGCTCTCTGACGAGTTTGGCGATTATCAGGATGCGAGCTTCAACCAAGGTTTTAATCACCTCGCTCGCTGTCTTTGGGCCTATCATGGTAGAAAGTGTATTACCTTTGAGGAAATGCTCCTGTGGGTTAACATGTCCCAACGAACTCCCGACCAGCTGGCTCTTCATCCAGATATTCCTTACGCGGCAGACCATATCGTCACTATTCAGACCAATCAGATAGAGCACGGCGACCCCGTGTAGGATCCTCCTCCAGTTAATCCTGTCAACTTTGCTATTTTGAAGAATCCTCATGCTGCTGCGAACAATCAACCTGGCGACGAGTACATTGACACTCCTCCCGGCTCTGTTTAATTGATTTTGTGCTTTTGTTTTAGAACATTTACTTTTCCGCGATCTTGTAATAACTTAACTTTGCTTCCGCTTTTGAACTGCTTTACTTTCCGCATTGATTCTGAGGCCGCGTTTGGCTTGTTAAACTTAATTTGTGGCCGTTTTTGGCCTCCTGATTTATGTATTGCACCTGTTTCTTTGACTTATTTCCTTTATCTTGTGGATCTTGTATGTCTCCATGTGGATCTTGTATGTCCCCATCCCCCTTTATTTTGGCGCGGTTTATCTAGCTCACAAATATAATTAAGACGTACAAGATGAAAATTGATCGAAAAATCCTGTTGCGGCCCTCTTTATTTGGAAGAAAGGTAACAGCGACCTAGTTTGTATTAGCTTAAGTGCGTCGCATGTGAGCGTTTAAAATTTCCCTATCCCCATTTGTTTTGGGCGAGGCCCGAAGGGATTTGAGCAAAACAAGTTGTCGTCGCTACCTTGTTCCATTCTTGGTCGCTGCGAACTTGTGGCAAATAATATTCCTGTGACTCGTGCTGAAAATTTAACCCTGGGCTTCGCTGGAGATTTTTGGGCTAGATTTTGCAAAGCTTTATGCGGCCCCTTCCTGGAGGCGAGCCGTATTTTGTTTGGTTTGTTGACGCTTGAAATTTTCTGGATGCGGCCCCCTAAGTTTTAGTCGGAGTAGGGGTTCGCCTAAAACTTAAGAGCCTAACTGATTGGACTGAACTAACCTTTCTCGACTGCCGTGTTGCTGGGAATCCGGGGATCTAAACCGATTTGACAGCTCACTAGCGGCGCACGCGTGGTCAATGTGGCCTAAAATCTCGGGCTAATAACTGTGAGTGTTAATATAGCCTAGAATCTTGGGCTGATAACTGACAGACATTAAATGCGCCTTTTGAATTTCAAATTTCGGATAAACCGCGTGAAGGATGACCGTAGGATGTCGTTGATCGTGGCCGTTCCTTTTGCTAACCTCTGCAATAAAAGGAGGAGGCAAGCCTAACCTCATTTTCATTCCTCTTTTACATAAATATTTGTTGTGAGAGCCATGTCTTTTTCATCCGGAGAGGGTAGAGCTCGAGTGTTTAAAGCCCGTCCAGTACGTGATGTTTCTCCTTTCTTCCTTACTGCCTCTCCCGTTGCCAAGGATCACTTATGGAGTTACTTTGATGTGGTCAGGCTTGCTAGGGAGAGGGATTTAAACAAGAGCAAGGTTGAGGGTGATGGCTTTTTGCTCCGGGTGCGGTTTTCCGGCTGGCCAGATTTTGTCCTGCTGCCTTCGACACCTTCCAATCATACAATAGTGAGGGAGTTTTACTCTATTTTATTTGAAGCTGCATCCGAAGGGGTAGTTAGCTGCATTACCCTTCGCGGTGTCGCGGTCACCTTTACGCCAGAAGATATCAATGGTGCACTTCGTATACCTGCTACCGATCCCTCCTCCCAATATAAGGTCGCTTAGAGTCTTGGCGATGATTCAAGTAAACAGGTACTCTTACGGCGGGCAATCCGTGAGCTTTTCCCGGATTCCCAACGGCCTCGTGCACTATGACCTTCGTCCGACCTGTCTCGCAGCAACCGTGAGTGGAAAAGGTTCATCAACTCACGCGCCCTTCCGACCATGGATCCCGAGGCTGTTAGTGAAGCTGAAGCTCTTCTTTTGCATGCTATCCACGACCCCCAAGTTGACATTGATTGGGGGGTCTTGATTCACCGCGAGGCAGTCAACTTCGCGGCCTCAATGAATCGTGATCGTCATATCCCCTTTGTTTCACTGATAGCTAGGCTATGTGGTTTACCTAGGGTGCCGACGCACTCATTGGATCGTTGTGGGTTTGCCTGAATGTGGCCGCCTGAGTGTAATGGAAGCACTGCATGTAGCTCTTTTTTTTTCTCCTCCGTGGCCCTCTTGTTTTTGGCTAAATCAAAGGGCGTTGTAGGCCGCGGGTTTGCCAGAAACGGATGTACTCCTTTGTGTTAAATGAAAATGTTTCTTTATTTTGATTCCATTCTTCGCATGCTCTGCTCGCGCGTAATAGGTGGTCATTTTACATATAATATTTTTTCAGATTATCTGCGTGCCAAGGCCGGTTGTACTCACGAGCTTGGTTATCACTCAACACATAAGTCCCCTTCTTAAATACTCGAGCGATCCTCACTGGGCCTTCCCAGCTTTCTGATAGCTTTCCTTTCTTGGCCTCATGGCCAGTGGCCTATCTTTTTCGCAATACATAAACTCCCATGTCAAAGTGATGACCGCGAATGTTCTTATCATGGTGACGCTTGGCAGCTTGATTGCAATTGAGAAAACGACCGTATGCCTCGATCCGCCGCTCCTCTGCTAAGTCAGGATCGAGCTCCCTTGTGTGCGGATTATCTGCCTCACTGAAATGGGCGACCCATAAACTTGGTAGGACCAATTTACAAGGGCCATAGCTTCAGATCCATAGGTCAAAGCAAAAGGAGTTTCTACGGTAGTTGTTTTTTGCGACGTTCTTAGTGCCTATTGTTAGTAATATCATCCGTAACGGAAGCGATTTAAGGATCTAGATCTATAAATTACACGTAATAAAATAACTAGATCTACTCTACAAGGGGGTTGTAGAACATACCTCTTGGATCTCAAAATCCAAGTTGAAGAAACGCAATAGGATGAACGTAAGAAAGTATAAAGAGCACCACGATCTTCCGCACGTGTGATCCAAGAAACTCCCGGTGGAAGGAAATTCTCGTCTCGAACCCCCCCGATATGCTACCTGGAAAAATCTCCAAGATTTTCCCCAATTCTCCTCTTGGCCGAAAAAAATATTTCTTCTCCTCCCTAAGAGGTGAAGTCGAAATTATGCTAGTGTTTTAAGCTTGGGAGAACTCTCTTTATATAGGAGAGGTGTAACGCCCCGTTCCCGGATACCGAGTCCTTATCCGGAAATCGAACGTTCGGCACGTATAAAATAAAAGTAAATTCATTTTATACGTAAGCCTCTACTACGTCGTATCAAATTAAAGGCAAAACGGAAGCAAAACTCGGGTATATAAAAATTTTCCCAAAATTAAAGAGTAGAAAAGAAATCTAAGGGTGGAAATGTAAATTTATTACATTTGGAAAAGTACGATGATCCCAAAAAGATAAAGTACGACAAAACTGACAAGACCAAAGGTCTACCTCAAAAGTAATGAAAGAACAACCAATCAAAAGCAGAATAGAAACATCTTGATACTTCAACGAGCGCCGTCAAACGTCGTCGTCAAACTCTTCCTCGTAAACCTGTTCGTATTCTCATCCCCAAACACATAGAAAAGTATGCATTCGAGGTAAGTACAACGTAATTAGAAATAAAGAGAAGCTATGAAAACAACCATAGTTATAAAGAAAAGATAATTATTTAATCAGTTGATTAAATGAGACCGACTCAATCTAAGATTCACTTCATGCTCATCAACATGTTGTGACTAACTGTTTCTACTTAGCCTATCTATGTTACAACCGCACTCAAGGGCACTACGCGCATCCACCTCAGCAGAGTCCCTTTGTACTTAGGGTCTTTGACCTACAGAGTTCTTCTACCTTGGGGACACTCTTTTGCAACATATTATTGGATCACACCAATATCCACGAAGTCTAGAAAAGGTAGACTCCAATAGCACGCACACCTCAGCAGAGTCCCTCCGTACTTAGGGTCTTTTGACCTACGAAGTTCCTCCACCTTCAGAGGTAGCACATGCATCACGATTTAGCCTGGTGCCTAGCCAAGAGAGTCATGTTGTTTAATCTTTTACTAGTCACATACGTTGTTTATTAAGTGATTAACTAGCCAGCCTAAGTGTTTTCAAATAATCTCCCTCACAAATACTAATCTCTTCCTAGACCACTAGACACGGACAAGTCCTAGCACATACACAGACATTGATGAATACTAATCCATCAAAGCACAAGCCTATCATGCTCTTCCGACGGATCCGAACTTCAACTCCCTTGAAGAGTACATTCGGTGTTTTAACTGAACGAATCAGAAGCTCAATTCAGGCTTGTCTAAGTTTTATACCATTTTGACATATCATGTATAAAGGTTTCATAAGGATAAATCAGGTTTATAAGGCTGAACAATAACCCACAAATAAAGAAGGACAAAACCAGCTAGACGCCCGTTTAAGACCCTGGACGCCCATCTAAACATTACTGGACGCCCGTCCAAAGCTGGACACCCGTCCACTATGCCCAGACGCCCGTCCACCTAAAATAGTTTCAATCCTGAATGTAAAATAGCACCTCAGACGCCCGTCCGGATAAGCCAGACGCCCGTCTGGGACACAACCTAAGCAGACGCCCGTCCAGAGAACCGGATGCCCGTCCACCTGGGTTCGACCAAAACCCTAACCTCATCATCATGCGATCTCCAGATCGTATTTCAACCAAACAGCAGCATATTATCAACACATTGAGCACAAAAACTTCATTTAACAATACCATAACCCCTATAGACATTTACCAAGGCAACAACTCAATTTTCTAACACCAAAACGTCTTAGAACATGATCATATCCCTATAAGTAGTAATTGATTTCATATGACAGGTTCTTCTTACCTAATTTGCAGCCGAAACTGATCCAAAACTGCTCTGAAAGTATGCTGCAATCCCACAGAACTGATGTCAAAATGCTGTGCCCTTTACGCCGAGTCAAATTCTTGAATCCGTTTTGAAAACGATCAACTTTCCCTTAGCAAAAGTGAAGAACTTTCTAACCTCTCTTCTCTCTTTCTCTCAATCGCATAAGGGAAGGGGGAAGGGCTGAATGAAAACTGAAAATCCCTGATTTAAGTTAGGTCTTAATATTAAAAGAGTGTTAATTATTTTCCTTAATTGCCCTTGACCGCAAAAACTGATTTTCCTTTTAATTATATATATAAAACTCGAAATTATATATATAAAACGTCCAAAATAATTAACTCCGAATAAAAGGAAACCGAACCTAATATTTCGTTTTCGCAAAAAGACACGTCTGCCCTTTCCCGAAAATCGGAATATTACATTCTCCCTCCCTTAAAAGGAGTTTCGTCCTCGAAACTAGAACATACCTGGTAAATCCCCAAACTCTTGGAACTCACTAAGCATGTCGCTTTCCACTTCCCAAGTTGCCTCCTCGGGTGAATGATTGCTCCACTGAACTAACACCAAGGGAATCATCCGTCTCTTAATCATCTTTTCTTTCCGGTCTAAAATCTTGATAGGTCTTTCGTCGTAAGCAAGATTATCTTGTAGGATTTCTGGATCAACCGTAGTTTCAACATCATTCTTCGTCAAACACTTCTTCAACATTGAGACGTGAAAAACACTATGGACTCTCGACATCGATTCCGGCAACTGAAGCTTATATGCTAACGTCCCAACTCTTTCCAGAATCTCAAAAGGTCCAACATACCTTGGACTCAGCTTTCCCTTTTGTCCAAAGCGTTTCACCCCCTTCATCGGTGAAGCTCTGTTCACGGATTTTTATTAACAAAACAAACAAGTAATAATCCGGTTAACCGCAAGTATAAGGATCGTAGTAATAGTGGTTAATGCCGGGTCGATCTTACGGGGAACTAATCAATTGTGATTTCTAATTTTTGTCTCACCTAAACTATGTCACGAAACTAATCTTAAACAGCGAATAAAACAAAACAGAAACGAAAATAAAACTAGACAGAGGATATAGTCCAAAGCTAGGAAGAATACGGGTTGCGAACCTTTAACTAAACTAATCTAGGGTGCAAATAAAAGTAAACTAACTAAACAAATTCAAGTTTTTAAGGATTTGAATCAAATGTGTAACGAGCAAACGAGGATTGATCCACCTATCCAACAAGCATTGATTTCCTATCTCGATTATATCGTGGTTTTTATCTACGTTGTGATTCACCTTATCTAAATATGAACCCTAATTCCTTAAGAAGTTCATCTATTAATCTATTATCTTCCAATGCAAGATTAACGCGTTTTCTAACCAAAGGTGCAAACTTTACGTTTATAATCTAGCAATTAAACCTAATACTTCCGTTATGATAGATTCAAATTACTATTCTTATTCATGGTGATCTAAGGTTTATTAAGATTTCCATCAACAATAAACAATCAACACATGCATATCTTCCGATGTAAAAGCAATTAAACATATTAAACATGAATAAGGAAACAACCTTTAATAAAAACTCACAGTATAATCGTCGGAAACGAAATCAACAATTGTTGGATGGCTTCACAATACTTGTTTGATGAAGCTTTTAGCTTCTAAACATCCTCAGCAACTCAAAATCGCAGAAATAGTGCATAAAAGTAGCTAATTTAATCTAAATCTAAAGTGCATAAAAACTGGAATAAAAAGGGGAAAAACGCAGCCTAAAGCCGCCCTTAGGATTAGGGTTTTGAATAATGAGTATATGGTATCTTTAGGGTTGAGAAACAGCCGCCTATATATAGATTTCCAAGTCGGTTCAGCAAAGTCGGCTACCGGACGCCCGTCTGGAATCTTGAACGCCCGTCCACTCTTCAATAAAACTTCGAATCGGGCCGAGTCATGACCAGACGCTCGTCCATCCAGCGTCCACTCTGGCGTCCAAACTTCCTGAATCAAAGATGTCATCCTGGACGCTCGTCCATTTCAGCAGACGCCCGTCCACTGGACGGAGATTCTGGACGCCAGTTTGATATGATCGAATTTGATTTCCTGATCTTTATCTCGTCCATCTCTATCCCATTCTTTCATTATCTCCTTTATCATCAATTAGCTCGAACTTAATCAACTTTTGAGCATCTCTTGAGCCTCAAAAATGTATCTATAACACAAAAACATCGCAAAATGTAATAACGCTCAAATAATCATAAAATCACAATTAAAACACAAAATTCAACCTATTTTGCGATTAACTCATTTAAAATGTCATTTACTCAATAAATCCATTAAACACTCGTTTCTTATGCAATTTCATACGAATATGAAGGAAAATATCATAGAATATAGCGTTATAAATCGTATAAATTCACCCTTAACAACTCCCCCACACTTAAGCTTTTGCTCGTCCCGAGCAAAACAAAACGAAATAAAGGCTCGGAAAAAGATAGACATCTAAACATATATAACTTCCACTAAATCCAAACTTGAGAAACTCGAAGCAAAACTAGCTAATACCCCCTTCAAACTAGAGATAAATGATACTCATAAGGTGTACCCACAAACGTAAAATATCCCAAAAGAATGATCGAATATATCTAGGGCCTTTCTGAAATACTCAGAGGATAATCCATACAACATATCTTTCAGTTTCTACTGGGGATAAGATAGATGATAACTTAGTCTTTTGTTCATTTCATAACAATTCATTAGTTGATTTAACTATTTTCACTCTTAAACGCACATCAGAATGAGCTGTTGCTTTGTCATAGCATAATAGGATATTCGAGATATACCCTACCTTACTCCAATCATAAGGCAGCTTTTTCTGACTGTCGTGAGCTTTTAGTCATCATAGTGGTATAGGACATACGTGGTATACCCTATCGCACTCAAATCATCGACTAGCTTTCGACACACCCAATAATTCTTCATATTTTTCAACTTTTTCATTTGACAATAAGTCACGTGTTACTTATCACATTCAAACCTTAGATATTCACAGTATAACATACTCCGAAATCACTAATCCAAAAGGGGTATAACTAATCCAAAAGGGATATTCACAGTATAACATACTCCGAAATCACTAACCTCAAGATACATACGTAGCACTAAGCACATGACTTATAAGAAAATCAGAAATCACTAATCCAAAAGGGGTATAACTTTATAAACTAGCTCATCATTTACTATGGCTCGTGAAAAATAGATCTCAGGTGAAACAACTAACTTATCAAACATATGATATATAGCTTAAATGACTATAAAAATAACGAACATAGATTTGAATTGCCTACTCGGGATAAAACAAAAACAAAAGTGTCAAAAATTTTAGCTCATTTTTGCATAGAAACATTACGAATTAAGAAAATGTATAGATACATAACGAACATTCCCCTCCCCCACACTTAAAAATCAACATGTCCTCATGTTGTGCAGAACGAAAGAAAAAGAAAAAGACTTAGCTGATCGCAACCGGTACACGACTCATCGGTCAGGCCGGAGCCTATCTAGTGACACTGGAAACTCGTAACCGTACAATGTAGCTCGATAAAACCACTAAAAATATACCTGCACGACTTGACAAACACGGAACCATCTCGGGGAAAACGGGGAATTATACCAGAATGAAAAGAGATAATAAAACCGAATAATACCAATAGATAAAACATTCAATACATCCAAAAGTTGAAACAAGCTAGAAATAAAAGTACTGATGCCTTATGGCTTACATGATCCATCGGAAAGAATAACCAGTAGCTAAATATGAAATACAATGAATCACGTAATCAAAAGTAGCAAAAATATACAATCACAGTATCTAGTGCAAATCAAAATCGAAAAATAGACAAATGAAATCATGATTGCCCCGGAGCCGGAGTATCATCAGCCGGAGGATCGGAAGAGGGTCCAGACGGTGGTGCTGCAGTCCTATCTACGGAGTCAGGCTGCTCCTCATCGGAAGATGACTCAGACTCGTGAAGGACATCTGCGATGGCCTGCTCAATCTCATCCGAATAAAGAAAATCGATGACACTCGGATTGAAGATTCTGTTGTCCCGTATAGGCCGGCTCTCACTCATACACTTCAAAATCGTCAAAATGTTGTTCTGCGACGTCCTCATATCCTCCATCCAATTCCGAACACTGTTGGCCATACTCAACCTCATCCGTACCGAGGGAGATAAAGTAGGAAGCGAGGACGCTCGAGGCGGTGCAGATGACGAACCAGGCTCACGCGGTGCCCCTGACTCAGACTGTCCCGAAGGCTTACCCTTCTCTCTCTGTATAGGCCTCGGGTTCTTCGGCTTATGATCGGCTCCAAACTCAGGCACACCGGCATCGATACACAAACTGTGGATCAGGTGAGGGACGATCAAGCTCCGCGTGTAAACCTTCTGATTGATAGATATCTCGTCATACAAGGCTCGTCCCACATCCACATTCAAGCCAAACGTCAACGCATACAACATGCCTAGGTCACCAATATGAAAGTGCGTCAGGTTGTTCTTAGGCAACAACCGACTCTGAATAAATCGACACTGGACTTTCCAATCCTCCGTCCAGGTCGTGGTAACCAACTCCTTCCGGTCTCCTCCCGGATCCGGGCAAACTCTCAACCTTAATCCCCAAAGGATCCCCCCCGTCTATGAACAATCTCCTCCTTGTAGTCCCGACCCGCAAAAGCTGCCAACCCATACTTCGCATTGATCACCTCTGGTGTAAACGGAACTTCTACCCCTCGAACCACGACTACCTTCGTCTCCAATTCGGTTTCTGAACAATTGGCGTAAAATTCCCGAACCAAGGAACCATTTACCGGGGTAGTCGGGATCGTCATCAAGGCTTCCCATTTCCGATCCTTAAGCAACTTAACGAAATCCGGATCGACCTTTGCCTCCAAAGTGGCCCTCTCAATCAACATGGTCCTCGAGAAGTAATGTTTAGTATAAACATCATGGGCTCTAGGGTTCACGAATCTACAGGCAATGGCATGGGAGCAACGGTTTTAGCTTTCTTTCTAGGTTGGGCAACCCTAGGTTGAACCGGTTCCTGTTCCCGGGTAGCTTCTATAGTTTCCTCAGCCCTAGATGACCCTCCACCTCGGGGAACCCTGTGCATCCGTGCCAATGGCACATCCTCATCCGTCTCAGAGTCTGAGGTTGGATCATCTCTCAAAGTAGCCCTAGATTGGGTGGCTCTATGAGGTTGCTCTCGAATACTAATACCTCGGTTAGGATCAACTAAGGTAGGATCAATCTCTTTACGCTTTTTCCCGGCCTCCCGGGCCACTTCCTTACCATGCCTTTTCACCACTGCCTTCTTATGAACCATTATTCAGCTTAGACTAAACCAAAACAATCCCAATTCACAACAAGGTACCCGTTTAACATCCAAAGCGGGATTTCAAAACAACCAAACCACAACCACAATCATAATCAGCACCAAACAACCCATTCACCACCCATCATAACACCACATCACCATAACAGAGCAGAAAGAAACACAAAACCAGAAAAAAAAATTGAATTAAGGTAGTATTCAAGTGAACGAGCCGACCCAAAGATCGAACTCGCAAAAACGTGAATAAAAACTAGAAAAGCTGTTACTAACTTACCAAGTAGGGTGAGTAGATGTTGATCGAGATGAAAACGAGTCCAAACAACACAAATATGGCCTCCAAAATTGAAATTTTCCTCCAAAAAGTCGGACTGAGGAGGGTGCTGATTCTCCTAAAATATGGCGTGTTGGGGAATTTGGTTAATAAAATCGAGAAGAGGGTATCAAGAGCGGTCTATAGCACTTGGAATCGCCCAAAATGGTTTGGAATTGAAGATTTTAGAGCAAAAGGAGGGGAAAAGTCAGTTTATAGCGTTTGAAAATCTGAAAAATGAATGTTCATCGAAGGAGGGGGTATATATAGACAGATGTTGGACGCTCGTCCAACTCAGTGGACGGGCGTCCACTGGGAAACTAGATGAACTGGACGGGCGTCCTGATTACCAGACGCTCGTCCAAACATTCAAATCACATACAGGATTTGAGGGAATAAAGCAGACGGGCGTCCAGGCTTAGGGGACGCTCGTCGAAAAATTGGTCAAGGCGGACGAGCGTCCAGAGTTCTGGACGGGCGTCCAAGCAGTATAAGTGCAAAAATTATAAAATTTCCATACAAATCAAATTCAAATTTGCACTTTCTTATTAAACTTAAATAAAACTTCAAAAATACAAATAAAACTCAACGAAGTACATAAAATTACTAGAAAATAAATAAAAACAAATAGAAAACAGTGGGTTGCCTCCCACCAAGCGCTTTTGTTTTACGTCGTTTGCTCGACGAAATATCCTAACAACGCTAGTCCTCGTAAATTTCCGACCAATCCACAACTCGGATAAGACGGCGGAGCATGTCAATTGCCGGAGGAAAATCATATTCATCTTGCAAACCCCAATCCTCACCAGCTACATCAACACCTCGAAAATGCTCAGCTTGCAGCACTAGCGCTAAATCTGTCAGCATCGGATCATTCAGGATTGTGTATGGACGTCCTAGAGCTGCCTGTAACTCCTCAGTAGTAAAGTCTCCACCTCCCGAACAGCGGGGAACAATGAGAACATAGGTGACCGTCTTGACGCGGGTACTAATGTCGAAGTCTACGTGCAAAACAATGGTTCCTCCCGGTCCGTCATCTACAGTGATTAGTGGGATCTTCCTAAGGAAAGGTAACTCCTTTGGCTGAACACCGAAATCCATATCTAGAAAGCACAACTAACTGACAGATAAAAAAAAACTTAGTAAGGCTAAAACTTAATAAACTAAACTTAAACACTAAAGCATAAAACAAGAATAACTAAAAGAACGATATCTAGGCTGCCCCCTAGTGGCGCTTTTGGTTAATGTCGTTAGCTCGACACCGTTTAAGCTCATCCTGGATCAGGCCATTTGACCTTTCTGCCAGCCACTACCTCGTGTAAGCTCTGATCAGTAGTGTGGCTGCAGAAACAGCATCTAACACATGGGGTAAAACTTTTAATAGCTTTCCAAACACGCTTAAACTTCCCCATGGTTGACTTTTTCATTCTCTGAGCCTTCTGATGACGCTTCAACCGACGCTCCCTCTCAAGTTCTTCCATGTCCCAACTACCAGCTAGAACTTCTTCAGTTTGACCACTTCCGCCATCTTCTGAAAACAGGTCGGGTGAAAACTCATCGAGTTCTTCGACTTCCGTAGCACCACACCCGAGGATATCGAGGCAACGGACATTCAAAGGCTTTTCCTTAGGTTCACCAATGTAGTGCTTACACCTTTGACCATTTACTCGAAACGGTTTACCGCTATAACCGTGAAGTTCTAGAATGCCTCCAGGAATAACTTGGAGAATTTCGAAGGGACCGGACCAACGTGTCCTCAACTTTCCAGGAAATAGATGTAATCTAGAATTGTATAGAAGAACTTGTTCGCCGACTTGAAATTCTCTCTTCTTAATCTTAGCATCGTGGAGTAGCTTCATCTTATCTTTACTAATCCTGGCACTTTCATAGGCACCGGAGTCGAATTCGTCTAACTCATGTAACTGCTGCAGTCGATGTTTTCCACAAGATTGGGAATCAAAGTTCAGAAACTTTGTTGCCCAATAAGCTCTATGCTCTAACTCGACAGGCAGATGACACGGCTTTCCATAGACCATTTGATATGGAGATGTCCCCATAGGAGTTTTATAGGCAGTTCTGTATGCCCAAAGTACATCATCCAACTTCAAACTCCAGTCCTTTCTATGACTGTTGACAGTTTTCTCCAGGATCTTCTTAATGCTTTGGTTGCTTCTTTCAACCTGACCACTAGTCATCGGATGATATGGTGTGCCGGTTTTGTGACGAACACCATACTTTTCAAGGACTTTTTCTAGGGGTCGGTTGCAGAAGTGCGTCCCTTCATCACTGATCAAGGCACGTGGACATCCAAACCTCACAAAGATGTTCTTCTTTAAGAATTTCATGACCGTCTTATGATCATTGTGAGGAGTGGCTTGAGCCTCCACCCATTTAGACACGTAGTCTACGCAGACTAAGATGTATTTATTACCACAAGATGATGGGAATGGTCCCATAAAATCGATACCCCATACATCAAAAACCTTGCATTCTAGGATGGGTTTCAAAGGCATGTCAAAACGCCTTGTCAGAGTACCTGTTCTTTGGCATCTATCACAAGCTTTACAGAAAGCTTCTGTGTCCTTAAAGATCGTAGGCCAATAAAAACCGGATTGGAAGATCTTAACAACGGTTTTCCAAGGACCAAAGTGACCTCCAGTGGGTCCACTGTGGCATTGCTCAATAATATCCCGTTGCTCAGATTCGGGAACACATCTTCTAAGCAAACCATCTTTACAGATCTTAAAAAGATAAGGTTCATCCCAAACGAAAGATTTCAAATCAGAGAAGAACTTTTTCTTCTCCTGATAAGACATTTTTGGGTCGAGATATCGGGCATGAAGGTAATTTACAATGGAAGAATACCATTGAACATCAGGAGGACAACCGTCTATTAGCATAATGTTCTCTAGAGGAAAGTAAAGATCTATATCATCTGGATCATCCTTTTCCTCACTTAACATTCTAGAAACGTGATCAACCACTACGTTTTCACTGCCCTTTTTGTCCTTAATTTGAACGTCAAACTCTTGTAGGGTCAGTATCCAACGCAGTAGGCGCGGTTTGGCCTCTTTCTTAGTCATCAGATATCGCAAAGCAGCGTGATCAGTCCACACAACTACTTGAGCTCCTAACAAGTAACTACGAAACTTTTCCATAGCAAAGACTACGGCCAATAATTCATTTTCAGTAGTAGTATAGTTAACCTGAGAAGGGTTCAATGTGTGACTGGCGTAATAGATAGGCTGGAATTTCCCCTTGATCTTTTGTCCTAGAATAGCACCAACCGCATAGTTCGATGCGTCGCACATAAGCTCAAAAGGTAGATTCCATTCAGGCGATATAAGAATTGGAGCAGATATTAAACGGTTCTTAAGCTCCTCAAACGCTTGCTTGCAGCTCTCATCAAAATTGAACTCAACGTCATCCTTAAGTAAAGTAGACAGGGGCTTGGCTATCTTGGAGAAGTCTTGAATGAATCTTCTGTAGAAACCGACATGTCCAAGGAAGCCTCTAACTTCATGCACATTCTTGGGACAGCTCATCTTCTCGATAGCTTCTACTTTTGCCCTGTCAACTTCTATACCTTTGGCGGAGATTTTGTGGCCAAGAACTATTCCCTTATCAACCATGAAATGGCATTTTTCCCAATTGAGTACTAAGTTCTTTTCCACACATCTGGATAACACTTGATCAAGATTGTCAAGGCAATAATCAAAAGACTGACCAAAAACCGAAAAATCGTCCATAAAAATCTCCATACACTTTTCTACGAGCCCGTCAAAGATAGCGAGCATACATCTCTGAAATGTAGCTGGAGCATTGCAGAGTCCAAATGGAATTCGCCTGTAAGCGAATGTACCATATGGGCAGGTAAGAGTGGTCTTTCTTGGTCAGCTGGATCTATGGGTATTTGGAAGTATCCTGAATATCCATCCAAGAAGCAGTAGAATGCGTGTCCCGCCAGACGCTCAAGCATCTGGTCAATGAATGGAAGGGGAAAGTGATCTTTTATGGTTACCTCATTGAGCTTTCGATAATCGATGCAGACTCTGTAACCAATGACAAGTCTCAATGCTATTTCCTCTCCCTTCTCATTCTTCTCAATCGTAATTTCCCCTTTCTTGGGAACTACCTGAGTCGGGGAAACCCATTCACTATCAGCGATGGCATAAATGATTCCCATGTCCAGAAGCTTAATGATTTCCTTTTTAACAACTTCTTGCATATGAGGGTTGAGCCTCCTCTGGGGCTGTCTAACACATTTTGCACCCTCATTCGTCTTGATCTTGTGCATACAGATGTCCGGAGATATCCCTCTGATATCTCCTACCTGCCAACCAAAGGCTTATTCATTTTTCTTCAAGACGTTGATTAGTTTCATTTCTTCTAAACGAGAAAGCTTGGCAGATATAATCAATGGAAGCTTGTCACCTTCTCTTAAAAACACATACTTAAGATGTTTAGGCAACGGCTTCAACACCAAATCTGGAGGGGGGTCTTCTAAACTCGACTTGAACTCTCCACTTTTCAACTCAATATCACTGAGTTTACTCTGTGGTCCCACTGCCAAAGCTTCTCCTTCCAACAATTCTTCCTCAAAATCAGCTGCTAATTGATCTAGATTAACCACACCATGAGTATTTAGGTTGTCAACCAATCGCTCATATTCCGCTTCTACAGCCATGACTTGCTTATCCATATAATCGGTGAAATCATCCGTCATATAATCAATGGAAAAGCCGGTTGGAGGGCCAGAGGGTACTTGAATGGATTTTAAGACATTGTAACTCACCTCTTGATCACCAACTCGGATAGTCACTTGCCCACCATCGCAATCGATGAGGGCTCTAGCTATAGATAAGAAAGGTCTTCCAAGAGTCAGGGGGACGTTTTCGTCTTTCTCCATATCTAAAACATACCAATCGACTGGAAAGGTAAATCTATCAATCTGAACCAAAACGTCTTTCAGGATCCCTGAAGCTTTCTTAGAAGATCTATCAGCGAACTGTAGACTCATAGTAGTGGGTTCTAGAAGGCTTTGTAAACCGAGCTTTTTGCAGACAGACATTGGCATAAGACTTATAGATGCATCTAGATCACACAAAGAGTTAGGGAAGACTAGACCTCCCATTAATACTGTAAGTACGAACTTGCCAGGGTCACCTCTTTTAATTGGTAAGTCTTCATAATTAATCATGGAGCAATCCTCACCAATTTGCCTTCCCATGCCTGCTAATTTCTTTTTCGAAGACACAACAACCTTAATGAATTTTGTATACTTAGGCATTTCAACCAAGACTTCTGATAATGGAAGATTTACCTGAGTATTTTTCAAAAGGTTCAGCACCTTTTCGTACTTTTTATCCTCAATCAAGGGAATGTTGCTCTTTCTCGGTGGAAATGGAAGCTTCTTAAGGTCACTCTCAGAAAAGACTTTCTTTGAGGATGCACTTACAGCTTTATCTTCCAGATCCTTCCATCGAACAGCTTTTTCAGATTTTTTTTGTAGTCAGGGGATCAGCCTCCTGACTTTCGCTTGCTTTTTCAGTCCTCAAGGGATCAGCCACTTGAGGATCTCCAACTTCTTCACCTCTCAGGGGTTCAGCCACCTGAGTTTTCTCTTGCAGTCGAGGGGAGTGTAGGTGCTCAGCTTCCCCTCCTGCCTTATCAATGGCAGGAGGGGCTAGCGGTTTCCCTGATGGGAAGGACCACTAACATGAGTACCACTTCTCAGATTCATTGCACTGGCCTCCTCTTTACCGTATCGAATTGATGGCACGAGGTCAGTACATGGGCCTTTGTTCAAGTCAGCTTGAGCAACTTGACCACCCTTTGGATTCTTTTCAGTGAAACGGACAGCGGCCCTGGGGGTCTAGAAGCTAACTGTTCAGCCAGTTGCCCAATTTGTCTCTCAAGATTCTTCATTGATCTACTTTGCTCCTCCAATTTAGCTTCAAGATTGGTAGATTGGGAGGGGCTTTGAGTGTTTTGGAAAATATTGAGCATAGGGCTGGTTGGGCCGACTTTGGACTGCAGGATTTGAATTGGAAGGCCAATTCTGATTGAACCTTTGAGTAGGATTGGAAAAATTTGAGTTCTGGTTCTGATTAAGACCAGGGTTTCTATTGAAATTTTGATTCGAATTAAAATTCGAATTAGGATTAAAATTTGAAGATGGATTAAACCCTTGGTTTTGACAATTGTTCTGGCCAGAAAACTGATTGAACCTTTGATTGTTCTGGCCATAGAATGCATTCACTTCAGCATTCTGTCCGTTCATAGGACAGAACCTAGAAGTGTGCTCCACCTCGTCACAATTCTGACATGTGACTTGATTGTACTGTCCATAATCATGAACAGCATTCACTTGATAAGGTGCAGGGGGATTAAATTGACATTGGCCATTCATATGGCTAGTCTGACAGCAGTTTTCACAGTACAGAACCTGAGGGTTCTGCGGAAAAGAAGAAGTTTGATTTACCGGATTTGAAACTTGAGGTGTTGCCATCTCGCTTCACGGCATGGCGATCAAACTTTGCAAATTGACTTCCTCAACCTTGGGAGGAGGAGGTGCTTGGATTGCTTGATAAGAGGGGGCATAGTTATACTTTGCAATGTCCTCAAACAATGCCCATCCCTCTTCAGGTGTTTTCTTCAGAAATGCCCCACCAGAAGAACTATTGACCATGCCTTTGGTAAGCTCGGTCAATCCACTAAAGAATGTGTTGACTTGCCTTTCCAGTGGCAAGCCATGGTGGGGACACTTTCTAAGAAGAGACTTGAATCTCTTCCAACATTCGAAGAAGGATTCATTCTCTTTCTGAAAGAAAGTGAATATTTCATTTAAACAATGGGCCGTCTTGGAAGGTGGAAAATATTGACTCAAGAACTCCATTTCGAGTTCTGCCTAGGTGGTAATAGATTCAGAGGGGAGAGAGGTGTACCACTCTTTAGCCTCTCCTTTCAGAGAAAATGGAAAGAGTTTTAGCTTGATAGCATCCTCACTTACTCCTTGGATGCGTGTAGTACCGCATATCTCTAAGAACGTATGTAAGTGGGTATGCGGATTCTCTGATTGATAGCCATGAAAATTCGATGCGTGCTGCATCATCTGGATAAGTCATGGCTTTAGCTCAAAGGTTTGTGCGGTAATGGCTGGGATAACAATAGCCGGGTTGACTTTGACTTCGCCTGGCATGGCGTAGTCTGCCAACGTACGTCTATTATTAGCGGCCATTATCACAAAATCAGTGATTTCCTTTGCTAGTTGATCTTCAAGATCTTGCTCGGCTCTATCTGCCAGAACCGCAGAATGGAAAACCCGCCTGTTTGGCCGGACTACGGTTCGCTCGGGGTTAGGGGTGTATAATAACGGTTCCTTTTGACTCCGAGTTTGCATAAACCGGACCAAAAACAAGTGAAACGAAGCCTAAAAACTAAGAAATTAAAAGCCTAAACTAAAAATTAAAAACCTAAAGAAAAAAGAAAGGGAAAGAAAAAGGAAACAAAATTATTGAAGTAAAAAAAAGGCCAGACGGACGTCCAAGGGTTTGGACGGGCGTCCGGGTGGAATTTGGACTGGACGGGCGTTTAGTGGTCCAAATGCTCGTTTGAAAAACAGAATACTTGAACGAGCGTCCAAATCTTATGGACGCTCGTCTAAGTGAATAAAAACAGAACAGAATTGATAATTTTCCAGCGGACGGGCGTCCAAGATATTCAGACGCCCGTTTGGTAGCGGGAAAACTAGAACAGAAGCAGAAATTTGCAGAAATGAAAAGAAGGTAAGACAAAAAAAACAGAAAGAAAGACGATCAAATCTCAAAGGAAACTACTATGGGAAGGTCTTAAACCTTAACTAAACCCTAATTATCTACTTAGCAACTACCTAAAACAATTATCAACTAAAAACAGGAATTTAAAACGAAATAAAAACCGGAAAAACAGAAACAAACATAAAAGAAAACAAAAACAAAAACTAGACAACCGTCCGGTTCCCCGGCAACGGCGCCAAAAACTTGTTCACGGATTTTTATTAACAAAACAAACAAGTAATAATCCGGTTAACCTCAAGTATAAGGATCGTAGTAATAGTGGTTAATGCCGGGTCGATCTTACGGGGAACTAAACAATTGTGATTTCTAGTTTTTGTCTCACCTAAACTATGTCACGAAACTAATCTTAAACAGCGAATAAAACAAAACAGAAACGAAAATAAAACTAGACAGAGGATATAGTCCAAAGCTAGGAAGAATACGGGTTGCGAACCTTTAACTAAACTAATCTAGGATGCAAATAAAAGTAAACTAACTAAACAAATTCAAGTTTTTAAGGATTTGAATCAAATGTGTAACGAACAAACGAGGATTGATCCACCTATCCAACAAGCATTGATTTCCTATCTTGATTATATCGTGGTTTTTATCTACGTTGTGATTCACCTTATCTAAATATGAACCCTAATTCCTTAGGAAGTTCATCTATTATCTTCCAATGCAAGATTAACGCGTTTTCTAACCAAAGGTGCAAACTTTACGTTTATAATCTAGCAATTAAACCTATTACTTCCATTATGATAGATTCAAATTACTATTCTTATTCATGGTGATCTAAGTTTTATTAAGATTTCAATCAACAATAAACAATCAACACATGCATATCTTCCGATGTAAAAGCAATTAAACATATTAAACATGAATAAGGAAACAACCTTTAATAAAAACTCACAGTATAATCGTCGGAAACAAAATCAACAATTGTTGGATGGCTTCACAATACTCGTTTGATGAAGCTTTTAGCTTCTAAACATCCTCAGCAACTCAAAATCGCAGAAACAGTGCATAAAAGTAGCTAATTTAATCTAAATCTAAAGTGCATAAAAACTGGAATAAAAAAGGGGAAAAACGCAGCCTAAAGCCGCCCCTAGGATTAGGGTTTTGAATAATGAGTATATGGTATCTTTAGGGTTGAGAAACAGCCGACTATATATAGATTTCCAAGTCGGTTCAGCAAAGTCGGCTACCGGACGCCCGTCTGGAATCTTGAACGCCCGTCCACTCTTCAATAAAACTTCGAATCGGGCCGAGTCATGACCAGACGCTCGTGCATCCAGCGTCCACTCTGGCGTCCAAACTTCCTGAATCAAAGATGTCATCCTGGAAGCTCGTCCATTTCAGCAGACGCCCGTCCACTGGACGGAGATTCTGGACGCCAGTTTGATATGATCGAATTTGATTTCCTGATCATTATCTCATCCATCTCTATCCCATTCTTTCATTATCTCCTTTATCATCAATTAGCTCGAGCTTAATCAACTTTTGAGCATCTCTTGAGCCTCAAACATGTATCTATAACACAAAAACATCGGAAAATGTAATAACGCTCAAATAATCATAAAATCACAATTAAAACACAAAATTCAACCTATTTTGCGATTAACTCATTTAAAATGTCATTTACTCAATAAATCCATTAAACACTCGTTTCTTATGCAATTTCATACGAATATGAAGGAAAATATCATAGAATATAGCGTTATAAATCGTATAAATTCACCCTTAACAAGCTCGGAGGTAAACTCTATCACCGACTTCAAACTCGAGCGGTCTTCTTCTAACATCAGCCCAACTTTTCTGTCTGTCTTGAGCTGCCTTCAGATTCTTCTTGACCAACTGAACCCTTTCCTTTGCTTGTTCAACCATTTCTGGCCCTGTAATCTGTCTCTCCCCGACTTCATCCCAAAACAGTGGCGTGCGACATCTTCTCCCATACAATGCTTCAAACGGCGGCATGCCTATGCTTGCAAGAAAACTATTGTTATAGGCAAACTCTGCTACCGATAGGTAATCATCCCATGATCCGCCTACCTCCAAAACACAAGCTCTCAACATGTCCTCGAGTGTTTGGATGGTCCTCTCAGATTGTCCATCTGTCTGAGGGTGAAAAGCCGTGCTCAAATCTAACTTAGTTCCGAAGGCTTCTTGCAAGCTCTTCCAAAACCGACTGACAAATCTCGAATCACGATCAGAAACTATCGAGATAGGAACTCCGTGTAGCTTCACTATATTTTCCAGATATATTGTCGTCATCTTCTTCAAAGGCATGTCGACCTTGTATGGTATGAAATGGGAAGACTTGGTCAATCTATCCACAATTACCCAAATTGCGTCATGACCGCCTCTTGTCTTAGGTAATCCGGTGATGAAGTCCATTGTGATCTTATCCCACTTCCATTCAGGGATATCCAATGGCTTAAGCATTCCACCGGGTCTTCTATGCTCCGCCTTAACCTTCTGACATACATCACACTCGGCCACAAACTTGGCTATTTCCACTTTCATCGAGGGCCACCAAAATCTTTCCCTTAAGTCTCTGTACATTTTAGTAGCACCCGGATGAACCGCAAAAGCTATTCTATGTGCTTCTTCCATAACTTTCTGTCTTAAGTCACCAACATTAGGTACACATAGACGATCCTGGTACCAAAGATTTCCATTCTTGTCTAGCACATAACCGACCGTAGGCTTCTCTCTAGCTTCCGGGTCTTCGTCTTGCTTTCCCCGTATATCATCCATCAACTCTGACCTTGCCAACAACGGTGCCACAAACTGCATGTCTTCAATCTGATCAAAGCTTCTGATTTCCAGCCCATCTAACCTTTCTGCCACTACCTCAACACTGGAAGCTGCAAACACTGGTTTCCTGCTCAGAGCATCTGCCACTACATTCGCTTTACCCGGATGGTATTGAATATCCAAATCATAGTCCTTAACGAACTCTAACCATCGCCTCTGTCTCATATTCAGATTCTCTTGTGTGAAGAAATACTTTAAACTCTTATGGTCAGTGAAGATCCTCGCTTTAACTCCATATAAGTAATGCCTCCAAGTCTTTAAGGCAAATACTACCGCTGCCAACTCTAGATCATGTGTCGGGTAATTCTTCTCATGCACCTTCAACTGCCTAGACGCATAAGCTATCACTTTTCCTCCTTGCATCAACACACAACCCAAACCCTGTCTCGAAGCATCCGTGTAGACATCATAGTTATCAAAAATCTCCGGAATTGCTAACACTGGTGCCATAGTCAACTTACTCTTCAAGGTATGAAAAGCCCTATCACACTCATTAGTCCATTCAAATTTCACATTCTTCTGTGTCAGCCTGGTGAGTGGAGTAGCTGTCTTCAAAAAGTCTTGCACGAACTTCCGGTAGTAACCAGCCAACCCAAGAAAACTTCTTACTTCTGAAACTGAAGTTGGTCTAGGCCAATTCTCAACTGCCTCGATCTTTGCCGGATCAACTTGAATGCCATCTCCAGAAATGACATGACCCAAGAAACTCACTTGATCCAACCAAAAGTCACACTTAGAAAACTTTGCATACAACTGATTCTTCCTCAGTGTGTCCAACACTATCTTTAAGTGTTCCTCGTGTTCTTTCTCATCCTTAGAGTAAACTAGGATATCGTCTATGAACACTATCACGAACTTATCCAAGTACGGCATGAAAACTCGCTGCATCAAATCCATAAATGCAGATGGGGCATTAGTGAGTCCAAAAGGCATGACAAGGAACTCATAATGTCCATATCTCGTACTCAAAGCCGTCTTCGGTATATCTGCTATCTTAACCTTCAACTGATGATATCCGGACCTCAGGTCGATCTTGGAAAACACTTTCTTACCCTGCAACTGATTAAACAGATCATCTATCCTTGGTAGAGGATACTTATTCTTGATGGTAAGGTTGTTCAGTGCTCTATAGTCGATACACATTCTCATGCTGCCATCTTTCTTCTTTACGAACAAAACGGGGGCTCCCCAAAGCGAGGTACTGGGCTGAATTATGTTCCTTTCAAGCATATCTTTAAGTTGAGCTTTCAACTCCTTTAATTCAGCCGGTGCCATTCTGTAGGGTGCCTTAGCAACTGGTGCCGCTCCCGGTATCAACTGAATCTCAAACTCTATCTCTCTGTCCGGCATGTTTCCCGGTAGCTCTTCTGGAAACACCTCGGGATATTCTCTTACTATAGGCATTTCTTCCAATTTTGGTTTCACTTGTTCCACATCCACTGCATACAACAAGTAGCCTTCACAACCCTTCTGACAAGCCCTGATGGCCTTGACTGCTGAGATGATCGGATGTCGCTTCTTACTCGGCTTGTACACATAACCTTGATATGTCTTATCTGATTTCCCGGGTATTTTAAAAGTCACTTTCTTCTCTTTACAGTCCAAGTGAACATAACTCTCGGATAGCCAATCTATTCCGAGGATTACATCAAAATCCGAAAAGTCCAAAACTGTAAAGTCACTCTTACATCGATAAGGTCCAACTCGAACTTCCACTTGAGGTATCACTCTAGTTACCCTTGTTACCCTCCTTAACGGTGTAGTTATTTCCAAAGTGTTTCTTAAAGGCTCCGAAGGTAAATTCAACTTCCTAGCTACCTTGGTTGACACAAAAGTATTTGACGCTCCCGTATCAAACAAAGCCTTGACCACTAGGTTTTCTAACATTATCGGTTTTCAAACATTATCGTACCTAAGATGCAGTACTAATTCCTTGTCAAAATAAAGACATATGAGGCGCCACAATTTTATATTGACCTAGTCAATATTAATTTTGCCATTACACAATAATTGGGCCAAGATTATGGAAAATGTCTTTTCCACATATTTAATTATTTAGCCCAACTAATTTAATAGTCCACTAAACAATTAATTCACATATCGTTTTAATAAAGTCCAACATGAACTAAATTAATATTATTAGGATTCGACGTCCGAGAATATACATGCTATATTAGGAGGCACGTCGGGGACCATGGACTAATAATCGCGGCTCCGATAAATCAAATAAATAATTATCTTATGAACGTAATAATTATATTCGATAAATCAATCACAGGAATATGCCACCATAATCCCGTGATCGCACTCCTCCGATTATAAGATTATATTTATCTCCTCACGAGAAAGTAATAAGCGTCCACCGATATAATCATTTCATATGGATTAATCCTCCATAGATCGTTCATTCTAAATCGGGAAGTTACCGTTAACCCTTTTCGTAACATCTTGTCCTTACTTACCATTAACCCCCTAGTGATCAATAATTCAAATAACTCACCGGTAGCTAATCGTGTAATATGAATCCCATGGATCGATCAATGTCTAGGATTAACTCATAAGGGAACTCGCTGTCTATCTACTTCCATAAATGGAAGGAATGGATTCCGTATCCGTGATAACACGACTACTCACTCAATCCAAGCATACAATGCCAAGATGGGGTAATTCGATCACGTACTCGGTGTAATCCTTAACTCGTCAAGTCAAACCTCATACCGATTCAAGCGCTTGACCGTGATCACCTCGGATTAAGATATATCCATAATATGATCATCTAATGATTCGATAAGACTTCTCAATTACGGAATTATATTGAGAACTCGGATCAAATCGGTCCAAATTTCTATATGATATATCTATCATATATAAATGCCCCATTAGGTTCCCTTAACCGAAAGTCCGGATAAGACGATCACACCTATCGTGTTATGGGCGCATTAATAGTACGTTAAAGGGGAGACCCGATACTCTCGATTAACTTTACTACGGACTAATTGTATTTTAAGTACATCTTCACTAACTCAATCCTCCCGTGTATATCTCATACACCGAGTTAAGTGATTACATAAACGATATACTCGGGTTTTCTGTAGTGTAAATACTATTGTCACATCGGTGATTATGAGAATAATGAATATGAATAATAATATCATTTCATTTATTAAATAAAACAATTACAAAAATTGTCTTTCGGGCATCACACCTAACAATCTCCCACTTGCACGAAAGCTTGTGATTAATTGTTTTAGAGCACACCCTATTTATTTAAAACTACAAAAACTACATCTCCCACTTGCTCTAAAGCAATGGAGACTCATCCCGTATTTTAGTACCCACAAAACTTATCATAACCATTTCGTATTCCAAAGTACACTCCGAGTATGCCGTCGTAGGACGGAGTCGCTGACTCGGGGAGCACCTATATCCGAATGTCATGGGTCTTAATGATCGGTCGGGTTGTCGGCTCGAGGCGATCCGTAGAATCGAAACGTCGCCGGTCCATCTGATCATGTGGTACCTACCCAATATGCTCTTGAACTCCAATGATTTCGGAAATCCTTATAAGCTACCCCTTCATTGTTTGCACAATGATGTGGTATCTGCTTTCCAAATCTAGAATGACTCCCAGATACGGAAAGGAAATCCTTAAGCTATATCGCCTCTCTAGCTACTACAGAAGCCGCTAATCACCCAACTAGTTAAAGTCGAGTTGGCGTTGCTGGATTTCTCTAGGCAATAGCTTCAACAAGAGTAAACACTGAGCCCGAGATCGACTTTAACGATCATCCTCAATCTGACTTAAAGTCAAAATCAGTGTATCACACATATCCAAGCTCATACATGAATATGTCCGCATATTATTCCTCGTTCTCTCAAGATACTAAAGGACATACTAAACTTGCTTTGTTAACTGCCGAATCTAAGATTCGATCAAAATTGACGTTCAATAACCTGACCATCTCTTGTCACAAAGATAATCCATCCCATTTCTCTTTATCCGAAGATTTAGAGAGTCATTCCCGAGGCATAGGGTAGAACTTCCTCGAATTTGAATGTTGCATACATTCTAATGATGCCGAGTCATCTTAAATCTCAATAAGATGGAGTCCAATGGTGCGGTTATCCTTCACAAACACTAATATATATGTAAACACTAACTGATATCCGGGCGACTTCTAATGAATTCGACCAAGAGTCAAACTCTTCGAATGTTGTCCAAATCTCTCACCCCTATTTTCTCGTTCATGCAATACTAAGTAGAATCCACGGTCCGATTAACTCTCTACTTCTTAGTCACCCTTAGGTATTGAACTTTCCTATTCATTCTACTCTTTCCGTGTAGATCCAATTACTCCCATCGACTTCGGATAATGAACAGCTCACACCTCCATTCACAATGGTTATGGCTTTTAAACCAACCTCTATTATCGTCCAACGGCTCGAGCCATGCATTAATCGATCCCGTAGACAATAAAGTCCGCAGAACCCATAATGGGTAATGGATAAACCTTCACTATTTTCTTGGTGGATCGACACTAATATCATATGTGGTTTGATAATATACCTTGAGTAATCACTCCAAGGTTCAAGGTTTGTTGTTCATAGTACTAAAATTAATTGTCCTTTCCCGATTTCTATCCATCTAACCTTTATACTCAATATGTTAAAAGATATAGCACGAATGGTCATTGACCGAACGTATGCGTGAAACTTTCAAATCAAACCATCAAGCATCATGTGCTATCATATTGACGGAATTTTGGGTGAACCGAATCCACTCATTATCCGTTAATTCCAAAGCATATTCTAGGTAGACTTCTCGGTTCTACACTTCAATGTAAACCGTTATTTCACTTCCAATATCTTTATTGAGTTAAGCAAGGTATTGTAGCACATCTACAACTATGTAAGGCAATTCAATGGTTTCTTCCTTTGTGAAAGCATTTCACTACGAGGCGAGCCGAACATCGCCCTAGGACTATGTGATGGCCCATTTCGAGTATAGAATACTCCATCTCGACGAATCCGAGACACCATAAAATATTTTGGATAAACTTACCGGAGTGTTTGAATAGTTAACATTCATTCATTCAAAATACATCATAACATGAATAAACATGCCATATAATATCTTAATAAAGGAATGAAACAAAACATGGTACATTTTATGTCGAAATAACGTCATCCTCTCCAAACTCTCCCAGGTTCCACAAAGCTAGCATCCGATGTAAAAACTCGAACCGGTCGGCTCGGGCCGCCTCTCCCGCTTCCTTGACCAAAACCACTCTTGTTTCCCCTGTTGTCGGGGGACACGCTCTAGAAAAGTGTCCTTGCTCACCACAAACATAACAACCGTTACTACTCGCCAGCTGCATCTCTCCGTATGATTTCGTTGCACTTGGGGCAAAGTGGTGCACTCGTTCGGGGCTTTAGCATTTATTAAATAAAACAATTACAAAAATTGTCTTTCGTAGGAGCCGTAGTCTTCTTGGCGACTTGCTGTGGCGCTCCCCTATAACTTCCTTGACTTGTCCCAAAGTTTCTCTTATTACCAACAACCACTATAGCCCTCTTCCTGAAAGTCTCGACTTCCAAAGCTTTATTCATCAACTCTGCCATATTCCTTGCCATAAAACCTAGCATGCCCGACTGAATCTCGTAGGTCAACCCATCCTTGTAAAGGGCCATCTTTCTCTCTTCCACTTTCATCAATTCAGGATAAAACCTTCCTAACTCGTTGAACTTGTTAGTGTACTGGGACACTGTCTGATGATTACCTTGCTTGTGCTTCAGAAATTGACTTGCTTTATCTGCTTGAACCGTAACCGGGAAGTACTCATTATAAAACATAGTCTTGAACCCTTCCCAATCCGTTACCTTACCGTTGCTGCTTTGAACGGCATCAATCCATGCTTCGTCGCTCCTCCCAAATGTAAAACCGATCGCTAGTTGTGCCATCTCTGTCTCAGGAACATGTATGTTCCTACAAGCTTTCTCGAATCCTCTTATCCATTCCTCTGCTTTAGAATGCTCCACATTACCAAAGAAGTTCTCAACTCGATTTCTCCTCAATCTTGTATACCAATCCACCGCTGGTGTGTGCTCAAAAGCCGGTCTAACTGGTAGGTGAACCGGAGGGTAACCAAAAGGTACATGCTGCTGATACTGCTGTTGCTGCGGGTAAGGTGGGATTACTTGAGGCTCAGTCTGATACGGATGGTACCCCTGATAAAACTGGTGCTGTTGAGGCTGATGAAAACCAAATGGTGGATGACCAACGCCTTGCTGGTAGTCAAAGCGTGGTGAAGGTGGTACTGTAGGTTTGAGGAACATGACCTACAGGAGGAGGGTAAAAGACCTGCTATTGCTGAGGATACACTGGAGGGTAAGCACTAGATGGTGGGGGATACACATTGGTCACTGGTGGAGGCACACTAATCGGTGGAATGTCGCCTACTACAGTGACACGAATAGGTGCTTGTCCAGGCTCTCCATAAATGTAGTTGTATCTTGGCGGTGGTCGGGGTGGCAGATTCTGATGCGGCCTTGGTAACACCTCTTGTTGAGACCATGGTGTAGGTGTGGCTGTATGGGGTGGTGGTGAAAGACTCAAACGAGGCGAAGGATTCTTTCTCACAAATCCGCCCCCTACTATGGGCACTGGGCTCTCTGCCCCTTGTCTAACCCCTGAGCTCCCAGCTCCACGAACGCCTCTTCTTGTGGTTACCATTCTGAAAGGTCAAGAAAACCAGACGTTACTAAAAGATCTAAAGAAACTTATCTTAAAAGAAAGGAAGCCTAAAGGACGCTTTTTTATGATACCAACTGTAACGCCCCGTTCCCGGATACCGAGTCCTTATCCAGAAATCGAACGTTCGGCACGTATAAAATAAAAGTAAATTCATTTTATACGTAAGCCTCTACTACGTCGTATCAAATTAAAGGCAAAACGGAAGCAAAACTCGGGTATATAAAATTTTTCCCAAAATTAAAGAGTAGAAAAGAAATCTAAGGGTGGAAATGTAAATTATTACATTTGGAAAAGTACGATGATCCCAAAAAGATAAAGTACGACAAAACTGACAAGACCAAAGGTCTACCTCAAAAGTAATGAAAGAACAACCAATGAAAAGCAGAATAGAAACATCTTGATACTTCAACAAGCGCCGTCAAACGTCGTCGTCAAACTCTTCCTCGTAAACCTGTTCGTCTTCTCATCCCCAAACACATAGAAAAGTATGCATTCGAGGTAAGTACAACGTACTTAGAAATAAAAAGAAGCTATGAAAACAACCATAGTTATAAAGAAAAGATAAGTATTTAATCAGTTGATTAAATGAGACCGACTCAATCTATGGTTCACTTCATTCTCATCAACTTGTTGTGACTAACTGTTTCTACTTAGCCTATCTATGTTACAACCGCACTCAAGGGCACTACGCGCATCCACCTCAGTAGAGTCCCTCTGTACTTAGGGTCTTTGACCTACAGAGTTCTTCTACCCTGGGGACACTCTTTTGCAACATATTAGTGGATCACACCAATATCCACGAAGTCTAGAAAAGGTAGACTCCGATAGCACGCACACCTCGGCGAGTCCCTCCGTACTTAGGGTCTTTTGACCTACGAAGTTTCTCCACCTTCGAGGTAGCACATGCATCGCGATTTAGCCCGGTGCCTAGCCAAGAGAGTCATGTTGTTTAATCTTTTACTAGTCACATACGTTGTTTATTAAGTGATTAACTAGCCAGCCTAAGTGTTTTCAAATAATCTCCCTCACAAATACTACTCTCTTCCTAGACCACTAGACACGGACAAGTCCTAGCACATACACAGACATTGATGAATACTAATCCATCAAAGCACAAGCCTATCATGCTCTTCCGACGGATCCGAACTTCAACTCCCTTGAATAGTACATTCGGTGTTTTAACTGAACGAATCAGAAGCTCAATTCAGGCTTGTCTATGTTTTATACCATTTTGACATATCATGTATAAAGGTTTCATAAGGATAAATCAGATTTATAAGGCTGAACAATAACCTACAAATAAAGAAGGACAAAACCAGCTAGACGCCCGTTTAAGACCTTGGACGCCCGTCTAAACATTACTGGACGCCCGTCTACTATGCCCAGACGCCCGTCCACCTAAAACAGTTTCAATCCTGAATGTAAAATAGCACCTCAGACGCCCGTCCGGATAAGCCAGACGCCCGTCTGGGACACAACCTAAGCAGACGCCCGTCCAGAGAACCGGACGCCCGTCCACCTGGGTTCGACCAAAACCCTAACCTCATCATCATGCGATCTCCAGATCGTATTTCAACCAAACAGCAGCATATTATCAACACATTGAGCACAAAAGCTTCATTTAACAATACCATAACCCCTATAGACATTTACCAAGGCAACAACTCAATTTTCTAACACCAAAACGTCTTAGAACATGATCATATATATCCCTATAACTAGTAATTGATTTCATAGGACAGGTTCTTCTTACCTAATTTGCAGCCGAAACTGATCCAAAACTGCTCTGAAAGTCTGCTGCAATCCCACAGAACTGATGTCAAAATGCTGTGCCCTTTACGCCGAGTCAAATTCTTGAATCCGTTCTGAAAACGATCAACTTTCCCTTAGCAAAAATGAAGAACTTTCTATACTCTCTTCTCTCTTTCTCTCAATCGCATAAGGGAAGGGGGAAGGGCTGAATGAAAACTGAAAATCCCTGATTTAAGTTAGGTCTTAATATTAAAAGAGAGTTAATTCTTTTCCTTAATTGCCCTTGACCACAAAAACTGATTTTCCTTTTAATTATATATATAAAACTCGAAATTATATATATAAAACGTCCAAAATAATTAACTCCGAATAAAAGGAAACCGAACCTAATATTTCGTTTTCGCAAAAAGACACGTCTGCCCTTTCCCGAAAATCGGAATATTACAAGAGGAATCCTGACCTCCAAGGATTTTATTTTTCAAATAAATAAATCCAATAAATAAAAATAATCCCATAATATTTTTGCACAAATCTAGAATAATATTTATCTTTGTTTCTTACCATAATTATTTATCCAATAAATATTGTGTGCACATGTCTTAAAACAATTTCTTGTTTCCTAAATACATGCTCTTGGCCGAAAATTGTATTGACCTAGTCAATGTAAATTTTTGGCCATAACACACTAATTTGCCAAGATTATGAAAAATGCATTTTTCACATATTTAATTATTTAGTCCAACTAACTTAATAGTCTACTAAACAATTAATTCACATATCGTTTTAATTAAATTCTAATAAGTACTAAATTAATATTATTAGGATTCGACGTCCGAGAATAGCTATGATATATTGGAGGCACGTCGGGGACAATGGACTAATAATCAGCGGCTCCGATAAATCCAATAAATAATTATCTTACGAACAGAATAATTATATTCGATAAATCAATCACAGGAATATGCCACCATAATCCCATCACTGCACTCCTCCGATTATAAGATTATATTATCTCCTCACGAGAATAATAATAAGCGTCCATTGATATAATCATTACATATGGATTAATCCTCCATAGACTGTTCATTCTAAATCGGGAAGTTACCGTTAACCCTTTTTAGAACATCTTATCCTTTTTTACCATTTACCCCCTAGTGATCAATTAATTCATACAACTCACTGGTAGCTAATCAGTGTAATATGAACTCGTACGATCGATCAGTTTCTAGGATTAACAAATAGGGAAACTGTCTATCTACTTCCATAAATGGAAGGAATGGATTCCATATCTGTGATAACACAGACTACTCACTCAATCCAGTATAATGCCAAGATGGGGTAATTCAGATGACAGACTCAGTGTAATCCTTAACCGTCAAGTCAAACCTCATACTGATTCAAACAGTTGACTGTGATCACCTCAGGATAAAGATATATCCATAAATATGATCATCGATTGATTCAATAAGACTTCTCGATTACAGAATTATATCGTGAACTATAATCAAATCGGTCCAAATTCCATATGATATATCTATCATATATAAATGCTCCACTAGGTTCTCTTAACCGAATGTCCGGATAAGACAATCACACCTATTGTGTTCTGGGCGCATTAATAGCACGTTAAAGGAGAGACCCGATACTCTCAATTAACTTTACTACGGGCTAATTGTATTTTAAGTACATCTTCACTAACTCAATCCTCCTGTGTATATCCCATGCACTGAGTTAAGTGATTACATAAACGATATACTTTAGGGTTTTCTGTAGTGTAAATACTATTGTCACATCGGTGAATATGAGAATAATAAATATGAATAATAATATCATTTCATTTATTAAATAAAACAATTACAAAATTGTCTTTCGGGCATTACACCTAACAATCTCCCACTTGCACGAAAACATGTGATTAATTGTTTTAGAGCACACCCTATTATTTAAAATACAACAAACTATCACTCCCACTTGCTCTAAAGCAAATGAGACATGTCTCTAATACCTATAGTCTCCAAGTGTCGACTAAAAGCTTCAATCGACAGCGTCTTGGTGAATGGATCGGCAGGATTATCGGCGGAGGCGATTCTTCGGACGGAAACGTCCCCTCTATCGACAAAATCGTTGATCACCCAGTATTTCCTCTCTATATGCTTCGACTTAATGTGCTTTCGAGGTTCCCTAGAGTTGGCAATGGCCCCATTTTTATCACAATAGAGAGTAATAGGATCATCAGCATTTGGGACAACGCCTAATCCGCTGATGAACTTTCTTAACCAAACTGCTTCTTTAGCTGCCTCGAAGGCCGCTATGAACTCAGCTTCCATTGTTGAATCGGATGTGCTGGATTGCTTTTGACTTATCCATTCTATTGCACCGCCACCAAGTGTAAACACTGAACCAGAGGTTGATTTAGAATCATCTCTGTCTGACTGAAAGTCAGAATCGGTGTACCGCGCCAACTCCAAACTCCCACTCGAATAGTCAAGCATATAATTTTTGGTTCTCTTCAAATATTTGATGAGACTCTTTACTAATGTCAGTGCGGTTGCCCTGGATTTGACTGAAAACGTCTGACTAATCCAACGCCGTAACAAATATCAGGTCTCGTACACCTCATAGCATACATAAGACTACCAACAGCCGAGGCATATGGCACTCTTCCCATAGCTTCAATCTCTTCAGGAGTTTGAGTCCCCTGAGTCTTAGAGAGGTAAACGTCCTGACGGGTTGGTAGAAAACCCTTATTTGCATTCTCTATACTGAAGCGTGCCAGCACCTTATCTATATAAGTTTCTTGGGACAGAGCTAACATCCTGTTCTTGCGATCCCTTATAACTTGGATCCCTAGAACATAACTCGCTTCTTAGATATCCTTCTTTTGGAATTGCGTGGTCAACCAACTTTTCACGTCGGACATCATCCCCTTATCGTTGCGAATTAGGAGTATGTCATCAACGTACAACACTAGAAATACAACACTATCTTTGATAACCTTCTTGTACACACAAGATTCAGCAAAGTGTTGTTCGAAATCATAAGACTTGATCGTGGATCGAATCTATGATACCAGGAACGAGATGCTTGCTTCAACCCATAAATGGATCTGAGCAACTTGCACACCATGTGCTCTCGACCTTCTTCAATGAATCCTTCTGGTTGCTGCATATAGATTTCCTCGTCGAGAAAGCCGTTTAGAAACGCTGTCTTAACATCCATTTCCCAGATTTTATAATCTAGACAGGCAGCAATCGAAAGGAGGATTCGAATGGTTTTCATCATGGCCACAGGTAAGAAGGTTTCCTCGTAGTCTATACCCTCTCGCTGTGTGTAACCTTTGGCTACCAGCCGTGCTTTGAAGGTTTTGACCTTCCCAGCTACTCCTCTCTTTCGCTTGTAGAGCCATTTACATCCAATGGGCCATTCACCCTGAGGAAGTTCTAGAAGTTTCCAGACTGAGTTAGAGTACATAGACTCCATCTCTTGATTCATTGCGTCAATCCATTTATCCTTATCGTGATCCAATATGGCCTTCTTATAGGTCGGAGGATCATCTTCCACCCCATCAGAGGCGACTACGTTTGCCTCTAAATCCATGCCGTACCGAGCCGGTGGCCGAACCACTCTCGCAGTACGTCTAGGTGGAACAAGAATGTCGGAAGTGACTGTTGTATTGGTAGTGTTGTTTACAGGAACATCAGCAGCCACAATAGGCCTGACGTCATCGGAGAGTAATTCCTCTAGTACAATTTTACTTCGAGGTCTGTGGTCTTTCATATAACTTTCCTCAAAAAACATAGCGTTAGTCGAGACTAGCACTTTGTTATCTTCCGGATCGTAAAATAGACCACCACGTGTACCTTTTGCATAGCCTACAAACAAACATACTTTCGTACGAGATTGTAGCTTGGTAGTCTTGTCCATCAGCACATGTGCAGGACAACCCCATATACAGAAGTGACGAAAGATTTCGCGATGTCCGGACCACATCTCTATGGGTGTCTTTTCGACAGACTTTGACGGTACTGCATTCAAAATATAGACCGCTGCTTCTAAAACATAACCCCAAAAGGATATAGGTAGTGAGGCGTAGCTCATCATTGATCTCACCATGTTAATCAATGTCATGTTTCTCCTCTCAGCAACTCCATTTTGCTGAGGTGTCCTAGGCGCTGAACGTTGGAAACAAATTCCTTTTTCAGCCAAGTAGTCAATGAACTCAATATCTAAATACTCACCTCCATGATCCGAGCGGAGGCATTTCAATGACTTGCCTAGTTGCCTTTCCGCTTCTACTTGGAACTCCTTGAACTTTCCAAAAGCCTCGGACTTCCTATGCAGCAGATAAACACAAAGGTCTGAATGCACTAAGTCTAGAGTTCTCGTGGCCCTATTACCCTTTGATGAGAAGGGACGCTTAGTCATTTTTCCCTCCAGGCAACACTTGCAGACAGGCAGTGTGTCAATAGATGACTCACCTAAGGCATGAACCTTTTCTAGTCTTTTGAGTCTTTCCAAGGAAATATGGCCAAGCCTTAGATGCCACAAGTATGTTTTATCTTCTTTTACTTGAGAAACTTTCTGCCTTTTAGCAGATCTTTGATGAGCATTTTAAACATTTCAGTATTAAGTAGGGGAGCTTTATGTGGTCTTACAAAATATAAACCGTTTTCATTCGTAGTTGAACACAATTCAAAGCCATTCTTCGAAATAACAAATTCACCATTCAAATTTGAAACAGAAAATGATTGTTCAACTAAGGTAGAATGAGAAATCAAATTTCTCTTGAAATTCGGAATAAAATAAACATTCTCTAAATGTAAAATTCTATTATTAAAATGCAAGTCCACAGCTCCCACTTGCTTTAGCCGAAATGAGCGCCCCAGTGCCTACTCGCATCACTTGAGAACCCTCTTCCAGCTCCTCGTACGAACTAAGAATCTGCAATGAAGAACATACATGGTTAGTAGCTCCAGTATCAAGTATCCAAGTGGACACATCTTTAGCTACATTAAAAGATTCCAAGAATAGTAATTCCGAATTACCTTTCTTATCTTTCCTAGTGACAGCCTTGACTTTTCCATCCTTTACATCACGAAGATATTCCGGACAATGGCGTTTCCAATGTCCTACCTCCTTACAGTAAAAGCATTTGCCCTTGGGCTTGGCCTCGTCAACTTTCTTGGCTTTCTTTTTCTTCATTGGCTTGGGCACATGTGCAACACTACCCTTCTTCTTTGGTTTGGCCTTAGGCTTGTTTGATGACTTAGCTTCGGCCATATTTGCTTCAGCTTTCTTATCCCCTACATGGGCCTTATCTTTCGATAGCAGGCCCTCATAGATAGTCAGTTCATTAAGCATCTGTGTCATGGTCAACTCATGTTTTCCCATCAGATACTGAGTTTTGAACGGGATAAACTCAGGAGTCAATGATTCCAAAATCATCGACACTTGAGTTGCTTCATCGAACATCGATCCATGAATACTGGCGTCATTGAAGTAACTGATCATATTCAAAACATGACCATTCACTGCTTGACCTTTCTTCAATTTCGTGTTAACAGTCATCCTGATGGCACCGTGTCTTGCTTGGTTGCTAGGTGATCCAAACATCGAAGTAAGTTTCCGCATTATTTCTCCTGCAGTCTCAAACTCTTCAATCTGGGTCCTAATAACCTCTGACACTGCCACCAGGATGATCCCACGAGCCCGGTTATCTGCCTCAATCCAGCGATTACGCTGTTCGATCTTAGCTTTCCGGGTTTTTGGATCGCCACCGTAGGGCATTCATAAGTGAGTACATGTTGCACATTCTCGTATGTGAGTACCACATTTAGATTACTCTTCCATTTCTTAAAGTTGTTTCCCGATAATTTTTCGGACGGAAAGCGCGTAAATTTGAGCGTACATTTTTTTTGAAAATAAAATGACATATATTAATTCAAGTTTAACACTACTATATAAGTTTATTTTAGGAATTGTAAACTAAAATTAAGTCTACTCTACCATTCCAAGGTTTTAACCTCGCATCTCAGTGCCGCTTTAGGGTAGGTCAAAGAGATGACGGTTAAATCGAGACAATCTCATCAATGAATAACTTGTGAGAATCGAACATCCCACGAGAATCGAACATCCCTTTATTCATTGACTACCTTCCTTTTCTAGCCTAGATATTATCAAGAATATCCTTTATGAGTGTGACCTACTATATTGGATCTCTTAGGTACGCCCCGAGTGTGCCGTCGTAGGATAGGTCAGTGACCCGACTACCCAGAAATCCTATCCTTTCGGAGACCAAGCCATGAATGTTGATAGGGGTGAACACCATCCTTAGGGGGATGAAATCAAAGCGCCGCGAGGCGTCACCCTTCTCTCACTTACTTGTATCTATAGTAGAGGCCATGGGGTTGGCTGTCGCCTCCTCCGCTCCCACTCAATATTTTGGAAGTGGTGGTGGGTTAACTAACCACGTCTTTTTGATGTTAACATAAAAGCACATCAAATCAAGGATTCCGAATGGTGTCGGTAATGTAGGCAAGCCTACCCGTCCCATTCGTTGGAACATATGTGACAGTCGGACGAAGTCGGGTCAAGAGAGCCCTATTGAGATAAGAAGGAATCACCCCTCCGCTCGCCCGTGTAGCTTAGTCTTGCCGGACCCCCGTGCATACATCACACTAGGAGGGTTCAGTCGGTCGAGCGAAGCTCTGTTGACCACCCAACCTATAGGCGAACCGTTTTTATCCAAGATTTATTGTTCTTTTACCATCATTCAATCTCGTAGACACTACGAATCGAAAACATGATCTCGTTTGGGCTTTAAGGCGGTTCACCGAGAACACACACCGAAAGGCTTAACGATTTCATAACCCGTCCTCGGATCTTTAATTAGTTACTAAATTAATCAATTACCACGTATTAATTAAATTTCAACTAATTACCCGAGTTTGTATACATGCCTATTTTAATTACCAAAATTAAAATTCTACATGTATGCATGGAGTGGATTTATGATATGATGCATGTCATGGCAATTCCGATTTTATATTTATTTTATGATCAAACACATAAAAAATAAATTACGGAAAATTTAAACACCGAGATGGATTGTTGGTACCCCCGTATCTAATCTATCCTAGGAAAACAGTAAATTACAATCTTGTTGTCTTCATGTCTTCGATCTTCGAACCTTGAACCACCGGATCACGAACCACGAACACCCGAGAGGTGAAAGACCTTTTTTTAAATTAAATAAATCCAATTTATTTGATAAATAAAAAAAAAATTTTTTTTGCCGGCTGTTTTAAATTATTTCCCAAAATAATGTTTTTTTTTATTTTAATTATCTGCCAAACGGCAGTATGTTATAAAAAAATTAGGTCAAAAAAATTTCATACAGCCGCATAAAAAAAACCCTAGCCGCATGCTAGTTTTATTAAACATGACTTATAGCGACGCTTTTCAGCATCGCAGAAAGTCTGTAGCAGTTTTTTTAAAAAAATTTAACCGTTTCTCCTCATTAATACCTTGGGTTTCGCCTTGATCTTCAATTTTCCAGCAAGATCTTCATCTTTTCGAGCCCGGATTAACAAAATTACAATAAAAGATGCTACTTTTACATGTAATTTTCGAAAATTGACACAAAAAAAAATTCAATTCCTATGCTCAATTGTTACTAAACAAAGGAGCTACAATAGATCTAACGAGTAAACAGTACCAACCCCAATCCATCTCTTCAAACCACAACAATCGCAACATAAAAAAAAATACATATATGCATTGGCCCTATAAAATTTTGGGACAAAAAATCTACATGTTTTCCACTCCTAGATCTAATATTTTATACGTATAAATATAGATCACCCGGCGACTGATACCACTGTTAGTAATATCATCTGCAACGGAAGCGATTTAAGGATCTAGATCTATAAATTACACGTAATAAAATAACTAGATCTACTCTACAAGGGGGTTGTAGAACATACCTCTTGGATCTCAAAATCCAAGTTGAAGAACCGCAATAGGATGAACGTAAGAAAGTATGAAGAGCACCACGATCTTCCGCACGTGTGATCCAAGCAACTCCCGGTGGAAGGAAATTCTCGTCTCGAATCCCCCCGATATGCTACCCAGAAAAATCTCCAAGATTTTCCCCAATTTCTTCTCCTCTCTAAGAGGTGAAGTCGAAATTATGCTAGTGTTTTAGGCTTGGGAGAACTCTCTTTATATAGGAGAGTAATCCTTGACCTCCAAGGATTTTATTTTGCAAATAAATAAATCCAATAAATAAAAATAATCCCATAATATTCTAGAACAAATCTAGAATAATATTTATCTTTATTTCTTACCATAAATATTTATCCAATAAATATTTTGTACACATGTCTTAAAACAATTTCTTGTTTCCTAAATACATGCTCTTGGCTGAAAATTGTATTGACCTAGTCAATGTTAATTTTCGGCCATAACACACTAATTTTCCAAGATTATGAAAAATGCATTTTTCACATATTTAATTATTTAGTCCAACTAATTTAATAGTCTACTAAAAAATTAATTCACATATCGTTTTAATTAAATTCTAATAAGAACTAAATTAATATTATTAGGATTCGACGCCCGAGAATAGCTATGCTATATTGGAGGCACGTCGGGGACCATAGACTAATTGTTAGGTGTAGTGCCCGAAAGACAATTTGTGTAATTGTTTTTTAATAATGAATGACAGAATTTATCTCACTTGATTACTTGCTTTGTGCTTGTAAAGTAATACACTGCTGCAAACCCTAAGTATATCTGTATGTAACCACTTAACTTAGTGTATGGATTACACGTGAGGATTGAGTTAGTGGAGATATGCTTAAATCTGTTAGTCCGTGGTGAACTTAATCGAGTTTAGGGTCTCTTGATTAAAACACCAATAATGCGCCCGTAACACCTTAGGGTGTGATAGTCTTATCCGGACTATCGGTAGAGGGTACCTACGTGGGGCATTTATATATGATGGCATTCATATAGATCGGACCGATGACTAGGCCCATCGTAGTATAGCTATAGCGAATCAAGGTCGATCCCACGGGGAACCAATTGTGGATCACCTTATATACAAACAATTAATTAAACATGTCAAGGACATAGAGGCGGTCTACGACCAACATAAGACAAGAAAGGTAAAGTAACGACTCGACACAACGTAATTAACCTCCCCAATTATAGTCTTTATCGTTTGGACCTAGATAATTTATATAATCAATCGAACTTATTAACTCGTCAATCCGTTTGTATCTATCTTAGATTGGCTACGGGAGTCATCCTCTTTAACTTGACTTAGCACCGGTAGGTCACTAGATCACCGTGATATTGTTACGTGACTTCGCCTTTTGGTGCCTCCATCTCATATAACTCACACGCTTACGACTCTAAGGATGCCGATATTAACCGTACACCTCGTCCAGGGCAACATTCCTATGGTTAGGCGTACTTCCTAAACGATTACTCAAGCTCTCGTCCAACTAGCAATTACCAAGTTATAGTCTCATGCTAATCTACGACGTATGTATAATCGTGTGCTAGCAATCCCCAAATATAAACCTACCTAGATAACGCCGAAAGTCCGAAGATCAATTCATAAGCCTACCTAAGAGTTTTATATTGGTATTTCCTTTTTACACATTTTAATTAAACTAAGCGAGTAACGTAGCCATAGCCATACCTACGAGATAATAAATTCTATTAAGTTAACCTAACCATAAAGACGTGGCTATTTAACGGATGAAAACGGGGCTCGGTCGACCGAATAATCGGGCTCGGTCGACCGAATGGTCTTTTTCCCCGGATCACATCCCCGAACATATCTCTCGGCGTTTCATCATACACAACGGATTAAACGAATTCGTAAAGCATTCATATAAACTAACATAGATACGCATTAATTAAATCAAGTAGATTCATGAATAAATACTAAGTGTATGACGTAAGTTATGGGATCCTCATAGACAAGGCTTCGCCACATCCATAACGACATAACCTAGATCTACATCATCTAGCTATAAATTAACTAACTCAAACAATAAAGCATAATTGGGGGGAATTAATTACTTAAAAGAAAGAAACGAAAAATAAAGGCTTACATATTGCAGCCCTTAAATTGCTGGAAACACCCTCAATAAACTACATTGTATTCAAAGCTATAAGATTGAAGAAAGAATGAAGGGATGTGTTGGTGTATAAGGTGTGTATTACAATTCTCGTAGATGCTTGCTTATATAGAGGTTTTTGCCGACTTAGGGTGGTTCTAGAAGATAAGCACGATATAAGCCGGAAACCGCCCCGAAGCTGACACTCGGTCAACCGAGAGGTGACACTCGGTCGACCGAAGCTATAGGCTCGGTCGACCGAACCTAACATTTGCACACGTTAATCGTTTTTCTCGTCTATCTTGCTCCCCACTCCACGCTTGCGTGTTGATCTGATTTCTCTAATTTATCTCTTGATTAATGCTCCGATTTCCTTCCTTATTATCTTGAGATCCATTGATTGAATGACATTTATCCTCCCGATTTATCACGATCAACAAAATCAGCAATTATCGCACAATAAATCGGTCTTTAATAATAAAAATAGCTAAATACCAAATATCATATTAATAATCACTTAACATTAAATAATAAATATAAACGAGTGATTTAATATGAAATATACATTATTAATCTCGATTTAAGGTCAACGTTGATGACTTTTACGGGTATAATTTGACCGTCATCAACTACCCCCCACTTAGACTTTGATCGTCCCGAACAAAGCATCAATAAGTCATTCCCCGAGACAACATTTTCTATGGTCAAATCATACTTACACAAGAAACTCAAGTCAACTCATACTAGTCATGCTCATAAGATATCCATTATTCACTAATGACTATGAATCGAAGTGATGTGTGCATGTGCATTGGTTTTATATAAATGTGGCAAGATTAGAGTTTATGCGACCTCATATCAAAATTCACCAACATCGGCATTCATACTTCTTAAGCCTCGCAATGGTTAAAGCACTAGAACAATAAGCAAGAGCGTATCTATAGGGTTTTTGGACTTGGAGACCGATTACTACTCAAAGCCTCTTAAAGAGTTGAATATTCTTTTCATATCTTCATATTTTTCAAATACTATCAATCTCAAGGAAGAAAACTTTTTAGAGTATCCCCCTTTCTTAGATCATGTATAGCATCGAATATTACCACAAGCGCGGGGCTACTTTGGTAATGTTACTACAAGCCCAAGTGTCTAACATTTTGCTAAAACACAGTACGTCTCAAGCTTATTACTCCGCTTTTGTTGGCAAGAAGATAAGAATACATCAGCGGATAGATATTGATACTAAGTTTACATAACCAATCATCTATGCAATGTACACATAATTTCTTCGATTATTATGATTTGCGCGGTATACTCGATTCACAAAGTTGAGTAATTGAATAATAAATAACTACTCGCAAAAACGGGCATGAATATCCTTAAATTTACTTAACATAAGTATAAAATGATCACGTACTCATGAAACTTGGTTCCTTTCCTATCAATTCTTAGCTAGGAACACACAATTCTAAGGGTACGAGATACATAATATGGTATTTATTCAATTTTTTCAATCATGTGCCGTTTCATTCAAATTTCAATCATAACATAACATGGCTAAGTCTCCTACCCCCCACTTAAACATGGCATTGTCCTCAATGACAAAAATAAATGAGAAGTTAAGAAAAAGACTTAGCTCGGAAACGGCTCTCAAGTAATGGAACAATATCGGAGTAAATGTCGCATGTTGTGGAGAAGCAAGTGAAAACTCCGTATAAGCGGACAAACTCCACGAAACCGTTAATAACACCATGTCTATGGAAGTTATAAAATAATGTGGCAGTAATTAGGTATGAATACCGAAAAACATTTTAAGCCACTTTATTTTATACAACCAATGACAAGGGAAACCAAAAAGAAAAATACTAAATAGAAAGAAAAATAAACAAGCAACTAAAGATGGTGGTCTTCATCTACAACCTCCACCGCCTAAATATTCTTAAAACTGGGTGGAGAAGACAAAGATCAAAAAGCATTACCCGACGTGGGAAAACACGAGGGTGACTCGATCGAAAAGGTATTCAATCCAGGAAAAGAGAAACTTGGTAAGGCATAACAGATTGAATGCGACCTATTGGCTAAAGATAAAATCAAATACTTAGCGCAGAAACTTCTCGCTTGCATTGGATATCAACAACTTAGGGAGATGTAGCTACTCCTCGAAATTACTAATAACCCAATGTATCACGTAAAAGTCATAACCGTCATCAACAAGGTCAGATCGGTGTGATAGTTCAGAACAAAACTTATCATCTAGAAATACCGGAATAGACGGAAAAAATGTGAAATTTAAAACTTCCGGTAGAAAGATAAGTTGTACTTTGATCGAACCAAAAACCTTTAAAATCTAGCTAGGGTCAGAGCTACACTTACCCCAACTAGGATCATGAAAATCAAAATGATAAAAGATAATCATTAAAGCTGAGCAATATTTCAAATTCCGCAACACAAAGGTATTTTGTAAACAAAATGGAGGTTGAGAGTATGATTGGTTTAGAAAAAGGTACACATAAGGAAGGGAAGAAAAGATAAAGGGTGGGTAAGAAATTGTGTTTTGGGTGGGTATTGTTTAAGGGAATGGGATTGGGTGGGAGAGTGAAACGGATGGAAAGAAAGAGAGGCGATGAAAGAATGGTTAGAAATGTGAACTTTCGGGGCAGATTGGTGAGAGGATCGAAAAGTTTGAAGGTGAAAAAAGTGTAAAGGGAAAGATAAGGATAATTGCAGAATGAATTGCACACTACTTTGGATTTTCACTTGGATCACCTAAAAAGTTTTAGAATTTGACCAAGATTGTTCTTGTTCGCACCAATCATTCTCTGTTACATTTTCAATAATTCTCAAGCTCTCTTAATGCTTCCATCTTAAGGTTGAATGCTAAATTTCCTTTTATTTAGCAATTTCTCGACTCTCCTACGGAACTCTATTTCACGTGGCCTATGTTGGGTAAAAAAGTTTTGCACATCCTTAGCCCAATGGCCATCAGAACACGGCAAAATAAAAAACCTCAACATATGTCACGTTACTTTTATTTGACTCAAAGAAAACAAAACCTAAAATCCTAAAAAGAAATCCTAAGGGTTTTAAAGAAGTAGTTCTGAGTTTAAAGTCCTCAGCTCGACGTTCCAAAAAAAATTATCCTTGTCAATTATCATTCTTGGATCGCCAAACTTTGACCCTTCACGCACTATAAGAGGTGGGCTTGTTGCTTTTGCGGATTAATACCCTTCCCTTGGTTGTGAGACCTAGGAAACAACATTTATCCATACCATTTATCCAAAGCTCTTACCTCGGCTCTCGTTTTAGGAGTTAGTGAATTCTAAGAAACTCGGCTAAAATTATGGTTTTGGCCTTGACAATAAGAAACAATGAATCTAAGTACTCCGAATAAGGTCGGTTATGTAGGCAAGCCTACGCCGTCTTATTCGTTGGAACATATGTGACAGTTCAGGCCAATCCGTCAAGATAAGCCCCGTTTAGCCCGAAGGCTTATCGGCTATGCTAAGTCTTGTCGAACTGCTGTAACGTACATCACACGTGGAGGGGAGTCGATTGAGCCGAAGCTCGGTTGAACTCGCCCAGCCATGGTTAGACCATTTCCGAACCCATGTACTAAGAGTCTCCGATTTCTAAATTGTCATCCAAAGCGTAATCTCATTTCTGTTTAAGGTGGGTTCACCGAGAAGCCATCACCATAAAACTTAACGAAAACAGTAGATTGTGTTCTCTCAAAACTCAACGTCTCCTTTAGATTGCGAATGCTTAAACTACACGATTTGTTGCTCCCATGGCCAGTAGAAGCAATCTCATGCATAGGACAAAGAGATTTTAACAGAACTACGAGGAACTCTTTATTCACTGCTTCCTTTCAACGACTACATGTTTCCCTACACCCTCTAGATGAAACAGATATGGGGCAAAACCTTCCACACTAATAAAATTAATCTTACAAACCAACTCCGGGCTAAGATTCTTACTAAGATTCATGTATAGGCTAACTTATGCTCAAAAAACCAAAAGGTAATAAAACATAAGCAAAAAAAAAAAGGTAGTACCTTTCCTTCAACATTGTACCACGAAGAATTTAAGCCTTTAAAATTTTTTCGGAGCCATCTTGGTGCTTTAAAGGTATTGCTTCCATTGCTTTTCCCATCTTAGATTCGTAGCTCCACATGTTTGCTGGGTTATTTTCTCAGCGCCTGCGAAAATTTACTGACTCAGATTATTGCTTCCCTGGTTTCTGCAAACAGAAGAAAAACAAAACGGACCGTAGACTGATTTTAACATGGTTTCCCATGCGGCTATCAGACCTACGGATTAAACATACGGGGATAAACAGACACGCGAAATTCCAGACTCGAAAAACACAAATCAGAAACTGTGTAAACAGAACAGATCAAGAACAAAACAAAAAAAAAATTCTCGGTCGACCGAATAAATTATTATTATTATTATTATTATTTTTTTTTTAAGAATCTGGAATTTTCAGACAGAGCAGACAACCAGAGGGACTCAAAAACAGACTCTAAAACAGAAAACTTGACATGAATAAGAAAATTATTTATATATAAAATTGACCGTTGGTTCCCCGGCAACGGCGCCAAAAACTTGATGATGTGGTCAATCAGGTTATAATATACTTGACCACCATAAACCAATACTAGCAAGAGGACTAGGCCCATCGTAGTATAGCTATAGCGAATCAAGGTCGATCCCACAGGGAACCAATTGTGGATCACCTTATATACAAACAATTAATTAAACATGTCAAGCACATAGAGGCGGTCTACGACCAACATAAGACAAGAAAGGTAAAGTAACGACTCGACACAACGTAATTAACCTCCCCAATTATAGTCTTTATCGTTTGGACCTAGATAATTTATATAATCAACTGAACTTATTAACTGTCAATCCGTTTGTATCTATCTTAGATTGGCTACGGGAGTCATCCTCTTTAACTTGACTTAGCACCGGTAGGTCACTAGATCACTGTGATATTGTTACGTGACTTCGCCTTTTGGTGCCTCCATCTCATATAACTCACACGCTTACGACTCTAAGGATGCCGATATTAACCGTACACCTCGTCCAGGCAACATTCCTATGGTTAGGCGTACTTCCTAAACGATTACTCAAGCTCTCGTCCAACTAGCAATTACCAAGTTATAGTCTCATGCTAATCTTCGACGTATGTATAATCAGGTGCTAGCAATCCCCAAATATAAACCTACCTAGATAACGCTGAAAGTCCGAAGATCAATTCATAAGCCTACCTAAGAGTTTTATATTGGTATTTCCTTTTTACACATTTTAATTAAACTAAGCGAGTAACGTAGCCATAGCCATACCTACTGAGATAATAAATTCTATTAAGTTAACCTAACCATAAAGACGTGGCTATTTAACGGATGAAAACGGGGCTCGGTCGACCGAATAATCGGGCTCGGTCGACCGAATGGTCTTTTTCCCCCGAGATCACATCCCCGAACGTATCTCTCGGCGTTTCATCATACACAACGGATTAAACGAAATTCGTAAAGCATTCATATAAACTAACATAGATACGCATTAATTAAATCAAGTAGATTCATGAATAAATACTAAGTGTATGACGTAAGTTATGGGATCCTCATAGACAAGGCTTCGCCACATCCATAACGACATAACCTAGATCTACATCATCTAGCTATAAATTAACTAACTCAAACAATAAAGCATAATTGGGGGAATTAATTACTTAAAAGAAAGAAACGAGAAAATAAAAGCTTACATATTGCGGCCCTTAAATTGCTTTGAAACACCCTCAATAAACTACATTGTATTCAAAGCTATAAGATTGAAGAAAGAATGAAGGGATGTGTTGGTGTATAAGGTGTGTATTACAATTCTCGTAGCTGCTTGCTTATATAGAGGTTTTTGCCGACTTAGGGTGGTTCTAGAAGATAAGCACGATATAAGCCGGAAACCGCCCCGAAGCTGACACTCGGTCAACCGAGAGGTGACACTCGGTCGACCGAAGCTATAGGCTCGGTCGACCGAACCTAACATTTGCACACGTTAATCGTTTTTCTCGTCTATCTTGCTCCCCACTCCACGCTTGCGTGTTGATCTGATTTCTCTAATTTATCTCTTGATTAATGCTCCGATTTCCTTCCTTATTATCTTGAGATCCATTGATTGAATGACATTTATCCTCCCGATTTATCACGATCTACAAAATCAGCAATTATCGCACAATAAATCGGTCTTTAATAATAAAAATAGCTAAATACCAAATATCATATTAATAATCACTTAACATTAAATAATAAATATAAACGAGTGATTTAATATGAAATATACATTATTAATCTCGATTTAAGGTCAACGTTGATGACTTTTACGGGTATAATTTGACCGTCATCATGGACCGATTTAATCTGTATTTCTCGATATAATTCCGTAATCGAGGAATCTTATTAAATCATTAGATGATCATATATGGATCAACCTTAATCTTGAGGTGATCACAGGGTGCTGCTTGTCCCGGGGTAGTGTTTGATGTGTTAGTTACGGTTCACTTAAATATGTGTTCCAAGCCACTTCTCATTGGCACTATCTCCAGATGAGTGAGTAGTTCTGATTTTCACAGATATGGAATCCATTCTTTCCTGCAGGAAGTAGAGAGACAGTCCCCTTATTTGTTAGCCCTAAGAAAGTGATCGATCCCGGGAGTTCACATTTGACTAATTAGCTACTAGTCAGATATGTGTCCTAATTGATCATCAGGGGGTTGATGGTAAATAAGGATAAGATATTCTGAGTCGGGTTCACGGAGACTTCCCACTCAGAATGGACAATCTATGGAGGGTTAATCCGTATGTAGTGATTATATCACTGGACGCTTATTTACTCTATGGGTTGAGTATAAGTATACATCTATAATCGGTAGAGTTCAGTTTCGGGTTTATGGTGGCGTAATCCCGGAATTAATAATTAATGTACTTATTCTGTTCGATGAATAATTAATTATTGGAGCTACTGGTTATAGGTCCATGGTCCCCGATGTAGCTTCTGTAATTCGGACTAATAATCTTGTTATTTGGGCCTCAGTGATAATTAATTGGCTGGGCTAATTAATTGATATGCATGAATATTATTTAGTTGGGCTAAATAATATAATACACATAAAAGGCATTTTGTGTGGGCTAATAAACCCTAAAAGTGACACCTAAGGTCTTCTCTTTTAGCACAAGAATTAATTTTCTTGTGTTATGGAAAATAAAAGATATTCTTGTTATATGATTGGTTGGATGACTTGTTATTTGATTTCCTATTGGTCAATAATATGTCACAATTATTCATTAAGGAAAATATCTTTTTATTTTGTTTAATTAATTATTTATTTAACTAATTAATACTTGGAGACCAAGGATTTACTCTCCTATAAAAGGAGAGTTATTCCAAGTGTATTGGCACTTGCAAATTTCGACCACCACTTTAAAAAGGGAGAGGAAAATTAGTTCTTCTTGCCTAGGGTTTTTTGGAAGTGCATATCAAGGAGGTTCGTGTATCAAGAAGGTTGTCCACCAACCACCATTTGGAGAACACATCGGTAGATCATGGCTTCTCTTCCCGTTATTGGTAACATGATCTTAACCCCCTTGTAGTAGTTTAAGTCCTTTAATTATGTATTATGGTATATAAGTCGTGATCCATCCGCTGCGCATAGATCTAACTCGTTTAGATCTAAGAACCTGCATCCTTCACTAATAATCAGCGGCTCCTATAAATCAAATAAATAATTATCTTATGAACAGAATAATTATATTCGATAAATCAATCACAGGAATATGCCACCATAATCCCGTGACTGCACTCCTCCGATTATAAGATTATATTTATCTCCTCACGAGAATAATAATAAGCGTCCATTGATTTAATCATTACATATGGATTAATCCTCCATAGATTGTTCATTCTAAATCGGGAAGTTACCGTTAACCCTTTTTAGAACCTCTTATCCTTATTTACCATTAACCCCTGTAGTGATCAATTAATTCATACAACTCACTAGTAGCTAATCGTTGTAATATGAACTCGTACGATCGATCGCTTTCTAGGATTAACAAATAAGGGAACTGTCTATCTACTTCCATAAATGGAATGAATGGATTCCGTATCCGTGATAACACCGACTACTCACTCAATCCAAGACAATGCCAAGATGGGGTAATTCGGACTACAGACTCAGTGTAATCCTTAACCGTCAAGTCAAACCTCATACTGATTCAAGCAGTTGACTGTGATCACCTCCGGATTAAGATATATCCAAAAATATGATCATCGATTGATTCGATAAGACTTATCGATTACGGAATTATATCGTGAACTCTAATCAAATCGGTCCAGCCCTATATGATATATCTATCATATATAAATACCCCACTAGGTTCTCTTAACCGAAAATCCGGATAAGATAATCACACCTATCGTGTTCTGGGTGCATTAATAGCACGTTAAAGGAGAGACCCGATACTCTCGATTAACTTTACTACGGGCTAATTGTATTTTAAGTACATCTTCACTAACTCAATCCTCCCGTGTATATCCCATACACTGAGTTAAGTGATTACATAAACGATATACTTTTGGGTTTTTTGTAGTGTAAATACTATTGTCACATCGGTGAATTGGAGAATAATAAATATGAATAATAATATCATTTCATTTATTAAATAAAACAATTACAAAATTGTCTTTCGGGCATTACACCTAACACCCATAAGGCCGCGGGGAGTTGATCAAGCCATTTACCCGCCTTTTCGCCCAAACTCTTTTTCAGCACGCTCAGTACCTGTTTGTTTGCATTCTCGGCCTGACCATTTCCTTGCGGGTAGCACACTGATGATTGCCAATGCTTGACGTTATTCTCTATCTACAGCAGAAAACGTCGAACTCCTCTCTGAACTGAGGTCCGTGGATTGACACTATTACTCTAGGGACGCCGAATCTAGTCCATACTTGATCAAGTAAAAAATAGATTATGTCTTTGGTTTTGATTTTTACCAAGGCTCTGGCCTCGATCCACTTTGGTGAAATAGTTGACGGCGACCACCACGTACTCGCATCCGGAGCGGCCCTTTTTCAGTGGCCCAATAAGGTCGATGGCCCACATGTCGAATGGCCAGGCGGCGGCGACAATGCTTTGCTCGACCGATGACAGCCTGGGAATATCTGCAAATTTCTGACATACGTCGCACGCTCTGGCGTATGCCTTGGCGTCCTCTGCGAGTTTCGGCCAGTAGTATCCGGCCAATAAAACTTTCTAAGCGAGGGTGCGGCCAGTGATGACAGTTGAAATATACCTATTTATGTCATCAATTCTAACCTTAAATCGGAGTTAATTATATATTTCATATTTAAATCACGTGTTTATATTTATTATTTAATGATAAGTGATTATTAATATGATAAGTGGTATTTAGCTGTTTTTATTATAAAAGAGCAATTAAATTGTGTGATAAATGCTGATTTTGCAGATCATGATAAATTGGGAAGATAATTATCATGCAATCAGGGAGATCTCAAGATAAAAGAGAAGAAAATCGGAGCATTGAAGAAAGGATTAATCAGATCAATTCAAAAGCGTGGAGTAGGGAACAAGTCGGACGAACCGAAGTGAAAACGCGTGAAGAAGGAGGCTCGGTCGACCGAGCCATGCCATTCGGTCGACCGAGCGTGTAGGTTCGGTCACCCGAGCCTAATTTGATAAATGCAGGACAATCTTCCGGATTCTCCCTATGTCGGCTACAACTCCTATATAAACAAAGCACCACGATGTTGAGAACACACACCACTACAACACAAAACAATTCATACAATTTTAGATTTTGAGATTTAGTTTTATTTTCTTTATGTTCGTTCATTGTGGATTCGTCGGATTCTCCGATTAGGGAGCGCATTAAAGAGTGGGAGTCACTCTCATCTTCGAGGGTATGACTATTCAATTATGCAATCTTTATTTGTAGATCTGATATATTTTATTATGGAGTAGTTTTATTTGTATTGATTGCGTGATGTAGATTTATTTACGAACCCATGTGCTTAGGTTAGAAACGTTAAGAAGTAATCATGATTTGTTCCGGCACCGAACTGTGTTCGGTCGACCTAGACATGTCACTCGGTCGCCCGAGTGCTGCCGTTCGGTCGACCGAGTGTGGCAATGTGTAGGGCAATATTATGATCGGCTTCGACTACGTCAGCCAGCCGGGTGACCGCCGCACATCCCCTCGTGTAGCTCAGTGTGGATTCCATCGATTTCTTCAGGTCGTACGCACCTTAGTAAAGGTTTAGAGAACGATCGTCGATACGAAACATCATCCAGGAGGGTGTATCTGGCGGCCCTCCCAACCAGGGCCTTAGCCTCGTTTGGATCATCAGGAAGTTTTCCAGAGTCGATGTAGGCCCTCATGTTGTCAATCCAACAAGGGTTAGTGTCTCACAAGCCCATTACTTCGATCCTGTCGATAGCGGGCCCTGATAGATGCTCTACCATGATCGATGGGTTGCTTATTTCGTCCTCGCTGGTTAGCTTGGACAAGTAGTCTGCTCCGTGATTGTCCTCTCGAGGAATGATGGTGAATTGGCAGTATTTGAAGCTGCTTTCGAGTTTTTTGACGAGATTAATATACTTTTGCAAAATCTCGCAATGGATGCCGAACGACCCGGTTACTTGATTGACCACCAACTGTGAATCGCAGAAAACTTGCACATTTTCAACTTTCATGGCCCTGGCAAGCTCAAGTCCTGCGATGACCGCCTCGTACTCTTCTTGGTTGTTTGATGCGGTGAAGTTAAATCTTAGGACCTTCTCGATCTCCTCTGAGGTACCCGGCTCTAGCAATATAATCCCCACGCCGCAACCTTTATGGTTGGCAGCGCCATCGACATAGAGTTGCCAACAGTGACTTGGCTGTTGAAGCTCGTCCGTTGTGGTCATTTTGTCAGGGCCCTGCTTTGCGTTGGTTTGTTCCCAGATTTCTTCGTTGAAGCTTGTTTCGGCGATAAAATCGGGCAATGCCTGAGCTTTGATAGCTTTTCGAGGTTCGTAACGGATATCGAATTCGGTGAAAAATTATGGTTCTATTTTCATATTAAAATATAGTCTATTTTAAAATAAAAACAAATCATTCCGGTATTAAATTGTCCTTTTTTTAGAAAATTAAGTTATCATTTTATGTGTATTTCTATAAAACACTGATATGGATCTGGGCATATACACGAACACGTCGTACGGACACATGCACATCTAAGAGGTACTCACTAAGCACTAACACTTTTATCTGAGTGTTGTGCACAATGTTAAACACTTTTTCGACACGACATGCATCTAACACGTGTTGACTAATTATAATAATTTGACAATTAATATATCTATTTATATAATACATTTAATGTTGATACACACCTATTTTTGTAAATTCAATTTTGTTTTCGGAGAACAAGCGAGATTATATAACTTCTTTTATAACCCTATGAAGGTCATAGACATATTTTAAATGTTTAACACATGTTGACTAATTATAATGATATATATATTGTGGCGGACAAAGAAAAAAATTCAGTTGGGCCCCAAAAGTAATAGGAAGATCCAACGGGAACAATACTAATTTTTTACAGTTTTTGCAACAAAGTTGCATAGTTTCAATACAATTTTTTTTTCCAGATCTCATTAGGGCAGTGACCAGCTTACCCAGGTCGGTTTGTTCATTATATGTATCATCTACGATTAATTTTGGTTATATACATTTTACCATATGTCGCTAACGTGTCATTTTAGTACTACATCCGTCCCAAAATATAAGTCCATTTAGAGTTTTTCACACAGAATAAGATAGTGGTTAAATATCATTAATTTTGATTGTAAAAGTCTAAAATACAATTTGACCTCATTAATTTAATAGTTGTAAACTAGGTGAGACAAATTAGGGTAAAAGAAAGAAAAATATAATAAATACTTCAATGATATTCTAAATGGAGTTATATTATGAGACAAATTCAAAAAGTTAAACGGGCTTACACTTTGAGACGGATGTAATAATTTTTTAGATTAGTTATGTGTTCGTGTCCGTTTCGTATCGTATGATGTGTCCATATTTTATAGAAATAGAGTTAACATGGTAAATCTATAAGAAGATGATTTACTTTTATATTAAAATAAGTTTTTTTTTTTTGAAAGAATCAAAATAAACTACGTATTTTAATATGAATAGAAAAAAGGAATCTCTAAAAATAATAAATAGAAAAAATATCTTGCGGAAAGTGTGTCCAAGAATTGGAGGTTATTTTCTTTCAACGATTAAGGGGGTATTTGGTTTTGGGTAAAAGGGGAATGTTGGGAGAAAGGACAAATTTTGCCATGTGCCTACCTTTTTTTGCCCTGGGAATACCAGGAACCGTTATGGCTCTCGGTATCCCTAGGGCAAAAAATAGTAGGTACAGGGCAAAATTTGTCCCCGCTTCCCAATTTTCCCCTTTTACACCCAAACCATATTCCAAATCTCCAGTGTTTATTTTAACATATGCACATTAGATTTTTTATTTATTTATAAAAAGCGTAGGTCCACTCACCTTTTATTATGTGAGGAGATTAAAAAATCAAGACATAAGGATACATTTATATAGTAGACTAATTTATTTTTCGGGTGGTCCATGACAGTGAAAAGGTAAATTGAGTGATAAGGACAAATCTACTGTTTGCTGCAGTGGAACTGACCTCAAATTCAATGTTTCACTGTTCCACTGTTTATGTGTTTTTTTTACAAAAATGACCTCAAAAATAATGTTGAAAAAAATGTCAAATGCGATGTCTAAATAAAGTGGACGTGAAGAGGAAAAATATGATGAAAGAATTACCATCTTTCGACAATCAGATCAAAAGATATATTCGTTTTTGTAGTTGAATACGAAAGAATAAAAATCACAATTGATATTTTCTTTTTGCCCAGAAAAATATTCCACTGTCCTTTCTGCATATTTTTGTGTTTAAAAGGTCATTTTTGACAATAAACCCTTTAGTTTTAAGTGTAAAATTATGGTTCTATTTTCATATTAAAATATACTTTATTTTTAAAATTGAAACAAATCATTCCGGTATTAAATTGCCCTTTTTTTTTAGAAAATTAAGTTATCATTTTAAGTGTATTTATATAAAACACAGATATGGATCTGGGCATATACACGAACACATCGTACGGGCACATGCACATCTAAGAGGTAGTCACTAAGCACTAACACTTCTATCCGAATGTTGTGCACAGTGTTAAACACTTTTTCGACATGACATGCGTCTAACACGTGTTTAACACGTGTAGACTAATTAGAATAATTTGACAAATAATATATCTTATTTATATAATACCTTTAATGTTAATACACACCTATTTTTGTAAATTGAATTTTGTTTTCGGAAAACAAGCGAGATTATATAACTTCTTTTATAACCCTATGAGGGTCATAGACATATTTTAAATGTTTAACACATGTTGACAAATTATAATGATATATATATACAGTGGAGGACTAAGAAAAAAATTCAGTTGGGCCCCAAAACAAATTGGAAGATCCAACGGGAACAATACTAATTTTTTTACATTTTTGGCAACAAAGTTGCAATGTTTTAATACAATTTTTTTTAGATCACATTGGGGCAGTGACCCCGCTTACCTAGGTCGGTTTGTTCATTATATATATCATCTAAGATTAATTTTGGTTATATACATTTTACCATGTGTCGCTAACGCGTCATTTTGGTACTACCTCCGTCCCAAAATACAAGTCCATTTAGAGTTTTTCACACAGATTAAGAAAGTTGTTAAATATCATTAATTTTGATGGTAAAAGTCTAAAATACCATTTGATCTCATTAATTTAATAGTTGTAAACTAGGTGAGACAAATTAGGGTAAAAGAAAGAAAAATATAATAAATACTTCATTGATAGTCTAAATGGAGTTATATTATGAGACAAATTCAAAAAGCTAAACGGACTTACACATTGAGACGGATGTAATAATCTTTTAGATTAGTTATGTGTTCGTGTCCGTTTCGTATCGTATGATGTGTCCATATTTTATAGAAATAGAGTTAACTTGGTAAATCAATAAGAAGTTGATTTAATTTTATATTAAAATAAGTATTTTTTTTTTGAAAAGATCAAAATAAACTACGTATTTTAATATGAATAGAAAAAAGGAATCTCTAAAAATAATAAATAACAAAATAAAAAACTAACTTGCAAAAGTGTGTCCAAGAATTGGAGGTTTTTATTCTTTTTCTTCTTATAACGATGAAGGGAGTATTTGGTTTGGGGTAAAAGGGGAATGTTGGGAGAAATGACAAATTTTGCCTTGTACCTACCTTTTTTTGCCTTGGGAATACCTGGAGCCGCTATAGCTCCCGGTATCCCTAGGGCAAAAAATAGTAGGTACACGGCAAAATTTGTCCTCTCTTCCCAATTTTCCCTTTTTACCCCTAAACCATATTCCAAATCTCCAGTTTTTATTTTCACATATGCACATTAATTTTTTTTTTTTATAAAAAGCGCAGATCCACTCACCTTTTATTATGTGAGGAGCTTAAAAAATCAAAGAGATAAGGATACATTTGTATTGTAATCTAATTTATTTTTGGGGGAGTGGTTTAAAAGGACAAAAAAAAGGAGAAAATAGAATCATGACAGTGGAAAGGTAAATTGGGTGATAAGGACAAATCTACTATTTACTGCAGTGGAACTAACCTCACATTCAATGTTTCACTGTTCCACTGTTTATGTGTTTTTACAAAATGACCTCAAAAATAACGTTGAAAAAATATCAAATGCGATGTCTAAATAAAGTGGACGTGAAGAGGAAAAATATGATGAAAGAATTACCATCTTTCGACAATCATATCAAAATATATATTTGTTTTTGTAGTTGAATAGGAAAAAAATAAAAATCACAGTGGAATATGGATATGTCCTTTTTACCCAGAAAAATATTCTACTGTCCTTTTTGCATATTTCTGTGTTTAAATTGTCATTTTTTTACAATTAACCCATTATTCTTAAGTGAAAAATTATGTTTCTATTTTCATATTAAAATATACTTTATTTTTAAAATAAAAACAAATCATTCCGGTATTAAATTGCTCTTTTTTTAGAAAATTAAGTTATCATTTTAAGTGTATTTCTATAGAACACAGATATGAATATGGGCATATACACGAATGCGTCATACATGCACATGCACGTCATACATGCACATGCACATCTAAGAGGTAGTCACTAAGCACTAACACTTTTATCCGAGTGTTGTGCAAAGTGTTAAACACTTTTTCAACACGACATGCATCTAACACGTGTTTAACACGTGTTGACTAATTATAATAATTTGACAAATAATATATCTTATTTATATAATACCTTTAATGTTGATACACACCTATTTTTGTAAATTGAATTTTGTTTTCGGAGAACAAGCGAGATTATATAACTTCTTTTATAACCCTATGAAGGTCATAGACATATTTTAAATGTTTAACACATGTTGACTAATTATAATGATATATATACAGTGGCGGACTAAGAAAAGAATTCAGTTGAGCCCCAAAACAAATTGGAAGATCCAACGGGAACAATACTAATTTTATTACATTTTTTGCAACAAAGTTGCATTGTTTTAATACAAATTTTTTTGGATCATATTGGGGCAGTGACCCCGCTTACCCAGGTCGGTTTGTTATATATATATATATATATATATATAATATATATATATATATATATATATATATTTTATATATATATATATATATATATATATATATATAATCTAAGATTAATTTAGTCATTTTACCACTACGCTAACGCGTCATTTTAGTACTACCCCACTCCCAAAATATAAGTCTATTTAGAGTTTTTCACACAGATTAAGAAAGTGGTTAAATATCATTAATTTTGATTGTAAAGGTCTAAAATACCATTTGACCTCATTAATTTAATAGTTGTAAACTAGGTGAGACAAATTGGGGTAAAAGAATGAAAAATATAATAAATACTTAATTGATATTCTAAATGGAGTTATATTATGAGACAAATTCAAAAAGCTAAACGGACTAACACTTTGAGACGGATGTAATAATTTTTTAGATTAGTTATGTGTTCGTGTCCGTTTCGTATTGTATGATGTGTCCATATTTTACAGAAATAGAGTTAACTTGGTAAATCAATAAGAAGATGATTTACTTTTATATTAAAATAAGTTTTTTTTTTTAAAGGATCAAAATAAACTACGTATTTTAATATGAATAGAAAAAAGGAATATCTAAAAATAATAAATAACAAAATAAAAAACTAACATGAAAAAGTGTGTCCAAGAATTGGAGGTTTTTATTCTTTTTTTTCTTTTAACGATGAAGGGAGTATTTGGTTTGGGGTAAAAGGGGAATGTCGGGAGAAGGGACAAATTTTGCCTTGTACCTAACTTTTTTTGCCCTGGGAATACCTGGAGCCGCTATGGCTCCCAGTATCCCTAGGGCAAAAAATAGTAGGTACACGGCAAAATTTGTCCTCTCTTCCTAATTTTCCCCTATTACCCCCAACCATATTCCAAATCTCCAGTTTTTATTTTCGCATACGCACATTAGATTTTTTATTTATTTATAAAAAGCGCAGATCCACTCACCTTTTATTACGTGAGGAGCTTAAAAAATCAAAGAGATAAGGATAAATTTATATTGTAGTCTAATTTATTTTTGGGGGAGTGGTTTAAAAGGACAAAAAAAAAAGGAGAAAATAGGAATCAAAACAGAGGAAAGGTAATTGGCTGATAAGGACAAATCTACTGTTTGCTGCAGTGGAACTGACCTCACATTCAATGTTTCACTGTGCCACTGTTTCTGTGTTTTTTTACAAAAATGACCTAAAAAATAACGTTGAAAAAATATCAATTGCGATGTCTAAATAAAGTGGACGTGAAGAGGAAAAATATGATGAAAGAATTACCATCTTTCGACAATCATATCAAAATATATATTCGTTTTTGTAGTTGAATACGAAAAAATAAAAATCACAGTGGAATATGGATATGTCTTTTTACCCAGAAAAATATTCTACTGTACTTTTTGCATATTTCTGTGTTTAAATTGTCATTTTTTTAACAATAAACCTTTATTTTTAAGTGAAAAATTAAGTTTCTATTTTCATATTAAAATATACATTATTTTTAAAATAAAAACAAATCATTCCGGTATTAAATTGCCCTTTTTTTTTAGAAAATTAAGTTATCACTTTTAGTGTATTTCCATAGAACACAGATATGGATCTGGGCATATACACGAACGCGTCGTACGGGCACATGCACATCTAAGAGGTAGTCACTAAGCACTAACACTTTTATCCTAGTGTTGTGCATAGTGTTAAACACTTTTTCGACACGACATGCATCTAACACGTGTTTAACACGTGTTGACTAATTATAATAATTTGACAAATAATATATCTTATTTATATAATACCTTTAATGTTGGTACACACCTATTTTTGTAAATTGAATTTTGTTTTCGGAGAACAAGCGAGATTATATAACTTCTTTTATAACCCAATGAAGGTCATAGACATATTTTAAATGGTTAACACATGTTGACTAATTATAATGATATATATACAGTGGTGGACTAAGAAAAAAATTCAGCTGAGCCCCAAAACAAATTGGAAGATCCAACGGGAACAATACTAATTTTTTTTACATTATTTGCAACAAAGTTCCATTGTTTTAATACAATTTTTTTTTTCAGATCTCATTGGGGCAGTGACCCCGCTTACCTAGGTCGGTTTGTTCATTATATATATCATCTAAGATTAATTTAGGTTATATACATTTTTCCATGTGTCGCTAACGCGTCATTTTAGTACTACCGGCGTTCCAAAATATAAGTCCATTTAGAGTTTTTCACAAAGATTAAGAAAGTGGTTAAATATCATTATTTTTTATTGTAAAAGTCTAAAATACCATTTGACCTCATTAATTTAATAGTTGTAAACTAGGTGAGACAAATTAGGGTAAAAGAATGAAAAATATAATAAATACTTCATTGATATTCTAAATTGAGTTATATTATGAGACAAATTCAAAAAGCTAAACGGACTTACACTTTGAGACGGATGTAATAATGTTTTTGATTTGTTATGTGTTCGTGTCCGTTTCGTATCGTATCGTATGATGGGTCCATATTTTATAGAAATAGAGTTAACTTGGTAAATCAATAAGAAGATGATTTACTTTTATATTAAAATAAGTTTTTTTTTTTTTTTTAAAGGATCAAAATAAATTACGTATTTTAATATGATTAGATAAAAGGAATCTCTAAAAATAATAAATAAAAAATAAAAAACTAACTTGCAAAATTGTGTCTAAGAATTGGAGATTTTTTTTTTCTTTCTTTTAACGATGAAGGGGGTATTTTGTTTGGGGTAAAAGGGAAATGTTGGGAGAAAGGACAAATTTTGCCTTGTACCTACCTTTTTTTGCCTTGGGAATACCTGGAGCCTTTTTTTTTTGTATGTTCCAAAATATAACTTGCTTGACCTGCTGTTGACTTGTGACCAATATTGAAAATGAAGTAATGGTATATGGTTGATTGTGCATCTGATACGGGAAATTTTTGCCCAGTATCTCTATAAGCACCGAAGTGACGGGAGAAATAATGATCTGGATCGCATAGTTTGAATTCAATTTAAAAATACTGCATATGGCCGGTGCACCCAATAACCTCTCTCAATCACATGAGTAAATGGTGGTTGGGAGATTTGCTTGTGTAAATTATTATTATTAATTTTCTTTTTCAAGATAATCCTTGTGTCAAGTGTGTGTGTGTTTTTTTTTTTTTTAATTTTTTTTTATTTTTATTTTTAATTTTATTAAATTTTTTTTTCTGGGTGAATTGATGGTCCATTTTGTCCAATTATATATCTTGTTGTTCTATTCCAAGTTGACTTGCATGTAGGCCACTCCTCAAATGCATTCTCATCAGTCGTTGCTAGCCTTTTCAGGGTTAACCCAAGAAAAAAAAAAGCCAAAAAAATTTATTTATTTTGACGTATATTTCACGGGAAAATAAAGTGATTTATCTTGTTGGTCTTTTTTTTTGTTTTTTTTTGTTTTTTTTTTTTGTATTGTTCTAAAATATAACTTGCTTGACCTGCTGTTGACTTGTGACCAGTATAATGGTATATGATTGATTGTAAATATGATCACGGGAAGTTTTTGTCCGGTATCTCCATAAGCATCGAAGTGACGGGAGGAATAATGATCTGGACCACATAATTTGAATTCAGTTTAAAAATATCGCATATGACGGGTGCACACAATAATCTTCCACTGATCACATGAGTAAATGGTGGTTGGGAGATTTGCTTGTGTAAATTATTATTATTATTTTATTTTTTTTCAAAAGAATCATTGTGTAAAGTTTACAGAGGAAATTTTTTTTTCTGGGTGAATTGATGGTCCATTTTGTCCAATTATATATCCTGTTGTTTTATTCCAAGTTGACTTGCATGTAGGCCACTCCTCAAATGCATTCTCATCAGTCGTTGCTAGCCTTTTCAGAGTAAACCAAAAAGAAAAAAAAAAAAAAAAAGAATTATTTTGACGTATATTTCACGGATCAGGTCCAACCAGGGACAGCTGTAGGAATTGTGTGATACGGGTCAGGGGTCGATAACGACACATCGTATTACAAGTTTCTAACATTATATAAAAAATTAATGTATAATTATGGGTCAAGTGTCAATATCTTAAAATTTTAACGGGTCAGTTGATATTAATACATAAATTTTTAAATAATATAAAAAATACCTTGAATTTTTTTTTCGTTTTAAAAAATACCTTGAATTGATTTGGAAACCTAGTTTCCATTACGATGATCGTCTTGTGGGCTTCATCAAAGGCTATCGCCGCATCTTTTACCAAGGTGTTTTCCCTTCCCTCATTTTCTCCATGTAAATATTTAGCTGCCTAGCTCATTTCCAGTAGATTTTTGCTATTAATTGGATGTTTATTAGCAATTAAGTTATTCATATCGTGTTTTTTCATTTGCTGATCAGTAAAGCTGAATCCTTTCGTGTTTTTCGTATCAATATTAAGCGAGAAAAAATTGTTGAGCTTTACTTTTTGTTTAATTAGTTTTAGTTATTAAATCTGTCATTTGAAGGCAATACTGGTCACAGGGGCACGGAAGAGTACCTTGGCAGAATAGTAACACTGGAGCCTGCTGAGGGAGAAGTTTGAGTTAGTTTCTTTTCACAATTTTTAGGGCAAAATTAGGATTTTAGTCCTCTAACTTGGCATATTTTGGATTTTAGTCCTGCTCTCCGGTGAGGAAATTGGTCCTCTAAGTTGGTTTTTTTTTGGATTTTAATCCTATCCGCCGGAAATAGCTGATGGGCACCGGAATCTTTAAAAAACGCTTATGTGGCAGCCTAGTTAGAGGACTATTTTTAAAAATTCCGGTGCCCAATCAGCTATTTCCGGCAGATAGGACTAAAATCCAAAAAAAATGCAAACTTAGAGGACCATTTTCCTCACCGGAGCAGAAGCAGGATTAAAATCCAAAATAGGCCAAGTTAGAGGACTAAAATCCTAATTTTGCCCTGTTTTTAGTATATATATACCTGGTGTGATTTGGTAAAAGAAAAGACATTTCTATTTAGTTGATTATGTTGTTTGTGGTGTTGTTTGTGGTGTTGTTTGTGGTGGAGTATTGACAAGGGGCTAACTTTAGTGGCACTATAGTATTTTTAGCTTGGCAATACAAGAAACAACCGAAAAAGTCTATTATCAGTAGGTGTCAAAACGAAAAATTTGGTGTGGTGCCACCAAAGACTCCGTTACGGAAAATTTAGTGTGCAGAGATATCTGGGTTGAATTTGATGGTCTTGTTTAACATTGCAAGGTTAGTGGGGCGTTGCATGCAAAATAATTCGGGAGCAAGAGAAAGACGCAACTTTGGAGGTGATTTTTTTTCTTCTTTTTTGAGATAGTCTGTATGTTAATGTCAAACTGTTTTGTATGAGTATGATGTTGTGGATTTAGAGATCACATTAACTTCACCTATGCTTTGCAGTTAGGATGTTGTATTGTACTAGATTTTTTGTACTAGCCGACTTTTCTCGTGTCTTTTTTTTGCCGTCATTCTAGTTTTTCTTCACCTCCGTTTTGTTACATTACTCGTTTAAGTCTCCCTTCTTTCACTGATTTTTGTTATGGGCCGACTTTTTTTGTGATCTAACCACTCGAAACTATGTATACAACATTTCTATCATGTTCTTAGTCTCAAAACACGCGCAGAAGCCAAAAATGGAAATTAGGTCCTTTTAGTCTCATGTTGTTGATATGGTTTTTCATTTTCCAGGCAAATTGTTCATGCTGAAGGCCCTTCTAGACCAAACAGAGACTACCTTTTCCAACTTGAAAAAGCACTTATTTTACTCGGTATGTTGCTTCCGGTTTTGTATTTTACTTCAGGTATGTTGCTTCTGGTTTTGCTTCCGGTATTTTACTCGAGCATGAAGGGCAAAAGACAACTGATGCCCTTAAACTATCACGATCATAACATTGGTCCCTAATTTTTTTTAACAAAACTGTCCATTAAACAATAAAAACGTAACAATTTAACCCTTCCGGCCATTTTCAAAGGAATATCCTCCGGAATATTCCGTTTCAGGACATCAAACAGATATTTTTTAGGGTAAAATTGTCCACAGACACTTCATCATCCCGAAACCTATGACTATTCAATAAGGTTTGAGTGGTTTTGTTGTAACTTTGAGTTTTGTGCAGGTTGCGAAGACAAACATGTGTTTGATATTGCAAATGAAGTGAGAACCATTATTTCCGGGGAAGAAAAACCGACTGATTATGTACAAGTTGACATTAAAGATGAATCACCATTTTCTGGAGACAAAATCCCAATGCATTAGCAAAAGGCCTTCACATTGTATTTTCAGTCAGCTTGGCCTGTAAAATGAGGAGAATAAATATCTACTTGTTTGGAAACTCTTTTACAACGAGTACCGTCATCGTTTGATTATGCACACGTGTCATACATCTAATGGTGACGATACAATAAAGACTCTGTAATGCCCCGTTCCCGGACACCGAGTCCTTATCCGGAAAAAGAACGTTCAGCACGTATAAAATAAAATAAATTCACTTTATACGTAAGCCTCTACTACGTCGTGTCAAAAATAAATCAAACAGAAGCAAAAGACTTGGGTAATTTTTTTCCCAAACAACCAAGAATAGAAACTCAATAACTAAAGGAGGAAATGTAACATTTATTACATTGGAAAAAGAATCAACGAAAACCAAAAGTATGAACTCCAAAATGTACTAAAAGAAAACTACAAAGTTTCCTACAAACTTCCAAGTCTAGCAAATGATAAATAAAAACATAAATAATGAAACTCTTCAACTCCGGCGTCCTCAAACGTCGTCATCGAAGTCCTCCTCGAACTCTGAATTTACATGTTCGTCTTCTCTCCCCCAAACACATAAATAAACATGCATTTGAGGTAAGTACATTGTACATAGTAAGAAGTAGAAGCTACGATTTAATTAAGGTTTATTATCGTGTTTTAATAAAAGGATTATCTTTACGAGACCGACTCAATGTAGGGTTCATTTCATGCCCATCGACACGTCATGACTATACGTTTCTAGCTTAGCTTATCTTGGTTACATCATTACTCAAGGACACTGTGCATGATGAAAATTCCACCACGAGATATACTTTCCAACTACGGTGATTAGCACCGGTAGTCCCGGGATCTCCCCGGTATGCATATACGTTCGATGGATTTCCTCTACTACCCTTCACCTTTTGAGCCAATAGCGTTGTCCACCTTTTATGAACGTATCACATCGCCGATATGAAATAGTGTCTAACCGAGAATAAGTGACGTTTTAGCTTTTACTACACTTATGTAATTATTAATGTGCATTAACTAGCCACTTAAGTGTTTTCAGAATAAACTCACCTTAATTTCAAAGACCAATCTTTCCTCGTGGGATTCACTGTTTTCTCTAATATCCTCTTAATCTCTCTGTTCGTGACTTCTACTTGTCCACTCGTCTGGGGTGATATGTTGCTGCAATCTTATGTCTAACCACATATCTCATCATCAACTTCTCAAACAACCTATTACAGAAATGACTCCCTCCGTCACTAATTATGGCTCTGGGCACCCCAAACCTCATCAAAATGTTTTTCTTAAGAAATCTCGGGACAACCCTGGCATCAATAGTAGGTGAAGCCACTGCTTCCTGATGACGGTCAAGTTATAAAAATAACTTGATGCCTAGCAAGAGAACTAGGTTCAATCGTAGTATAGCTAAATAGAGTCGAGGTCGATCCCACAGAGACTCGGCCTAAACAAGTACAACGTTATTAAACTAAAAATAGATTAAAGGCGGTCTCCGACCAACAATAACGTAAAAATAAAGGTTGACACGATAGAAAACACAAAGACTAACAATACGACTGTAGACACTAAAACACTTATTTTTATGGTTTTATACGACTCTAACAAACGGTATTGATTACGCTAGTAGTAATTACTCCCCCATATATGTATATCTAAGCCGAGATAGAAAAGACATTAAGATTGATTATATTTTGGCTACGGGAGCCATCCCCTAAACTGGATCTAATTCGTGAACGGATAGAAGATCTCTATGCTTAATTACGAATCCTTCCTTGGACAGGATAGAACATCATATAACAAGCATGCTATACCAAACTAGGGATGCCGATCTAAAATCGTCACCTCGTCTAGGCAACCACCGTGGACGGATTGGCACACCTCCTAAACGATCGGCTAACTAATGTCCTAGTAACATGACAATTTTCACAATATATCATATTAATTAACGAGAACGATTTAACAAATTGGCCAGATCTATTACATGTATATATAAAAAACATAAAGCACGACGTAGCCGAAGTCGTTCACAGAAAATTACTAGAATCTTGATGGCTAGATCTAACCATATAGACTGTGGTAGATCTAGACCGTTGACTCTAGAATTCATAAAACGCCTTCGTACGGCTTAGATCTACATGAATATGGGTTCGTTAACTAACTACATCATGAAATCAATACACAAACGACTACTCCATAACGAAATAAAATAAATCTACGAATAAAAACGACATATTTGGATAGGCATTACCCTCGTAGACGGAGGGTCCTCCGATCCTTCAATGCAATCTCTAATCGATGAATCCATCGCCTCCGTGATTAAGAAAAATAATATAAAATAAGAAGAACTATATTGATAAACTAAAAGTATTGTAATATTGTGTTTCCAGAGTGTATATTGTGTGTAAAGTACAGCTCTATTTATAAGGGTTCAAGCTAATTAAAAGATATACTTCAAAATATCAAAATAATAAGAGATAACTCTCAGCCGATCTCCGGAAAATAGCAAAATGCGCCCCCCTTGGTGTGTGTGGAAGGGGACGCCGCTCTTGGATTGGTTTGCCGGCTTTTGTCATGCTTTACTCCTCTTCTCGTGCTTATCCGATATTTATCTTCAATGCATCTTGGATTTATCTTGAGATTTAATTCCTCCATTTGTATTTATCCTCCAAAAATTATCTCAATCTACAAAATAAATATTTATCCCAAAATAAATCATAATTAAATAATAATGGATAAATACCAAATTATATAATAAAAACGGATAAATACAATGAAAACGGATAAATACCAAATTATATCTTATTAATCACATAACATTAAATAATAAATATAAACATGTGATTTAATATAAAATATATATTATTAATCCCGATTTAAGGACAATGTTGATGACTTTTACGGGTATAATTTGACCGTCATCAACTACCCCCCACATAGACTTTGATCGTCCCGAACAAAGCATCAATAAGTCATTCCCCAAGACACATTTTCCATGGTCAAGTCATACTTATACAAGAAACTCGAGTCAACTCATACCACTAATGCTCATAAGGTATCCATTATTCACTACTCGTCATGAATCGAAGTGATGTGTGCATGTGCATTTAGTTTTATCTATTCGTGGCAAGATTAAAGTTTATGCTAACTTCGCAGTCTTAACCTACCAACATCAGCATTCCCTCTTCTTAAGCCTCGCAATGGGTAAAGACATGGTGCAATAAGCAAGAGCGTCATCCATAAGGTTTTTGGACTTGGAGACCGAGAAAATACTCAAGCCTCTTAAAAATTTGAATTTTTTACATTTTCATAGTTTCAAGTTTTAACACCTCTCAAGAAAGAAACTTGCTTTAAAAGTAAAGTATGCATTGCAAGAATCCCTCTCTCACGGATTAGTGGAAGCTTTGAATATTACCACAAGCGCAGGGCTACTTTGGTAATGTTACTACAAGCCCAGTGTTCAACATTTCGTCAAAACACAGACAATTCTCAAGCTTATTACTCCGCTTTGATGGCTAGAAGATAAGAATACATCAGCAGAAAAATATCGACTCTAATTCCGCATAACCAATCATCTACGCAATGTACACATAATTCTTCTTAGTTATTATAATTTGTGCGGTATTTGTCGATTCACACACTGAGTAATCGAATAATAAATAACTACTTGCAATAGTTGGCATGAATATCCTTAAATTTACATTCACATAAGTATAAAATGATCATGTAATCATGCAACTTGGTTCATTCCCTATCAATTCTATGTATAAGAACTCACAATTCTAAGGGTACGAGATAATTAATTTGGCATTTGTTCAATTTTTTTCATTTTTTCACCGTTTAATTCAATTGTTCAATTATAGTATCATGGCTAAGTCTCCTACCCCCCCCCCCCCCTTCAAACTTGGCATTGTCCCCAATGACAAAGGAAAAGGAGAATTTAAGAAAAAGACTTAGCTCTGGAAACGGTTCTCAAGTAGATGCAGAATATAGTATTAGTCCAAGCACATCATGGAGAAGCAAACAAAAACCTGTTTAAGCAAACCAAACAGAAACTCCACGAAACCGTTAATAACATGTCATTGGAAGTTATAAAATAATGTGGCAGTAATTAGATATAGAATATCCAAAAACAATTTAAGCCACTTTATTTCATACAACCAACGACATGTAAAACCAAAGAGTTAAAACTACAAAACTCACATGGCGGCTATCAAGGAAAAAACATCGTTTATTCCGAACTTAGAATCGGAACATGGCGGGATGAAAAAAACCTTAACAGTCTCATGCTACTTTATTCAAAGCAAAAACAAAAACAAATCTAAAAGAAAGTTTTAAGAAATAGTTCTATGGTTATAGTCGTTAGCTCGACTGTACTCACATGATGGTCTAGTTGTAACTAGGATTTCCTAGAGTAAGTACTTCTTCCTCCCTATCAAATTGATTCCCGAGGTAATGCTTTACTCGGTGGCCATTCACCACAAAAGTCTTTCAATCATCCAAGTGACTTACCTTTATAGCTCCGGAAGGAAATACTTTACTCACTTTATAAGGACCAAACCATCTTGATTTTAGCTTTCCCGGGAAAAGTTTCAAGCGTGAATTGTAAACAAGAACCATATCACCCACCTTAAAGGTGCGGTCAAGGATCTTTTTATCATGAAATCTCTTAGTGCGCTCTCTATAGATCCGAGAATTCTCGTAAGCTTCAATGCGAAGCTCTTCTAGGCGAGTTAATTCCAACAATCTCTTCTCTCCGGCTAAACTTTCATCCAAATTCAACATACGAGTAGCCCATAAAGCACGGTGCTCAAGTTCAACCGGTAGATGACACGCTTTCCCAAAAACAATCTGGTATGGGGACATACCTATGGAAGTCTTATACGCAGTCCGATAAGCCCATAAAGCGTCATCTAACTTCAACAACCAATCTTTCCTTGTTGGGTTCACAGTTTTTTTCCAGGATGTGCTTAATCTCTCGGTTCGTGACCTCAACTTGACCACTTGTTTGAGGATGATAAGCGGTAGCTAACTTATGTCTCACCCTGTACTTGGCCATTAACTTCTCAAACGGCTTATTACAGAAATGGCTCCCATTATCACTAATGATGACACGAGGGATTCCAAACTGCGTGAAGATATGTTTATTTAAAAACCGCAGTACAACCTTTGCATCATTGGTAGGTGAAGCAATTGCCTCGACCCATTTGGACACACAGTCAACTACCACCAAAATATAGCGGTTTGAAACAGACGAAGTGAAAGGTCCCACAAAATCAATACCCCGGCCCATACATCAAAGATTTCTGGTTCTAGGATACTCCTCAGTGGCATTTCATTTCTCTTCGAGATATTGCCCGTCATTTGGCATGAATGACAGGATCTAGCATATTCGTGTGCAGTTTTGTAAAGATTTGGCCAGTAAAAACCACATTGGAGAACTTTAGCAGCAGTCTTGTCCCCTCCATAGTGTCCTCCCGCTTCATAAGTATGGCAATGTTTAAGTATATCGAGGAATTCACTCTCAGGAACACATCTTCTAAAGATGTTGTCTGCGCAACGCTTAAAAAGATAGGGTTCATCCCAATAATAGTGTTTAAGGTCCACATAGAACTTCTTCTTTTGCTGCTGGTTCAAGTCTGGTGGCAAATATCTCCCGGATAAATAATTCACATAATCTTTAAACCATGGTTGTTGCTTCTCAGCCTTAACAACCTCACTTCGCGAAGATATTTCGGTGCAATCACTATTCCATAAAATGGTTGAGATGGAGGATAATTGCTTATCTGGGGGCTTTTCTAAGCAGGGTGTGAATGCCTCCTCGGGCTCTTTCTCCTTATCCCTAACATCCTCTACATTTTCCTTGTTCTTTGGGATTGGCCTTTTCAATTCTAGTCATTATTGCATTCACATCCCTAGGGTTCCTATCAGTGTTGCTTGGAAATCCCCCATGAGGTCTAGTTGACAGTTGTTCAGCTAATTGTCCTATTTGATGAGAGAGATTATGGACTAAGGCTTCTTGGTTGGTGACTTTGGCATCATTATTTTGACAGTATTGGTGAAAGTTCGTAGCCAAGTCAGCAATGGATTTTGCTAATTGATTCACAGTGTCAGACATTGTGTTACTCATCCTTTCAAGTGCAACTTCCTAACCGTAAGTTTGAGCTTGCTGAGGTACATACGTGTTGGGTGGTTTTACCCCTTCATTTGGATCACTCCATCGGAATTCAGGTTGGTTATGATTTGGTTTGTAACCGTCATAGTGATTACCCTGTCTCCCAATGTAATTGGCTTCTTTAGTACCCGCATTCTCAAATGGCCTAGTCGTTTCCGTCCCTTTTCCAGTCTCTACTTATACAATCCTCTCATGCATACCATCCACCTTATCATTTATGAGCAATAGAGTATTTGGGATCTTATGTGATACATCCTTCTCAAGATTATCGGCCATCTTCACAGTTGCTATTTCACCACCTTCCCATTGGCTATTCATTGCTATTTGCTCCATCTTTCCTCGTGCCTCCTCAGGAGATAAAAGAACAAACGCTCCATTACTAGAGGCATCTACTCTTATCTTCTCCGTATCTCTCAATCCATGGTAAAAGGTTTGCATTAAAATCCATAGAGGGATATCATGATGAGGGCACTTCCTCATGGACTCCTTAAAACGTTCCCAAGTTTGATCAAAATTCACCCCAGGTTGCTGCTTGAACCCCAAGATATCTTGGCGTAACTTAAAGGTCTTTCCTATAGGGAAGTACTTATTCATGAACTTTTGCAGCGGTTCCTCCCAGGTCGTGATTGATCTACCCTCTAAAGAGAAAAGCCATTGCTTAGCTTTATCTTTCAAAGTGAAAGGGAAAAGTTTTAGCTTAATGTTATCCTCAGGAACCAGTTCTGGCTTCACGGTACTAACGATCTTTAAGAAATTCATCACGTGAATGCCAGGATCTTCATTCAGGTTACCATGAAAAGTGGAATAGTTTTCCACCATTTGAATGACATTAGGTTTCGGGTGATAAACTTCAGCAGCATTTTCGGTACTACGATAGCCAGGAATGAATTGTTCAATGGTAGGCGTTGCATAGCTTTGCAAAGTACGCCTTTCCCATGCAGCCACATCTTGGTTAACAAAATTTGCATTATTAAAATTATTTCCATTTACTTGGCTGGCGTTATTCAGTAATGCATCCATGTCTGAGTTAGATTGATGTGCCTTCAGATTTTTCCTCGCCTTGCTCTTCGTTTGGATCCTTAGAAATCCGGGTAGCTTGTTTGTTGTTTTCTTATTTATTTATTTTTTTTTTTTTTTTTATTTGCAAGACAAAAACAACAATAAACAATTAAAATACGCCAAGGCTACTGCCTTTGGCGAGACTCTAAAATAGACAAAAATAAAAATAACAAAAACAACAAACAATTAGAAACTTTAATGACTAATCCTTTAACTAGACTTAATAAATAAAAACTAAGCTAAAACAGACTCTAAAAATACTAAAAATACAAAAACACAAAGTATAAACTGTGTAAAACAAAATAGAACAGAAACTGCCCAGATTTGTTTTATGACTCTTACAGGTAAATTCTATGTTATAAAAACTAATTAAATAGACACTATTTACGAATCTACTTTTAATAAAATAAGATATACTTAATTTAATGACACGAGTCCCCGGCAACGGCGCCAAAAACTTGATGACGGTCAAGTTATAAAAATAACTCGATACCTAAATAACCAACTAGCAAGAGAACTAGGTTCAATCGTAGTATAGCTAAATAGAGTCGAGGTCGATCCCACAGAGACTCGGCTTAAACAAGTACAACGTTACTAAACTAAAAATATATTAAAGGCGGTCTCCGACCAACAATAACGTAAAAATTAAGGTTGACACGATAGAAAACACAAAGACTAACAATACGACTGTAGACACTAAAACACTTATTTTTATGGTTTTATAAGACTCTAACAAACGGTATTGATTACGCTAGTAGTAATTACTCCCCCATATATGTATATCTAAGCCGAGATAGAAAAGACATTAAGATTGATTATATTTTGGCTACGGGAGCCATCCCCTAAACTGGATCTAATTCGTGAACGGATAGAAGATCCCTATGCTTAATTACGAATCATTCCTTGGACAGGATAGAACATCATATAACAAGCATGCTATACCAAACTAGGGATGCCGATCTAAAATCGTCACCTCGTCTAGGCAACCACCGTGGACGGATTGGCACACCTCATAAACGATCGGCTAACTAATGTCCTAGTAACATGACAATTTTCACAATATATCATATTAATTTACGAGAACGATGTAACAAATTGGCCAGATCTATTACATGTATATATGAAAAACAGAAAGCACGACGTAGCCGAAGTCGTTCACAGAAAATTACTAGAATCTTGATGGCTAGATCTAACCATATAGACCGTGGTAGATCTAGACCGTTGAGTCTAGAATTTTCTCATAAAAGCCTTCATACGGCTTAGATCTACATGAATATGGGTTCGTTAACTAACTACATCACGAAATCAATACACAAATGACTACTCCATAACGAAATAAAATAGTTTTTTTCTTCTACGAATAAAAACGACATATTTGGATAGGCATTACCCTCGTAGACGGAGGGTCCTCCGATCCTTCAATGCAATCTCTAATCGATGAATCCATCGCCTCCGTGATGAAGAAACATAATATAAAATAAGAAGAACTATATTGATATACTAAAAGTATTGTAATATTGTGTTTCCAGAGTGTATATTGTGTGTAAAGTACAACTCTATTTATAAGGGTTCAAGCTAATTAAAAGATATACTTCAAAATATCAAAATAATTAGAGATAACTCCCGGCCGATCTCCGGAAAATAGCAAAATGCGCCCCCCTTGGTGTGTGTGGAAGGGGGCGCCACTCTTGGATTGGTTTGCCGGCTTTTGTCATGCTTTACTCCTCTTCTCATGCTTATCCGATATTTATCTTCAATGCATCTTGGATTTATCTTGAGATTTAATTCCTCCATTTGTATTTATCCTCCAAAAATTATCTCAATCTACAAAATAAATATTTATCCCAAAATAAATCATATTTAAATGATAAAGGATAAATACCAAATTATATAATAAAAACGGATAAATACAATGAAAACGGATAAATACCAAATTATATCTTATTAATCACATAACATTAAATAAAAAAATATAAACATGTGATTTAATATAAAATATATATTATTAATCCCGATTTAAGGACAATGTTGATGACTTTTACGGGTATAATTTGACCGTCATCACTTCCACCCATTTGGAAACATAATCGACTGCTACCAGGATATAACGATTTGATTCTGACGATGTGAATGGCCCAACGAAATCAATTCCCCAAACATCGAATACTTCCACTTCTAAGATACTCTGCAGTGGCATCTCATTCCGCTTAGAAATATTACTAGTCATTTGGCAGGAATGATAGGATCTTGTAAACTCGTAAGCAGATTTATGTATTGTTGGCCAATAGAATCCACACTGCAGTACCTTTGCGGCTGTCTTGTCTGGTCCATAGTGACCTCCAGCTTCTCTAGCATGACACATGTGCAGAATGCTTAGAATCTCATCATCATGGACACATTTTCTAAGAATGGCATTAGTGCACATTTTCTATAGGTAGGGACCGTCCTAATGATAATACTTCAGATATGTGAAGAACTTCTTCTTATCTACATTATTGAATTCTGGTGGTAGGTACTTTCCTGCTAAGTAATTCACAATGTCAGCAAACCAAGGGTATACCTTGCCTACTCTTGACGTATGATATCGGGTCTGAGATTCTACTCGATCCACCACTGAGATGGAAAACAGTTGTTCATCAGGAAAACTTTCCCTAATCTCAGTTGGTTGCTCTTCTTCCATTAAAGTTAACCTCGACAGGTGATCAGCCTCCTGGTTCTCAGATCCCTTTTTATCTTTAATCTCAACATCAAACTATTGTAAGAGTAGAATCCGTCTTAACAATCTTGGCTTGGAGTCTTGCTTGGTTAGAAGGTATTTCAAACTGCATGGTCAGTGAATACAGTGACTTTCGATCCTATCAGGTAAGGTCGAAATTTGTCAAATGCAAAGATGAAAGCTAAGAGTTCCTTCTCTGTAGTCGCATAATTCCTCTAGGCACTGTTAAGGGTACGACTGGCGTAATAAATAGGCTTAAAGATTTTATCCTCCCTTTGTCCCAGGGCTGTTCCAACTGCCGTGTCGCTAGCATCACACATTAGCTCAAAAGGTTTATTCCAATCTGGGGCTACCAGAATTGGGGCGGTTATAAGCATTTTCTTTAATGTGTTGAATGATTTCTTGCACTCTTCTCCAAATATGAAAGGTACATCCTTTTCAAGCAATTCAGTCAAAGGTCTAGAAACTTTAGAGAAGTCCTTAATAAACCTCCTATAAAATCCTGTGTGGCCAAGAAAGGCTCGCAACATTTTCAAGTACGTTGGATGGGGTAACTTCACTATCACTTCTATCATTGCTCTATCAACTTCCAGTCCTTTCTTTGAAATTCTATGACCCAACACTATTCCTTCTATAACCATGAAATGGCATTTTTTCCATTTAAGCACAAGGTTGGTCTCTTCACATCTTTTCAACACTTTACTCAAATTGTCCAAGCATTTATCAAAGCTATCTCCAAATACAGAGAAATCATCCATGAAATTCTCTAGAAAATCATCCACCATGTCCGCAAATAATGACATCATGCACCTTTGGAAAGTTGCTGGTGCATTACATAACCCAAAGGGCATGCGATTGTATGCAAATGTTCCATAGGGACATGTGAAGTTGTTTTCTCTCGGCCCTCGGGGGCAATATGGATCTGATAATAACCAGAATATCCATCTAAGGAACAATAAAATGCATGACCTCTTAATCTTTCTAACATTTGATCAATGAATGGTAGGGGAAAATGATCTTTACGAGTTGCATCATTCAGCTTCCTGAAGTCAATGCAAACTCGATGTCCAGTAATTAGTCTCACATGGATTAGCTCATCAAACTCATTAGATTGTACAGTGAATCCTCCTTTCTTGGGAACCACATGAATCGGGCTCACCCACTCACTGTCTGCTATTGGGAAAATAATTCCCATTTCTAACATCTTTATGATCTCTTCTTTAACAACATCCTTCAGTTGTGGCGTCAACCTCCTTTGAGGTTGTGCTACCGCTTTCTTTTCAGGGTCTACAGAGATCTTATGCATGCACACCGATGGGCATATTCCTCTAATATCTGCAATCGTCCACCCAAATGCTCTCTTATGCTCTCTCAGTACTCTTAACAGTTTCTCCTCCTCTAAAGGTGATAATGGCGCTGAAATTATAAGGGGGAGAGTATCCTCTTGTAAGTATATGTACTTTAGGTGAGAAGGCAAAGGTTTTAACGTTAAGTTCCTTGGTGTCTCTTCTAATGATGATCTTAACAACTTACCAGTCAACTGTAAGTCAAAGAACTTGTGCCAGGAAGGTCTATGATTGGTTCCTCCTAAATCCACAGAAGATATATGCTCTATTTCTCGCACTTGACCTTCACTACTCCCAGGCCAAGTTTCCTCATAACTTTCTTCATCCTTCAGGAGTAAAGTCTCTGCTACTTCAAGGTCTAGTTCCACTTGCTGATATAATTCCATAACAAGCTCATCTATGGCATCTAGCATGTAGCATGCTCCTCTTCATCTTTAGCATATCTCATTGAATTCATCACATTGAATACTATCTTTTCCTCATTCACTCTCCGAATCAGCTCACCCTTATGAACATCTATCAATGTTTTGCTCGTAGCTAGGAAAGGTCATCCTAAGATCAATGGAACATCGCGATTAGCTTCCATGTCTAGCACCATAAAATCTACAGGGAATACAAACATATCGACTTTCACCAAAACACCCTCAACCACTCCACAAGATTGCTTCATAGACCTATCTGCTAATTGAAGGGTTATAGATGTCTCATTTAACTCCTTCATGCCTAATTTATGAAAGATTGAGAGTGGCATCAGATTGACACTGGCCCCAAGATCACACAATGCTTTATTTAGGCATACTCCTCCAATTGTGCATGGTATGAGGAAGCTCCCAGGATCTTTACACTTAGGAGTCAGTTTGCGTTGCAAAACTGCAGAGCTTTCCTCGTTAAGGCAAATGGTTTCAAGGTCCAACAATTTCCTCTTGGTAAAGATGGTTTCTTTCAAGAATTTTGCATACTCTGGCATTCTGGCCAGAGCTTCTACCAAAGGTATATTCACTTGCAACTTTTTAAACATCTCGATAAACTTTTTATAACGCGCATCATCATTATTCGGCTTATATTTCCTAGGGGATAGGGTAAAGTAGCATGATTAACAGTTACAGTTCGTGAAGACTTACCTGTTGACTGCTGCTGCTCTGCCTGCTTGTCTGCTGCATTTTCAGACTCCCGGTTTATCGGAGCATTGTCCCGGTTTACCGGGCGCTCTTTTTCTCCAGAATCTGCTGCGTTCTGCTGCTCACTGCTTCCTGATTCTTCTTGGACAGTTGGTATAACTGGTCCAGGCAGTTCCTTTCCGCTTCTAGTCATGATTGCATTCACGTCCTCCGGATTCTTTTCAGTATTACTTGGCAATCCTCCCAGAGGACGGGCTGGCACTTGTTTTGCAATCTGTCCCACTTGGTACGACAGATTCTGCACTAAGGCTTCTTGATTGGTCAGTCTTGTATCATTCTTCTGACAATATGTGGTGAAATTTGTATTCAGCTCAGTCATGGATTTCGTAAGCTGGTTGACCGTGTCGGTCACAGTTGAGCTCATTTTATCCATGGCGACTTCCCAACCACCGGACTTATTGAATTGGGGCATGAATCCACCAGTTTGTCTCGGTCTCTCTCCACCGTTTGAATCACTTTGTCAAAAACCCCCAGTAGGGTCACTCTGTCTAAAACCAGGGTGGTTATGAGAACCTGGGCGATATCCGCCCCCATAAGGATTTCCTTGCCTCCCTATATAGTTCACGTCCTCAGTGTTGGTCGTTTCAATCTCTTGAACTTTCTCAACCTTGGCTAGGCGATCTTGCATGCCATCTATCTTTTCATTCATTGCCATTAGCTGGTATAAGATCTTTTGAGAAGTATCTTCTCCAAATACGCCTTCAACTACTTTGGCGGTTTGAACTTGATGTGTTCCCCATTGACTTGTAAGCGCAATTTGCTCTAATTTCGCTTCCGCTTCTTCAGGTGATAGTAATGCAAAACATCCGTTGCTTGATGCATCAACTCTCATTTGTTCACTTGGCCGCAATCCGTGATAGAAACTATGCATTCGTACGGGCAAAGTGATATCATGATGAGGGCATCTCCTCTGTGCTTCCTTAAATATTTCCCAAGTCTCTTCAAATGTTTCAGTGGATTTCTGCTTGAAATTCATATTGTCTCATCTCATCTGTAGTGAATTCCCAGGTGGGCAGTACTTATTCATAAATTTCTGCAACAGATCGGTCCAAGTTTGGATCGATCCTGGTGTTAGAGACAATAACCATATCTTCGCTTTGTCTTTCAGGGTGAATGGAAACAATTTTAGCTTGATATTATCCCCTGGTACTCCTGCTGGCTTTACCGTGCTGACTACTTCCGGAAAGTTGGTGACGTGTACACTAGGATCTTCGTTCATTACTCTATGAAAAGTAGTGTAGTTAGTCACCATTTGTATCACATTTGGTTTTGGGTGAAATACCTCAGCTGCATCCTCAGGCTGAACAATTGCTGGCATGAATTGCTTAATCGTTGGCATTGCATAGCTATGTAGAGTTCTCCTATCTTCTTGTACCACAACTCCTGCTCCATTCTGTCCGCTCTATCCATTCTGTGCCATGTTGGTTCCGATATCTTCCTCTTCTCTCTCGCTGTGATCTCCTTCGTGCGAAACCCCGTCGTCATTGCCTAACAGATCTCTCTCGAGTTTCCTTTCTCTTTTGTCTAGCAAATTTTTCAATCTCAGGTATGAATCTCTCGAGTTTGGCTGCTGAACTACGTGTAACGTACTATAAGATGCAAAAAGAAAATAAAAAGGTTAGTGACTTGCCTCGGCGGCTGTTACACACGCCTGGAAGACTCAAAAATACAGACTCTGACTACTGACCTGCTCTGAACAAACAGAAATGATTCTGGCAAAATTTAGACCCTCGGTTTATCAGCGGTAACCATCGGTAAACCGGTGGTAATTTTCCTCCAGAATTCACAGAACTGACTCCGTACGACTCTAGTATAAACAGACTATAAAACAGACACAATTAAACAGACTCAAATATCTACAACAAAATCAATCTTAAATAAAGAGTACTCTTGATGGTAAGATTGTTCAAGGCTCTGTAGTCTATGCACATCCTCATGCTACCATCTTTCTTCTTAACAAACAGACCTGGGCTCCCAAGGCGAAGTACTAGGCTGAATTATGTTTCTTTCAAGCATATCCTTAAGTTGAGCTTTCAAATCCTTCAATTCAGCCGGTGCCATTCTATAGGGTGCCTTAGCAACTGGTGCCGCTCCTGGTATCAACTTGATCTCAAACTCGATCTCTCTATCCGGCATGTTTCCCGGTAACTCTTCTGGAAATACTTCAGGGTATTCCTTTACTACAAGGGTTTCCTCTAACTTAGGCTTCACTTGTTCCACATCCACTGCGTACTACAAGTAGCCTTCACAACCTTTCTGACAAGCTCTTATTGCTTTAACTGATGAAATTATAGGGCGATGCTTCTTACTTGGCTTGTAAACATTACCTTGATAAGTCTTATCTGATTTCCCGGGTATCTTAAAGGTCACTCTCTTTTCTCTACAATCCAAGTGAACATAATTCTAGGATAGCCAATCTATTCCAAGAATTACATCGAAATTCGAAAAGTCTAAAACCGTAAAGTCACTCTTGCAACAATACGTTCCTACTCGTACATCCACTTGAGGCATCAACTTGGCTACTATAGTCACTTTTCCTAAAGGTGTTGTTATTTCCAAAGTGTTTCTTAAAGTTTCCATTGATAAGTTAAGCTTCTTAGCTACCCTAGTTGACACAAAAGTGTTAGACGCTCCAGTATCGAACAATGCCATAACCGCTAAGTTGTCTAATATTATTGTACCTAGGATGTGAATTCATTTATTTAATTACAAATACCACATGATTTAAATCGTTCCATAAAAGTACTCTAATAAATCAAAATAAACAATAAAGGTACTTGAAATAACATTATCGTCTGGTTCAGCCATCTCAGCATCCACTGCAAACACTCGAACTGGGTGACTCGGGCTGCCTTTCCCACTTCCTTGCTTCTGATTACTCGTGCTCCCCTTTGTTGGACACATCTTAGCAAAGTGCCCTAGATCTCCGCAGTAGTAGCAGCCGCCAGTACTAGCCTTATACTCCACTGGGTGGTTCCTGTTGTACTTAGGGCAAAGCGGTGCTCCGGTTGGAGGTTTACTTGCTGTAGGGGCTGACCAGAACCTAACCTGAAAGACACTGCTGAAAGACACTACATTCCCTGACCAGAAACTAAGCTGAAAGACACTGCCCAACCAATGTGTGCGCATTGTTCATGCTGGGGCATCCTACACAACTCTGAACCAACAATGCGTGCACATTCCCTTGAATGTGTACGCATTGATCCTGCTGTAACTAACCTAGGCCATCATGTACCAGGAATGCGTGCGCATTACTAGCCAATGCGTATGCATTCAACGCAAAAAAACCTAATAACCTGATTTTCACCTCTCTACGATCTCTACTCGATTCCAAACATATTGTACATGATTCATAACAAAAAAACAAAAGAAAAACACAACTTTCTCAGATCTTAACATCCCTTAATCCATAATCAACATCTAAATAGAACCTTGATATGAAAACGCTTCAAAAAAACATTACCTAACTACTCTAAACCATAATTAGATTGTAGGAAGAGCTTCTTATCTTTTAGCAAGCTAATTCCAACTCCAAGAACTCAGAAAAACAGCACCAACTCAAACACCTTTGCAGAGAAACCTATATGATCAATTCAAATTCGCATTAAAACCGATCACACAATTCCAAAAACAACAACTACGAAAGGTATGAGTTTTAATCCTCAAAACTCATCCAAGAACAGCAGATAGGTCGAACTAATTACCTTGAGAAAAGATCCAACTTTCTAACACTGAAACGACGCCCTTCTCACGACGATTCCGCTGCTTCTCGCGAAACTGAAAACGGTTGAGAAACAATTCAGAATTCTGAAGAAGTCTCATTGAAAAAAAAAAAAAAGAGGGAATAGTTATACTTAAATAGTAATCTGAATTGCCATGAATCTCAACGACTAAGGATTAAAAATTGAAACTATAAATAACTCTAGAATACACGAAATCTCGAAGAAAGTTTTCATTTTATGAATTCTTCATTTAAAAATTTTTAATTTCAAATAGGAATTTTAAATAAGTTGTATCTTGCTCAAACCAATAAACAGAGCGGAGGTTATCGTTAAAGCCGCGAGTTGAAAACCAAAATTACTAGTTATAGTAAGCATAAGGGGGCTAAATGAAATCTTTTTTTATACATATGTTTCTAAAGCACTTACCTTACTTAAGTTTCCGTTTTTACAAACTAGTAGAATATGTCAAAATACCAATTGAAACAATAACTTTAATTGAAAGTTGGGCATTCATCTATCATTATAGATGGCACTAACACAGATAAAGTGGAAGGTATAGGAAATGAAATCGACTCATCGTCGGTAATATCTATGCTTCCTGTGATTTCAATCAACCGATTCATTGAATATCATTGAGTAATTTATGGTTAAATCGTTGAATATGAGTAACTTGTGTCGAAACTAATAATACGAACTGGGTCTTGGAACTTCACTACAAAATTAAACACGTTTTTAATTATTATATTATGGAATAAAATTAGAAAATATTTTCTATTTGAATCATTTCTTCCATATTTTGTTTTTAATTCTCTCGAATCTATTGTGTATTTTATAGCAAAGAGTTACCTTCCAAAACTTTTGTCTTTACTGTCAATTTAACTCAGCCCTTTCTCCTTGCTCTTACACACAGGAATTAGGAGGAAATCTGATTTTCTAATTGGTTTTACATATAATGGGGATTATTGTTCCTTAAATAAGTTTTTCCCCAAAATAACCTATTTTCCACAATTACCCTTAATTAATCAGATTTTCCTTAATACATATATATAAATCTCACAATTATATATATATATATATATATATATATATATATATATATATATATATATATATATATATATATATATATATATATATATATATGTAATGAGATACTTAAACTCCGAATAAAAGGAACCGAACCCAATATTTCGTTTTCGCAAAATGACACGTCTGCCCTTTCCCGAAAATCATAATATTACAGACTCATTTCAATTGATGAATTCCCCTTAATTGTATATCAAGAAATCTTATTCTTTTCAGACAATTGTGTGGTATTGACTCGAGAATTCATTATTGTTTCATGTGAAATATTGACACAAATTTTACTCTGAAATAGGTTGTTCTTTTCATGTTGCAACAACATTATTGTCGTATAACACAGAGAAGACAAGCCCCCACCACACCCCTGTCCCCTTGAACAAAATAATTTGTGGTACCTGATACAACTTTAAAACAACACTAGGTAGACATTGAAGGATGTAGGATCTTAGATCTAAACGAGTTAGATCTACGCGCAGCGGATGGATCACGACTTATACATCACAATACATAATTAAAGGACTTAAACTACTACAATGGGGTTAAGAAAATCATACCAATAGTAGGAAGAGAAGCTTTGATCTTAGGATGAGAAGCCTTGATCTTCCAATGTGTTCTCCAAACGGTGGTTGGTGGACACCCTTCTTGATATGAGAACCTCCTTGATATGCTTCCAAGAAAAACTCCAAGTTTTTCTCCAACCGGGTGGAGCTAAGGATCGAACTCCTTAGCCTTTTTTCTCTATGAATTTCGTGGCTTTCACTTCACCTAGGGCTCGGGGAGAACTCTCTTTTTATAGGCAAAATCCAAGAGAGAAAACCTATACCCAATCGGTTTAACAAAATAAAAGAGATAATTCTAATTATTATTATCCAATAAAAATAAGAGATAATTATAATCTTATAATAAGAAAATACAATTATCCTTATAGTTAAGAGATAAATAATAAATAAATTATTTTCTTTTATTTATCCATTTAATTATTTAACAAATAAATAACTAATTACACAATATGTCATTATCCAAGAAAACTAATTTCTTGGAAAATCCAAGACATATTGGCGCCACACTAAGCCCACCAGGCCCACAAAAAATGTATTTTCTGTGTATTATATATATTATTTAGCCCAACTAAATAATATTCATGCATATCAATTAATTGACCCGACCAATTAATTATTTCTGAGGCCCAAATAAACAAGAATATTAGCCCGAATTATAGAAGCCACATTGGGGACCATGGACCTATAACCAGTAGCTCCAATAATTAAATATATTATTCATCGAACAGAATATATATATTAAATTATTAATTCCGGGATTACGCCACCATAAACCCGAAACTGAACTCTACCAATTATAGATATATACTTACACTCAAGCCATAGAGTAGATAAGTGTCCATTGATATAATCACTACGTACGGATTAACCCTCCATAGACTGTCCATTCTGAGTGGGAAGTCTCCGTGAACCCGACTCAGAATATCTTATCCTTATTTACCATTAACCCCCTGATGATCAATTAGTATGCATATCTGACTAGTAGCTAATTAGTCAAATGCGAAACTCCCGGGATCGATCACTTTCTTAGGGCTAACAAATAAGGGGACTGTCTCTCTACTTCCCACAGGAAGGAATGGATTCCATGTCTGTGAAAATCAGAACTACTCACTCATCTGGAGATAGTGCCAATGAGAAGTGGCTTGGAACACATATTTAAGTGAACCGTAATTAACACATCAAACACTACCCCGGGACAAGCTGCACCCTGTGATCACCTCAGGATTAAGGTTGATCCATATATGATCATCTAATGATTTATTAAGATTCCTCGATTACGGAATTATACCGAGAAATACGATTAAATCGGTCCGATCCTATATGAATGCCATCATATATAAATGCCCCACGTAGGTACCTCTACCGACAGTCCGGATAAGACTATCACACCCTAAGGTGTTACGGGCGCATTATTGGTGTTTTAATCAAGAGACCCTAAACTCGATTAAGTTCACCACGGACTAACGGTTTAAGCATATCTCCACTAACTCAATCCTCACGTGTAATCCATACACTGAGTTAAGTGGTTACATACAGATATACTTAGGGTTTGCAGCAGTGTATTACTTTACAAGCACAAAGCAAGTAACTAAGGTGACATACATTCTGTCATCCAATATCAAAAACAATTACACAAATTGTCTTTCGGGCACTACACCTAACAGACATACCGTGCGTTGCAAGGTGGGCCCTGTTTTTTTTAAAAGTACATGTTTGTCAGTTAGACTGGTTTTTCTGTGGTGCATGTGTCAGTGGCTATTTTATTTATGTTGCGTAGGTGACCAAATGAGATATATGTTGATTGCTAAGCTGTATGTAATAGCTTTAATGCACACTGACAAAGTATTTATATATGGCCAAACAGAATAACCATTGTCTCTTTTTTTGTTTTCCAAAATGGTGAGATGTTAAATCAAACAATGACCTAATGAAATCAATCCATATCGCAAATAGGAAGATACTGCCACTAAATTTAAGATAATCAAAGTACTATGTTAAAAGTATTATAGAATACAAAGAAGGACCTCTAGGGCTAAGATATGGGTCATTGTTGACCCAACGATTGAGGATTAACAATGCTTCAATAGAGATATATCACTCAAGGAAATAAAACAGGTTTGAAAATGGAAGGTTATTATGGACAATAGTTTTTATTTTTCAATCTTTGCCAATATTAATTACCAAAGCCAACAATAAGCCTAATGTCGATCATAAAACCCTAATGCCATTTCAAGCCTATCTATTTTGCTTAAAAAATTGTCATCTATGATTTGGTCAGAAGACATAGCAAACATACAACAATGACCAAGTGAGACAGTAGAAATTATAAATATGGGCATTACCTCATCAGAAGGACGAGGCACATGGTTATTCTGTAATATATGCAAAACAGATAGTGTGAAAATGAAAAGAGAAAGCAAGTCGTAGATACATTTTTAAACAGATTCCATATTACTTAGTTCTAACTTGAAGACAACAACCATCTGACATGATTCTTTGTTGATTCTTATAGCAGGAGAACAGTTGGAAAACACTACCTTTGAAGCTATAACAGGACACGGGTCTCCTTATGGAGAAGAAGCTAGAGTGCTAGACACTGGTGTAGGCGCTGCAACACTGGAGGCACGAAGAAGAAGGCAATCAGGCATATAAGATCTCAAACCTATAGAAACCAATGGAAGCATAAACACAAGCACGAAAATAAATAATTAAAAAAATTAAACAGAAGCCAAAAAATGTTCCTCTGGCCTTCATTTTTTTCTTTTGGAATTTCTTGAAGGACATACCAAAAAAAAGTTCCGTGATGGATGGAAAGCGGGTGGTTCATCAATGGAGTTATGTGGTGAACCAAAAAAAGCTTTGATCTTATGTTTTTCAATGTTTCTTGTGCTTTACATGCTATGAGACTCTTAACAAAATCAAAAGTGTTTGATGCAACAAAAAAGTTACCAATTAACAAGTATTAAATACCGAAAAGCAGATCCAAAAAATGAAATCCATAGAGTTAGGCATGCGACTGCAAGATTCAAATTCGTGTCTGCAAATGATGACAAACAAATATTAGTTGTTCTATTAATAACGAAAAGTAGACACCAAATGCAATAAAAAAATTTAAAGTATAATTGTTCCCTCACTTTCTTGGCTTGTTTCTTGGTGGAATCATATTGTTTCAAAGAATAATACAACTGTGAAAAGAATCATATTGTTTCAAAGCACAACAAAACGACCGGAAAGTTTTAAAAAAAGGAACTTTGCTCCTGCTAAGTGTGAGACAGAAGTGGCGAAACCGCAAAAGTGTCAAGGCAGAGAAGAATCGTAACCTCTTGCTTCCATTCCAAAATGCATGCCAAACATAAGCTGAAAGAACAGAATGTTTAATAAAAAACTGATAAGCGGAAACACGTGAAAGCGGGACAACAATCATCATTACGATCACATCACCTACAACCAATTGCTCAAAGATTGGCAAAGCAATAGCAACCTGAAAAATGAACACTAAACACAACATACAACTCTGAATGTGACAACAAAACACAATTATAGTGTACATTGTAGCCATGAAACCTCTAGGTTTGCCTTTTTTGGGTCATAGCCATTTTGTAGTGTTGTTTTCCTCTTCTACAGTCATTCAAGACCATCAGGATTTGATTTGAGTCCCTGTTGATAGCAAAAACAGAGGAAACGTACACATTTTTTAATACTCACTCATCGAACTAATGCACATAATATCCAAGTTAAATGCAAGAAACGTTTATTTCTTACAAAGTACAACGTTGATCTTGAAGTCTTCAATCTACTACATATCAATCAACACATCATTTATTTAGGCAAAAATCAACCGACGAAATAGGTATTCATCTACAGGTTTAGTTGGGGAGTTTAAGCAGCAAAAATAGAAAGAGGGAGGAGGTGTGATGTCGAAGAATCTAGAAACGGTGCCACCGAAACCCACCCACCACCACCAAAATCGGCTGAACCTTTACAGTTTGAGAAACACAAATCCGATAAAGATGATGTGAAACCGATGAAAACAGTGGAAATAAATGAAGTATTATGAGTCTTCAAGGAAACCTGAGAAACATCGAGTCTATTATCCATTGCATTGTTTCAAAATCCAACTATCCGAATGAGCCTTAGGAATGATAAACCACTCAAGCAGATTAGATCCATGTAGCAATTGGAAAAACAAAAAAATGTATATTCAAATCTTACAGATCGAGGATGGCAGTTTCCTCTTTTTCAGATGGCCAAATAGAATGCTTAAATGGTGATCTAAATGATTGTGTTTAAAGCTTTCAGTCTAGCCATCAAAAGAACTGGGCTGGGAGACATGTTTTCCTTCTCACCATTTTGAAGCTGTGGCGACTGTTGACCGGGGTGGTGGCCGGTTAAGTACTTAAAACAATTCTATTTTTCTAGAACAATAAAAAGCAATGCTATTCTGATTGTGAAAAAAAAGGGCAACAGAGAGACATATATAACGAGAATGAAAAAAGAAAATTTTCATACTTTACACCCACTCAATGAATAATGATATACCATTTCAAGCTCAGATCCTATGGATATGGCACAACCTTATGAAATTGGCTGGGGTAGCATATCCATACGAAATTTCTAACAGGCTCATTCATATGGCCACAAACCCTCAAAAATGCAACACAAAGGCATGAGGATGAACAAGAATCATAAAAAATTCGTAAGCTAACGATTCAGTAAAAACATTGAGATAAAAAAGGGTTTTACTCACTTTCGCTGCAGACAGGTCGGGCAAAAGGGTTCAATCGACCTACGAAATCGTATCTCAATGTCTCAGGCTGCATCTCGAATGGCAGAATTTTGCATTCAATTAATCTATAACTGGGAGTTGTTAATAATAGGGGAAGCGTAAATACCTTCATGCAATGGACAGAGCACATAGTCAGTAATTAATAGTCCCAAAACAAATCTTTAAAAATAAAACTAAAGCCCAAGGAGGGCTGATCTGGTAGACTCATGATGCTGGACGTTGTTGCTGCAGCCACGGAGGAGCATGTCTGGACCTTGAAGGCTTGAAGATGGCGGAGAAACGAGAGCAGTGCACATATACGGTACACCGGCAAGTGGCAAGCCTACTACCATGACTCAGGCCAGCCATGTATATAGTCTACGTGATGAAATGACCGGCGCCGTTTCAGAGTCCTACGGCGTCGTTCTGACATCAATATCCAACACAAAAACAGCTTTAAAATCAGCATTTAATCATCACCACAGCTGAATGCAAGGAAATCACCATCAATACTTATCCACCGTCCATCTACCTACTCATTATTAAGCATCCGCCCATCTCTCATCCTCGTGGCATTTTTACCCCACAAAAAAAGGGAGAAGAAAAAAGAAGCTAAAACGAGGACAGCTAACACACTAACCCATTCAGATATTCAATTGTACACTTAAATTATACCAAATGGATAGATTTGAAAATCATAGATTTTGAGAAGAAGAGAAAAACATTATGAAATTTAAGAGAATCAAAGTCGTGAGGAATAGAATTCAAACCTTAGCAAGACCACGTTGTTTCCTCCATTCCTTACCTTGCCGGCGACCATCAATTTTCAGATCTATAAGAGGTATTATGATATTCCGATTACAAGAACTCTGCATTACTTAAATGCAGCATGTAATTTCGGACAAAAACCTTAAAAAAACGGATTCTTTTCCTCTGTAAGACTCCATCCGAAATTTTAGAACATGAACAATGAAAATACAGAGTTGGCTAAAATTGGTGTAACAAAATTGTACCTTGATCCATCTGTCTTTTTGTATTCACTTGTTTTAATAAATCTTCCAATTTCATTATCTTCAAACTCAAACTATCAGAATCGTCTTTGTCTATACAATTGAGACTTAACCATAAATCAGAAAACCAATAACACTGCTACCACCACCACTGACACCAAATCCACCGTTCTTGACACCAACCATTCTTTCTCGATCTCGTCCGACCCTGCAAAAGACACAGCAACAAAAAATTAGAAAATTCATGTATCAAATTATTGAAAGTTTCTACTCACGTAGACTGTGAAAGAAAAAAAAATAGAGAGGAGAAGAAAGACGAAGAAGATCCATCACCAAAATTTCCATAGACTATGCGACTTGGTAGCATTGATCTCATAACAAAATGGGCGAGAGGAGGCGGTGAGGCGGTGAGAGTGGAAGATTGTGGAAGTTCCTTTGCATATAGGAAAAACAGAAAGAAAAAAAAATTGAATAAATAAATATTTCGCAAAACGACAAAATTGTCGTCCAAAGATGCACTTTTAATAAGTACACCTACTTACGAAACACAGGAAATACATTGCTAGGGGCAATGCAAACCTGAACTTACTGTTAAAAGAAAGCAGGAAAAAAAACAAAAAGCATCTTGCATGCTCTGCATTTCAATGCTATACATCTGTTAATATACACATCTCAATACACTCGTTGTGGCACAACCGTTGTGCCCGTATCATTACTCTAGAAAAATACCACAGAACATGAACCACTATCTAATGTTGAACAAGCCAAGAAACTCAAGTATTATATCCAACATAGAAGTGGGGAGGAGGCAAAGTAAATTGAACCAACATATAGCATTTGTCCCGGAAAAAACATTGTTATAACATAATATGAGCAATGGTAATTTGTGGTATTTCACTGTGTATAAAGATTGAGCACAAGGTGTTTATATAGTGGTACAACGGCTTGGGCTCCAAGACAATAAATAAGGAATAATAAAATTCAATTACAAATATTAATCAAATATTAATCCGTAGATAATATGTCATCGACACGCCCCCGCAATCCCGTGGGTAACTACACGGAGATTGGCTTTAATGCTGAAAACCGCGGATTCCCTAAGGGCTTCGTCATAACATCCGCAACTTGGTCCTTGGAGCTTAAAAAGGAGACATAAAGCTTTTTGAAAGCAACTAACTCCCAAACATGGTGAAAATCGATCTCAATATTGATGTGATTCCGGTTGGAATCAGATCCGATGTTTTGCCCACGAAGTAACTAAGGGGAACAATGACGAGCTAATGATCCTAGACCTAGTAATCCAACTAAATCGTAGGCAGAGAACGCCCAACAATCGCTCACAATGCTGGTAAATTCTCGAAGGGTTGAACTTTCAACGACAAAGAAAATTCTCACACGCATGTGATTTTTGTGATTCCCTACAACGAAGAGAACACTCACTCGCAAGTGATAAATCAAAGTCAAGAAGACTTCAATAAAAGCTAAGAAGCCAAATTTAATATCATCATAATTGTCTACTGAATGAAAAGCTGGTGTTTGCCTTATATAGGCTTACAACCAAAAGAAGTAGAAACTAAAAAGCAATGTAGGATAAATGCCCACTATGAAAAATGTGCCTACTTCCTAATGGCCAGAAATGAAATGTTCCTATTGGCTAATAAAAGAATAAATAAATAAAGTGCTGAAAATCCAATATAAAAAATAACATTCATAAATAACACGAATGATGGTATCCTCCGAGCATGACCCGGATCACATCATTCCCTCCCGGTTCGAAAGGATTCGTCCTCGATTCCAACTGGATCGAATAGTAAGCATGGCCGAACATATGTGAGTAGGCCCTAATAGTGAAGTACATCCAGGAAAAGTAAAGAGGTGAACACTTCAGTAACCAGCCTCTTGTACATACGAGCGGGGCCAACATAATAATCAGCAACCACAAAATCAAAAGGATGACAATGCACCAAAAATGGATGATGATAAAGATGTGCTGCTTGTATATCCTTTAAGTGTGCAAGTGACCTAGCCGACTGGGAAACATTGCCAATGCCTCCAACAAAAGGAGCATGTACCTGCAAAGAAAATGCTGGGGCAACACAATTCAAAAGTGGCTCAATGGTGAGCATGGGTGCCTTCTCATTCTCAATAGCGATCTCAACCTCTGTACCATCATGAACAACAACTACAACCGCAGAAGTGACAACACACTCACTATGCTCATCAGGAACATCAACCAACGCATCTACCTGTGTAATTACCTCTTCCACATTGGCACAATTCAAGTCCTCAACGGTAGGGCAAGTGGCCACAAACCGTGTGTTCTTGTCGTCTCTCAATTTTTTTTCAACGTCAACTACATCACACCGTTGTTTATAATCCTTCCAAAGCAGGTCAAATGGTTTCTTTGATTTTAGTTCAGCCTCCTCATTTTGACACAGCACTCGACCACCTCTACCACATCTAGCTCCTCTACCTCCCCTATCATCACCTCGGTTTGCACCAGTAGTCAGAGTAGCAAGTGCATCATGAATCTGACGCATCTCCTTACGTAATGGTGCAAATGTATTATGCAACTTGTCAGATACTTCCTGTTTCATGTCTTCGAACTGTCGTGTCAATTCAACTTTCTGCGTCTCAAACTTCTCCTTTAATCTTTCATCCAAAATTTCATGTACCTCCTCAACAACTAATCCATGTCTCGTGTCAAGGACATACTTCTTGCCCATACCATAAAATGAATACCAAGTACGGGACGAAGTATACCTGACTTTATACTCACTTAACCATGCCTGTCCGAAAACTATAGATTCACCTATCATTGGAAACACGCCACATAACATGTCAGATTTATAACCGTTAAGTTCAACGGGAACCCACGCTTGTCTTGTAACCTGAACCCGACGACTTCCAGTATGAACGTAATAAGGATGAAGATGCCTATACGACAGTAAGTCCAACTCTTTAACCACCGCATTACTAACTAAAGTCGTCTCTTCATCGTGATCAATGCAGAACTCATATTCCTTATCCCGAATAAGACAGTGTGAATAAAATATGTTGTAATCCATGACCAAAATAATATATATCCTCACAACTCTCGTGTTTACACTCACCTCTTTCGAAGTCGTATAAAATACCCTTGTCAAATGAACCAGAACAGCGAGCAAAAGTAAATAGCAATCAAAACCGACTCTCTAGAGGGACACTAGGTTTTCAGACCGAGAATAGGTTGAAAGGTATGTGGAAAAGGTAATTAAGGATGGATGATTTCACTTTTGGGAAAGTCGGGATCCTAGGAGTTTTGCAGTTAAGTAAAGGATGTAGGATTTCACTTTGTGCCGAAGTCAGGATCCTAGGAAGAAAAAGTTGGTTTTTTTTTTTTTTTTGGGCCGACTAAAAGAAAATAGATTAAATTAAAAGAAAACAAACTAGGTCAAGGCTATTGTTTTTGCTTTGGTCAGACGGCAACCAGAAGCAGATAATGAGAAATAAAAAAAAAATTTGCCCTAGTTTATTATTTTTTTGTTTGTTTGTTTTTTGTTTTTGATGATGATGAATAAACAGCGACAGCAATTAGGCACAAAATTCTTTTTGTTTTTTTGTTTTTTTGTTTTTGAGTGATGAGGGACAAGCCGCAAAAGCAATTATGCACAGAAGACAGGTACGATATAAGCAAGAACAATTAGAAACAAATTTCTTTTTTTTTTGACAAGATGATGATCGATCACAAAACAAATTATTGAACAAGAAGGAAATTATGAACGCAGGTTTTTTTGTTTTTTTGAATGATACGAATTGAAGGACAAAATAAAAGGGATATTTGCTCACCGAAGTTGTTGAGCTCTGCTACCAACTGATGTGATTCTGGTTGGAATCAGATCCGATTTTTGCCCAGGAAGTAACTAAGGGGAACAATGACGAGATAATGATCCTAGACCTAGTAATCCAACTAAATCGTAGGCAGAGAACGCCCAACAATCGCTCACAATGCTGGTAAATTCTCGAAGGGTTGAACTTTCTACGACAAAGAAAAAATTCTCACACGCATGTGATTTTTGTGATTCCCTACAACGAAGAGAACACTCACTCGCAAGTGATAAATCAAAGTCAAGAAGACTTCAATAAAAGCTAAGAAGCCAAATTTTATATCATCATAATTGTCTACTTGAATGAAAAGTTTGGTGTTTGCGCTTATATAGAACTTACAACCAAAAGAACTAAAACTAAAAAGAAATGTGGGATAAATGCCCACTATGAAAAATGTGCTACTTTCCTATTGGCCGAAACGAAATGTTCCTATTGGCTAATAAAAGAATAAATAAATAACGTGCTGAAAATCCAATATAAAAAATAATATTCATAAATAGCACGAATGATGGTATCCTCCGAGCATGACCCGGATAACATCAAATATGCTTGGTGCGAGCATGGAACACGGGGTTGTGAGCAAGATACGTTGCACCGATATTATCACACAACAAAACGGGTGGAGATGGGAGAGAGACACTCATATCAACCAGGAGGCTACAGAGCCACTGAAGTTCAGCAGCGGTATTGGACAGCGTCTTATACTCAACCTCGTTACTTCTCTTCGAAACTGTCAAGTGTTGTTTAGCACGCCAACTGACCAGGTGAGATCCAAAGAAAACACAATAAGCACCCACAGAGCGACGATCATCCGGATCAGTAGCCCAATCCGAATCTGAGTATGCATGAAGGATAGGTTGAGAACCCCGGGAAAATAACAAGCCATCCAAAACTGTGTGCTTCAGGTAACGCATGATGCGTTTCACTGCCATCCAGTGAGCCTCTGTAGGTCGTTGCATAAATTTACTGGTACGGTGAACAGCAAAGGCAATGTCAGGTCTCGTAAAACTAAGATATTGAAGACCACCAACAATGGCGCGATATAGTGCCGGATCAGAGAACAGTGGGCCGGCATCCTAATACAACCGAGTGGATGCAGACATAGGTGTTAGACAAGGTTTGGCCGTTGTCATAGCCGCACGCTGTAAGAGCTCAACAATGTACTTCCTCTGAGTCAGATAGAGGCCCTCAGGGGAAGATAACACCTCAACCCCTAAGAAATAGTTGAGAGTCCCAAGGTCCTTGACAGGAAACTGACGGCCAAGATACTGAATAACCTGCTCAACAAGAGATGAAGAAGTGCCAGTAATAATGATATCATCAACATAAATTAGTACAAAAATCCGATGCCCTGCAGAGGAATATATATATAAGGAGGTGTCAGCTGTGGATGCCACAAAACCAAAGCCAGAGAGAGCAGCGGTAAATCTAGAAAACCAAGCCCGAGGAGCCTGGCGTAAACCATATAAACTGCGCTTAAGGCGACAAACATAACCCGGGTAGTCAGGGTGTACAAAGCCCGGAGGCTATTGCATGTAGACCGGCTCATCAAGGTTTCCATGTAAGAAGGCATTCTGGATGTCAACCTGCCTGAGGAAACCACCCCTGAAAGACTGCAAGTGATAAAAGGATCTGAATAGTGACGGGTTTGACAACCGGACTGAATGTCTCAGAAAAATCAATGCCCTCAGTTTGGTGAAAACCTTTGGCCACGGACGTGCTTTGTGGTGCTCAATATGACCATCCGCATGGTGCTTGGTGCAAAACACCCACTTATTACCAATGATGTTCATGTAAGGACGAGCAGGAACCAAATCCCAAGTGTTGGTACGTAAGAGAGCATTAATTTCCTCACGCATAGCATCATGCCAAACAGTAGATTTCGAGGCCTCGGTATAGGAGGTGGGGTCAGTGGTGTCCGAGCTTAGGAGGGCTTTGGGTAAAGGATAGCGGATAAAGTCCGGATGGTCTTTGGGCTTAAGAGTGTTAGTTTTGGTGCGGGTAACCATGTGGTGTGGCCGGTGATGAGGGTCAGGGGCAGGTGGAGTAGGGGTGGTTTGGGGAGAGGGTGACTCGGGCAGGGACGAAGGTGGTGGAGGTTGGTGGGTGGAGTCGGAAGGTGGGGTGGGTTGGGTAGTGGAGGCCGAATGTGGGGATGCCAGAGGAGGAAGGGAAGCAGGGAGGAGTACAGTAGTGAGGATAGAGGAGAGAGGAGTAGGACTCGGAGAGTAGGGGAACAGGCTCTCGTCAAAGATGACATGTCGGGCACACGACCCGTTGACAACTCAAGACACTTATATCCATGGTGGGATGGGCTGTAGCCCAAAAGATGCAGGATTTGGAGCGGAAGTCCATCTTGTGGCGATTGTAGGGACGAAGGTAAGGCCAGCAAGCACAACCGAAGACACGGAGGAAGGAGTAGTCCGGGACATATCCATAAACGACCTCATAGGGAGACTTACCATCTAGGACAGGGGTAGGGAGGCGGTTAATAATATAGGTAGCGGTAACGAAAGCATCTTCCCAATATGTCAGGGGTAGGTTAGAATGGGCAAGTAAGGGCAGACCCATTTCTACAATTTGGCGGTGACGCCGTTCGATGGCGCCGACTTGTTCATGGGTATGAGGACACGAGAGACGGTGTTGGATGCCTAAGCGGGTAAAGTATTGAGAGACGTGACGGTACTCGCCCCCAATCAGTTTGAATAGATTTTAATTTGGTGTTAAACATGCGTTCAATTTGGGCAAGAAATTTAGGAAATATTCTTTCGACGTCAGACTTGACTTTGATCGGAAATAACCACAAGAATTTTGTATAATAATCCAAAAAACTAACATAATAATAATTGCCATACAGAGAGGGTTCAGTACATGGTCCCCATACATCGGAAAATATCAAATCCAAAGGTGCAAAAGACGTAAATTCAGAAGTATAAAGTGGTTGACGACAACTTTGAGCTAACCGACAAGGTGCACACACGTGGGTGGGTGCTTTATTTGGAACAGAAATGGAGATACGATCTAAAGCCTGACGAAGCACTTGATGAGAGCAGTGGCCTAGACGCAAGTGCCATTTATTGGAGGGACCAGAGGTGACGACATGGGCTTGAACTGGAGAGCAATCAAAATTGGGAGAAAGATGGTAAAAACCATCCTGAATTGAGCCTCTAAGATGGACGTGACCCGAATGATCCTTCACAAGAAAGTAAGCGGCCTGAAATTCGAAATAAACAGAGTTATCAGCAGAAAACTTACTTACCGAAAGTAGATTCTTGGTGAGGGAAGGGGAGACAAGTATGTTACGTAAGTGAAAGGTGTGGGTAGGTGTAGGGAACGAGGAGGAACCGTAATGAGATATAGACAAACCTGAACCATCACCTATGCGGACCTTGTCGGGACCGTCATAGTCCTCAGAAGAGATATTAAGATTGCGAAAGTCGTGGGAGAGATGGTGGGTAGCTCCAGTGTCGGCAATCCAATCAGTGGCGGGTTGGGGATACGGGTGTGTGGCATAAGCTTGAGGTGGGGGAGGAGACCTCGAAGGCGGCTGAATGGCGGCGGGATTAGTAGATTGCTCATAGCAATAGTAGCACTCCTTTGCAGAATGACCCGTCTTTGTGCAAATTTGACAAACAGTAGATGGGTCGGATTGTGGACGGCCTCGGCCACGACCACCGCGTCCACCACGACCACGGTAATTTGTGGAGTTTCGGTTGGAGGGCTACTGTCCACGGTGCTGCTGCTGCTGATAGTTAGAACCACTGTTTCCACGCGCAAGATTGGCCTGTGGGGCAGCCACAGGAGTAGATGAACCGGAGGTGATGACCGTGGGTTTGTGACGGTTCAGCCGGGACTCGGAGGTGAGCAAGAGAGCATAAACTTCATCAATGGAGATCGAATCACGAGCAGCAATCATGGTAACCAGGGCGGCATATTCAGAACTAAGATCAGCCAACAGATAGGCGATGAAGTCATCATCTCCGATCGGGTGCCCTGCCAAGCTCAATTTCAGCTATGTTCTTGAGTTTAAAGTAATATGCAACAACAGTGAGTTCATCCTTGCGAGTTGCAGCTGAGGTCAGTACGTAATTGGACCAAAATGAGCTCGACTTTGGGAGGCAAACGACTTTTGCAGGGCTGACCATATGCCGGCAGCGATAGTGGCGGTTTAGACTTGCATCAACACCTCTTCGGTTAAAGAAGATATGATGGTGCTCATAATTAAGTTGTCCGTTCGAGCCAGTCAGCATAATCAGGGTTGTCAGAGGAGGTGCCATCAGCACCGGTGATGGTTTTGGATGGTGCCAGAGTTGTGCCATCAACAAACCCGTAAACACCTTGACCGCGTAGGTATGGTACAATTTGTGGTCGCCAAAGGTTGTAGTTATTGCGGTTCAATTTGGTGATTTGAACAGCCGAAGAAGGGGTAAAAGACGGTAGCCGAGGAGCAGCAGCAGTGGCGCCGGAAGTTGCAGTGGTGGTCGACATGCGTGAAGAAGATGACAACTAGGGTTTTTTTGTTGTTGTTGTTGAAGAATAGGGTTTTGGTGGCTGCACAGGTTTTTTTTTTTTTTTTTTTGAAAAAAAAGAGGGTATTTCGGTATTAACACAGGAGAGGATCGTTATTGCTCTGATACCATAACATAATATGAGCAATGGTAATTTGTGGTATTTCACTGTGTATAAATATTGAGTACAAGGTGTTTATATGGTGGTACAACGGCTTGGGCTCCAAGACAATAAATAAGGAATAATAAAATACAATTACAAATATTAATCCGTAGATAATATATCCTCGACATGTTAATCATCTCAATCGTCACCACAATGAGTAATGAGGATAAAATTCCCAATAAAAGCCGTCACCGCTTGATTACCACATACATTTCTGGAATCAACTTGTTCATCCGCGAACTCCTTTATTTGGGACATATTGGTCTTCCAATTTAGGAAACTACTAGTAAAAAATGAAAGTAAGTTAATTTATTGTTTCCAACATAGCGATCAACAAAATTATTAAGTCTGTATAAGTGGATAAAAAAAGTCTTACGTTTAGGATCTTCAACAATATGGTTGGTGTTGTCACATAGCATGTTGTTATAAACTTCAAGATCAACCTAAAGACATAAATATTACTTAAGAAACTATATAACATCAAACACTGTTTTTGAAAATTACAAACTAAGCTAATATAATCTTACACCATTTACTTGACTTAGCAATCGAGTGAATGACAAGCTTTGATTATCACAAAGTTCCATCTAATAAAAATAAGGAAGAAATTATTAGAATCACAACTAATAACTTATGAAAGAGGTATTTGTTCAAACGTTAAATGTAACAAGACTTGTCTTCGACATCCCAAACATGAACCATTTCTTTCCAAGTAAGCTCAAACTCGCTTTCAGACTTGCACCTCTAAAGTAATTTATTCAAATATCTATCCCTAAAACCAGGCTTGCTAAAAAGGTGAGGAATATTTTGGGCAGCCACATATAGGTTGGATTACTCAGAAACTTTCTCCCTTGTGTCAAAGCTAAACACAGTAAGGATAATGTTGTTTGTGGCTGTAAACAGGGATTGGCCTTTGGAACAACTAGATGTGAAGAATGTGTTTCACCATGAAAACCTGAAGGAGGAGGTCTATATGGATATTACCCTAGTTTTGCTGGTTGTTCTGGTAAGAAAATGTGTAGATTGAAGAAGTCACTTTATGGGCTGAAACAAAGTCCAAGAGCATGTTTTGAGTGGTTCATAAAGTTCTTGAAGAATGAAGGCTTTAAGCAAGGGAAGTCTGATCGCACACTGTTTGTGAAAAGGTCAGACAATGGAAAATGGGAAAATCTGGTGGTGTATGTGGATGATATCATCCTGACTAGTGATGTCCAAGTAAGGATAGTTCAGACAAAAGTAGACTTGCTAGAGAGTTTGAAATCAAGGAACCGAGAAGTCTGAAATACTTCCTAGGGATGGAATTGCAAGGTAAGAGAAATGTTTGATAGTGTCTCAGAGGTAATATGTTCTAGACCTCTTGGAGGAAATCGGCATAACAGATTGTAAGCCTGCTGCAACTCCCACGATACCTAATATGATGCTTTGGGAGAAAATGGATGGTGTGCCAGTGGATAAAGGAAGATATCAGATGTTGGTGAGCAAGTTGATATATCCGGCACATACTAGACAAGATATTCCTTTGCTGTAAGGGTGGTAAGACAATTTATGAATGATCCTCGTGAGTATCATCTTGAAGCAGTGATGAGAATCTTAAGGTATCTAAAGGGATCTGCAGATGAAGGGTTGTGGTTCAAGAAAATTACAACTAGGGCTATAAAAGTATATACCTATGATGACTGGGCAGGCTCCAAAGAGCGGTGGTCAACATCATGTTATTTCAACTATGTTTGGGGCAATCAAGTCACTTGGACGAGTTAAAAACAAAGAGTAGTGGTAGCAAGAAGCACAGCTGAGGAGGAGTACAGGGCCCTGGCTCAGGATGTGTGTGAGGAGTTGTGGATTAAAAGGGTCCTGGAAGACATTTATGTTTAGCTCAACCTCTCTATGAAGCTTCTATGTGATAATAAAGGTGCTAATGACATTACCAATGATCCCAACCAACATGATCAGGCCAAACACAATGAGATAGACAAGCATTTCATCAGAGAGAAGCTGGATAATGGGTTAATTTGCATTCCCTTTTTCCTTCTGCTCAACAGGTGGCAGATGGACTGACCAAGCCTCTAGTGAAGTTGGGTTTTGATAGTTTTGTAAGCAAGTTGGGCATGTTGAAAATCCATGCTCAACTTGAGAGGGATGTTGAATATTATGTGTTTATGTTGAGAACAAATTGTGTTTGTCTTTTTGAGGTTAATTAGGGTTAAAGAGGGTCATAGCCGACTTTCCTTAATTAGTTGATTGTGTGATTATTTTGTCTTTATTTGAAAGATTGTAATCAGTCAAGTCTCTAGGCAGCATTATTTCCTATTTAAACAGAGTAGCTCTCTCAGTGTAAAGCAAGTTTTCGGATCAATAAAGCACCTATTTTTCTCCTTGCTTTACGGTTTTATCTCTTCCATCCTTCTCCCAAATTCATTCTTTGTGGTTGACTTTGGTGCTTTCCACATTGCACATTTCAAATCTTCTCCCTTATATCCTGCTTGCTTGAAATTTTCATTCAAATGCCTAACACGAAATCTATGATTTGCATGTGGAAACACTTCTTACACATGTTACCAACCCTTTTTGCTTATCACTCATGAAAGTCCATGAGAAGTCATCGGTGATATGTAAATCAACCTTCAACACGGTAATGAACCACTCTCAAGTGTCTCGACTTTCCTTCCGAACATCATCAATTGCAAGTGGATATATGTCGTTATTCGGATCAACCCCAACTGTAGTTAATGAAACCCCATTGTGTGGCCCTTTCAAATGACACCCATCAAACCACAAAAAAGGCCTACAACCACTCATGAACCCCTTTTTCAAAGTATCTAAACACATGTGAAACCTATTGAATCTGACATTGATAAGGACATATATGGCAGTATTTCATTTGCTTATTTTTATTTATTTTGTCAGGAGATACTCTTTTTCAAATGTGTTTTGGTTGATTTTTAAGTTTTAAAAGCTCGTGAGTTATAATGGAGATCATTGAAATGTTTTGGCATTTTTTGGCGATTTTTAGAGAAAACACAAGAAAGAGATCAACGATGAAGGATTTTATGTTGTGATCGCACCGTTACATAATGCAATTATGTGCCCATCGAGCATTTTCACAAATCTCGTGCCAAGTATCTATTATTCATAAAGTATTATATTTTAATTTTGTTAGATTTTAGTTTAAATATAAAAATAATAATAATAAGTGGGCTAGGCCCAAATTAGGATCGCTAGTAACTTTATACCACATGAATTGCTGTGGATATCATAACATCAAAGGATACGGACGGAGGGAGAAGAACGGGTGCCATTGCTTCTTCTTTTCCATTCAATTGTGTCAGGGACAAAAAAAAAAAAAAAAAAAAAAAAAACATATGAATTATTCTGTATGTTCTAAGAGCATCCACTATGATCGTTGATGAAATGGGTTTGAAAATGGAAAAAGCTGACAACTTTATCACACATCCACGTAACACATCCATTGCAACTCACTACAGCTCACTTCTTCACATCCAAAAAAGAGGGAAAAATTATTAATACCCAGTTAATCCAGATCTAATTTTCACCGATTCTTTACATGAGTTTCGCAAATCTCAAAATAATATTCAACAAATGAAGAAAAGAGATTACAAAATAATACCCATATCAACTATCAAGTATTCAAAGAAAAAATTCAGCCTGAGATGATAAGATTAAATGGTGGAAGAAAGAAGACTGAAATAAGAAATTCAGTCATCCTCAGCTATTAAATCGATTTTGAAGAAGTGATCATTGGATTTGTTGATTTGCTACTTTTTGTTGTTTTTTCATCACTTTTTTTGGGTAGAATTTTCATCACTATTTTGATAACTTGAAGTTTGATTGAGCAAAGAACCGTTTGGTGAAGAAGATAATGCACTAAATAAGAGAATATAATATTGATTTTTTTACCTTGGATGTCGTGCACAGGTGTGGGATGGAAAGTGGACGGATCCACGTTCACCACCACGTTTTTATGCCCCACGGTGTGGTAAAGTGAGCTGCTGGGAGTAAACTTTTGTGCTAAAAGTATATAGCAGTGATTCACAGTGTGTATAAAGCGGCTATTGCTGATACTCTAAAGTAATAGTACCCTAAAAGAAAAAGTAATAGTTAGTTTTAATTTCTTTGACTTCCGGTTAAAGTGTTAATGAAATCTCGATTGATGCGATTGTGATACCTGATTGATTTTCACCCTCATTAATTTGTCGATATATATTCAGTATTCCGGGCATAAAATTGTTGCCTATATAATTGATTTAGTTGTTTCTGTAGGATAATTAATTCAATTATTTAGTTAATTGCCGGTTAAAACGATAAATACATCAACGTTTATTGATTTTGATTAAATGGTAAGTGATATGATTTTGCCGGTTCGTAGCCCGTAGAATCCGCTATCATGAAAATTAATAGTCTAGGTTAAAATTAGTCTAGTTGGATTAGTACCTTGAATTGGGTCACTCAAATGTAAATGCATTTGGATTTTCAAACTCCTATAACCATGTCTAGGGTTGTCTTCCGGTTAGAGTATACTTAAAGACCATGTCTTAATTATCGAATTTAGAAGAGATTGGTTGTTTGGCGGTTGTCGGTGGTTATAATCAATTTATTAATAAATAAGTGAGTCATTTTTGCGTCAATGAGTAATCGAGTAAATCGAATTGGAAATAACTACTTAGCTGGATCCTTCTTATTATTGATATTATCATTACTTTATATTTCTTTCGTCTCGATTATTATAACCTTTTATTTTAATTATTATAGATTTAGTCAATTCACAGCCACTTGGAATTTGTTATTGTTGTTCTGAAATAAATAATCATCCGTTCCACGAGGAATCATTCCCTACTTCCGCTACACTCGTTATAGAGGTTGGAGCTGTTTATTTTTTGTGGTTTAACGACACACCAGACATCTCTATTCTCATCTTCATCTGTTGATACTATGACGGTACTTCTTGTTAGGTGTGATGCCCGAAAGACAATTTTGTAATTGTTTTATTTAATAAATGAAATGATATTGTTATTCATATTTATTATTCTCATATTCACCGATGTGACAATAGTAATTACACTACAGAAAACCCTAAGTATATCGTTTATGTAATCACTTAACTCAGTGTATGGTATATACACGGGAGGATTGAGTTAGTGAAGATGTACTTAAAATACAATTAGCCCGTAGTAAAGTTAATCGAGAGTATCGGGTCTCTCCTTTAACGTGCTATTAATGCGCCCATAACACAATAGGTGTGATTGTCTTATCCGGACTTTCGGTTAAGAGAACCTAGTGGGGCATTTATATATGATAGATATATCATATAGGGCTGGACCGATTTGATTAGAGTTCACGATATAATTCCGTAATCGATAAGTCTTATCGAATCAATGGATGATCATATTTATGGATATATCTTAATCCCGAGGTGATCACGAGTCAACCGCTTGAATCGGTATGAAGTTTGACTTGACGGTTAAGGATTACACCGAGTCCGTGGTCCGAATTACCCTATCTTGGCATTGTACTTGGATTGAGTGAGTAGTCGTGTTATCACGGATACGGAATCCATTCCTTCCATTTCGGAAGTAGATGGACGCTTCCTTTATTTGTTAATCCTAGAAACCGATCGATCCATGGAGTTCATATTACACCGATTAGCTACCGAGTGAGTTGTATGAATTAATTGATCACTAGGGGGTTAATGGTAAATAAGGATAAGAGGTTCTAAAAAGGGTTAACGGTAACTTCCCGATTTAGAATGAACGATCTATAGAGGATTAATCCATATGTAATGATTATATCAATGGACGCTTATTATTATTCTCGTGAGGAGATAAATATAATCTCATAATCGGAGGAGTGCGATCACGGGATTATGGTGGCATATTCCCGTGATTGATTTATCGAATATAATTATTCGTTCGTAAGATAATTATTTATTTGATTTATCGGAGCCGCTGATTATTAGTCCATGGTCCCCGACGTGCCTCCTAATATAGCATAGCTATTCTCGGACGTCGAATCCTAATAATATTAATTTAGTTCTTGTTGGACTTTATTAAAACGATATGTGAATTAATTGTTTAGTGGACTATTAAATTAGTTGGGCTAAATAATTAAATATGTGGAAAAGACATTTTTCATAATCTTGACCCAATTTGTGTATCATAGTCGAAAATTCATAGTGACTAGGTCACAATGATGAATTTCGGCCAATGCATATTTTAATGAACAAGAAATTAGTTTTCTTGTGTATTAATAAGAAATGTGCATAAAATATTTATTGGATAAATATTTATGGAAAGAAATAAAGATAAATATTATTCTAGATTTGTTCTAGAATATTATGGGATTATCTTTTATTTAATAGGATTATTATAATTGATTTTGTATTAATTATTAAATCCTTGGAGGCTAAGTTTTACTCTCCTATATAAAGAGAGTTCTCCCAAGCCTTAATACACACAATAAAATTCGAAATTCACCTCTTAGAGAGGAGAAGGAAAATTTCGGCCAAGGGGAGATAAGGGGAAAATCTTGGAGATATTTCCGGGTAGCATATCGGAAGGGTTCGAGACGAGAATTTCCTTCCACCGGGAGTTGCTTGGATCACACGTACGGAAGATCGTGGTGCTCTTCACATCTTCGTTCTTTCCATTGCGGTTCTTCAACTTGGATTTTGAGATCCAAGAGGTATGTTCTACAACCCCTTGTAGATGTAGATCTAGTTATTTTATTACGTGTATTATATAGATCTAGATCCTTAAAATCGCTTCCGTTGCGGATGGTATTACTAACACTTCTAGGATTGGTCTTTCTTACCTCCTCAACAAAATCCCACAATAACGTGTACTGCTCAGAACACTCCATTTCGATGGTATCAATAGCCTGACTTTTTGCCTTATAGGCTTGAAAAGATGAAATGTCACATCTTGTCTCCTGAATGTGTTGGTCCATAAATCAAGCCTTGTGATTGTTCAGATGGGGGGGGGTGAATGAACTCTCTTCGATTTTGGGAGTTTCTCACTTATTGAACAATACTTGATCAGTAAAATAGACTAGTGAAGTGCCCGTCTGGTTTTACTGGTCTGGTCTAAGTCAAAAGGTGAGTGCAGCGGAAAAATGATGTAGTTCAAAATAAGCCTTGGCTTGGTTTCCAATGCTGAGTAGTGTGATATGGAATATGCAAGTAATGAAAGTAAAGTGTTGAATGTAAAGGAGTCAGGAAATGTTATCGATCTTCAGAGTGGCGTAATCTCCTAGGTCACCACTTCTCTCGTGACTTCAGAGGTATCACTATTGTACTCTACACTAATACAATAGGTAAGTGTCCTTGACACCCCACAAATGCTTCATTTTAAATATCCAATCCTTGACACCCCGCAGATGCTTCGGTACGCAGCTTGTCTGAAGAGTTCCCTTTCTCTAATGACTCGTCTGTTCTTCTGTTTCGTCACACCCCGTAGATACTTCAAAAGGTATCATGACTTCCTGATGATTGATTGTTGATTAGAGTGGGTGCGGTATCAAATTAATGATACAAAGGTGAGAGCTTTTGTTGAATCTAACTTTGAAGTTCCTGTTGCAGCTCTCTTGATCAAGTAGATCACTAGATGATTTCTGTTAAGCTTACTTGTTGTTTTCAAGGTCTGGATTGGTAAGCTTTGAGATGAAGATCTTGTTCTTGAAGATATTGAGTTAGTGATAGCATTTCAAATTTTGTCAAGAACAATTTAACTTGCTCAACTCCTTCTTCTATTGCTCTTCTTCATCTTTATATAGTCTTCGTAGGGTAGGTGTACTGTTGAGAAAATGAGTGGCCCATATTAGATGCTGAGCTGTCACTTGAATTTTGAAAAATGGTCCGTTCAGCTTTTGTCCGTTGAAGCCTGTACTTCATGGCTTCTAGAATGTAACTTTATAGCATTAAATGCTATCTCTTCACTTGTATGATATTGTAGCCGTTAGATCAAATGTTGATCGTGTGGATGGATACACGCCCTTTAATTTATCACTTCGTTTATCTTTTAGTCACTTAGGAGCATTAGTCATATCTGGTCTGATACTTGACTCGTTTGGATCTGGATGCTTTACTCGTCTGCTCTTTGCTTTGCTTGTTGGTCTGCTATGCCTCAGACTATTCTGACTTGAGTAGTCTGCTTGATGGATGTACAAGTGTCTGGTCTTCTAGTTACCTGGTCTTCTTGTCTTCAAGTCTTCAAGCCTAGACTAACTTAGATTATACAAGTACAAGAAAAGTCTGACTAATCCTATAAAATTCTCATGTCAGACTACTAAGAAAACTTATACTTGTAGTATCATCAAAACTTATAATTTATGGGGACCTAACAAATTCTCCCTTTTGATTATGCCAAAACTAAGCAAGCATAAAGATAAGTTATAATTTAAAGTAAATGCAAATAAGTCAAAAAGATTTTGACTTGAGGAGAAAATATTTGATCTTATAAATATTCAGAGAGGTCTGTTATAGTTTGTTTTCCTAAGAAAATAAGTTAAAGTACAGATTGAATAAAATCTAAAAGCACTAGTTTGGAATCTTCAAATCTTCCTCCAGACTCATGTCCATCTGTCCCTTGCCAAAACCTTTATAAAAATGACTTCTCATTTTCAAGATCTCCACAAAAGACATCTTCAAAACGCTTCAAAAACTTTCCAACTTCCACAGCTTTAATCTCAGATCTTTTCTTTCCCTTTCCCACCAGCAACATCATCTTTATTTTCCTTTGCATCTTCACCCTTTTTGGCATTATTTAAAAGGGATCCTATCAGAATCCGGTTCAATTGAGATTGGCTTGCAAGGAATTCGTTGAATGTGGGGGATAGTGAAGTTAAGACTTGTTGTAAGCTCCAGATCTGTGCATCTATTCCTGATGCACTTAAATCGACATGTGCCCCCATTTGGCCCGCCAGTCGATCGATCTTATGTTGAGTGAAGTCTTGTCGACTTCCAGATAAGTCTGCACTCAAATGAATTCCTGCCAACACTTGTTGTTGATGATTGACTAAGTGTTGGTCAATCATATGTTTCATTGAATTTCTAGTGTTGGTTGCAAGATTGGAAACCTCGTTTCTTAGTCCTGAGTGTTCAACATTCAGATCTTCCAGTTGTTGTGTCAGATAACCCAACACTTTGCCATCCAGGTCTTGTCTGAACTCAAAATGGTTGTGAATGCCATTATCACTCTGTTGAAATTCATGAGCTATGTCTGGTTGACTTGGACCTTCAAACTCTTCTGGTTGTAGGACGATCTCATCTTCCCCCTGAGCTTGTTGACTCTCTTTCTGGTTGACATCCTCTCCATCATCATTTTCATCAAGATTCTTAGCTTCCTCAATCTGTTCAGTATCCTGAGTGGGTTCAGAACCTGTTAGGAACATTTTATTATGTTTTGATGATGGCCATACTAGCTGTTATAGCAAGCCTGGAATAAGTTAGAATTCTCTCGTATAAGTCTTTACTTAGAGTCGACATGTTGTATAAGTTGAGTCGGACAAGTATTGTACTAATTGGTAGGACGGCAAAGCAAAAAAACAGATATTCGGCAGAGTGAAGCCAGCCAAGCACCAGCTGAGAAGCAATGCAGACATTAAAGGTCTGACTTGTAACCAAGGAAGTCTGTGATGACCTTGGACAAGTCTAAGTTATACTACAAGTGATGCACATTAACATTCGAATATGGTGTACACTGATCTCACCCCAATCAAAGATCAGTGAAGTACAAAGATTTTCCTCAAACAGAAACAAAGAAGAAAACAGTGAATCGGCAAAGCAGACTCACTTTCGGCAGAGTAAAGACGAAACGGTGAAGGAAAAGCTAAAACGGCTAAGTCAGAAGGATCACTCGACCTTTCTAAAAACGGCGAAGTAACACTTACCAGATCAGATTTAATATACGTTGAAGATTCAGAAGATCATGCATTAAATGCACAATCAATTGAGGATCAATCAAGGACGGATTTTCTGCTATACGTTTGAAGAAAGAATCCGATCACTGAAATCAAGGAGAATGCAATTAAGGGGGAATCAAGAATAAAATCAAGGATTATTCCCTCATTAATATAGCCAACGGACGGAATTTAAAAATCAAGGTTATTCAAGGCTATAAATAGAAGGCATTGACAGACAGAGAAGGTGACGAACTGAAAAGAAAAATCAAGTGAAAACTCTGTCAATTTGAAAAGCCTTCTCTCTGAACTTACAAGGAAACATCTAGTGATCAACTCAGATATCAGAGCTACAAAGTCATACTTGGTGCTGAGATTGATCAACCAAGTGTGTGAATCACATTCACATCAAACTGAAGCAACTGAATCAGAGGCAATCTGAGAAAGAGTTGAATCTGTGATAGCTGTTGAAGGATTTTGATCTCAAGGAGCAGCAAGGAAGACTGAATCACTGAAGTTGTTGCAGTCAAGGAGTGATAGTCTTGTAGATTGTGAAGCTTGGGAAGCCAAGGACAATCATACTATTGTATCTGTGAAAACAATAGTGAATTCCTCCGATCATCACAGGAGAAGAGTGGATTAAGGGATTACACCACCCTGAACCACTATAAGCCTTGTGTCAATTTAATTTCTGCAATTTACTTTACAACATTTATTTAATTTGCCTACATCATAACTTATATATGTGATTGCCTAAACTGATTTGAAAACAACATAGTAAGAAGAGACTTATCCGCTGCCCAAAAGCTTTTAAATAAAAGAAAAGTTTTTGAAACTCCACTATAGTCATTCACCCCCCCCCCCTCTAACTATAGTTTCACCCTTCTCTGGGACCAACAATTGGTATCGGAGAAGTGTTCCTAGTATCAGAACCTGTTCAGATCTAATTTCTGGTAACAAGGAGATCACTTATTTTCAAAGTTGTTTTCAAATCTGAGTTTTCTATACGCTTACATTTATATCTTCATTTGCACTGATGGATTCCTCAAACTTCTTGTCAAAAGTACCTATTTTTAATGTTAATAATTTTGATGAATATAAAATAAGAATGCTATCTCATCTTGCAGCAACTCATGAAGAGATGCTGGATGTAATTAATGATGGACCAATAACAATCACTACTGTGGTAGGCACAGAAGGATTGGACCAAGGATGACAGGAGAAGAGCAAACCTGGACTTTGTTGCAAAAGACATGATCTTGGAGACCCTAGATAGCAACATGTTCATGAGAATCAAAGACTGCAAAACAGCAAAGGAGATGTGGGACAAGCTATCATTGATAAATGATGGATCTGAAGCAGTTAAAGAAAACAAATTATCTGTTGCAAAACAGAAATTTGAGAACTTTAAAATGAAGGCTGGTGAATCCATTGATCAAATGGACAACAGATTCTCAAGCATCATCGGTGAATTGCAACGACTTGGACACATATATCCCCGAAAGAAGTATGCTTGAAGATCTTGAGAGGACTACCCGAAAGATGGAAGATCATAACATCGAATCGAGGAACAACAAATCTTGCAAGCACCGACACTCGACACGGATGTCCCAATTAAAAGCTCATGAATTCGAATTGAACGGTGAAGATGGTGCTCCGGCGAGACACACAAAATCAACGCATTAGCCGCACCCCAACAAAGTAACTTTGCCGAATGCATCGAAAGAGACACATGAACTAAAAGAACAGGTAGCTTTATTAGTTAAACGCTTTGACAGGTTTAGCAGAAAGAAGCCCTTCAAAGGGAATTCATCATCAAACAAGCGGTCAAGCTCAAACAAAGATATGAAGAAGAAAGATGATGAATACAGATGCTTCAACTGCAACAAGAAAGGTCACTTCAAGGCTGATTGTCCTGAAGAAAATGACAAAGATGATGAAAAGAAGAAATACAAAGCATCTGAAAAGAGAAAAAGCACGAAGGCACTCAAGGCAGAATCCAACAGTGAAAAGAATGAAGAATCATCTGATAATGATTCAGATGATAGTGATGAAGAAGACAGCTCAGAAAATGAAAAAGCATGTCTATGCCTCATGACCAAAGAATTGGATGAAGATAAAAGTGATAGCTCAGACACTGAGAAAACAAGACTATGTTTAATGACTAAAGAATCAGATGAAACTGAGGTAACATCTAGTTCCTGTTCCTCATCAAATGCATCCACATCTAACACTGCACAATCTTCTAGTCTCCTATTAGATACATCAGACTTAGTCCAAAATCTCATGACTAAATTTGATGAAATTGAAAAGAATCATGAAATTCTGGAAAAGGAATGCAAGGATCTAAGAAAAGAGAATAAGAGATTAAAGAAAGAACTGGATAAAGCAAAAGGTTGAATTAACTAGTAAGGAGACCTACTTAAATGATCAACAAAAATCAGATGATCATACATCTGTTATTAACGGATCGCTTAAGAAAATCTCCTCACCGGTAAAGGTAACCACCGCACCACTAAAAGCACCACTTACAAACCCTCAAAAAGGTTTGGATCCGGATCGGTCTTGGCTACAACGATCGGGATGAAAGTAGGAATAATGGTCAACACAATTCTAAATTCGGGACCATTAATGGATCAAAATTTAGAAAGGGACGGACCATAGTTCCAACGGATCATCTGTTCCGGTGAAGTCAAAACCTAATGTAGTGAAACAACGCAGACTAAATCCTCATTCCAGATCAATCAAGAACAACGACCATCCGAAAGGAAAAGGCGGACTTTACCCTTCAAAGGATGATTGGATCGTTGCACCTCCAAAATACAAGAGGAAACCATTCCATAAAATGCATCATGTGTTTAAGAAAAACCAATATGTTCCTAGACACATGAAGCAAGAAAGGTTTCCTACTGCATATTGGAAAGTGAAGAAGGATGTAAATGCACCAAAAGGTGGAGAAAAGTATAAGAATACCTTTAGTAAAAATATTAGAAGCTATTCTGCCATGCCTTATACATATGAAGTTGTTGACTTCAATTATCCAAAAAGAAGACCTTTTGGATACACACTTGGTATGGGAGGCATGATTGCTAACAGGTATGGACCGAAACAGTGTTGGGTACCTAAACTTAATTAATCTGTTTTGCAGGATGTCTGGTACATAGACAGTGGATGTTCCAGACTCATGACAGGAAACAAGAAATGGCTCACTGACTTCAAAGCTTTTGATGGACCCAAAGTCACATTTGGAGGCAAAGAAAACCCTGGCAAGATTAAGGAGGAAGGCATAATACTCAAGAACAATCTAAAGATTCAAAATGTGGCATATGTCAAGGGACTTAACTTCAATATGATGAGCATCAGTCAATTCTGTGACAAAGGCTACAATGTGCACTTCAACAAAGAAGGATGCAAAGTGATTCACAGCCAAACCAACACAGTAGTTCTTGCAGGTAGAAGACAAGACAACATGTATGTGGTGGACTGGAGAACAGCCAAGGCAGAAACATGTCTACTTGTCAAGAATAAACAATCAACAAGCTGGATTTGGCACAGAAGATTAAATCACCAGAATTTCAAGACCATCAACAAACTATCAAAGAGCAAGTTAGTTGAAGGCCTGCCAAAGATCACATTCAAGAAAGAAAGTCTATGTGATGCATGTTAGAAAGGAAAACAGATCAAAAGTTCATTCAAGTCAAAGCCTTATCAATCCACAACAAGAGTTCTACATCTGTTACACATGGACCTGTTCGGACCAGTCACACCAGTAAGTGTGAGTGGTAAGAAATATACTCTTGTAGTGGTGGATGACTTCTCAAAGTACACCTGGACAATTTTCATGAACAAGAAGAAAGAAACACTCAAGAAGCTGCCAGATTTGCTGAGAAGACTCCAAAATGAGAAAGTGCTAAAGATTATCAAGATCAGATCAGATAGAGGCACTGAATTTCTAAATGAGATTATAGAACCTATTGTGAAGAAAATGGAGTGTTACATCAACTATCTGCAGCAGGAACTCCACAAAAAAATGGTGTAGCAGAAAGAAGAAACAGAACTCTCAAAGAAGCAGTTAGAACAATGATTGCTGAAGCATGCTTGCCAAAGAGGTTTTGGGCTGAAGCAGCAAACACATCATGTCATACACAAAACAAATCAATCATCAACAAATATCATGGAAAGACTCCATATGAAATATGGAATGGAAGAAAACCCAATATCTCATATTTTCATATGTTTGGATCAAAATGTTTTGTCTTAAACAGGAACTAGCTGCATACCTTTGATGAGAAGGCTGATGAAGCAATCTTCATGGGATACTCAGACACCATCAAAGCATTCAGAGTACTCAATAAAAGGACATTGGTGATTGAAGAACCAATACATGGTTTTTGATGAACCAAATACAAATGGTGAAGATCTTCAAGACCAAGAAGAGAAAGCAGCACATAGGGAAATCTATACAAATGCAACCATACCAGCTACTATCCTGAATCATCATTTTAAAAATCAAGAGGAGCCACATATCAATACAACAGAAGAAGCACCTGAAGTTGAAGTTCATGCTCAGCATGAAGGTATGGAAGCACCAAGTGAAGAACAACTTCAACCAGATCTAAATTTGCTAAGAGACCATCCTGAAGAACAAGTTATTAGAGATATTCACACAGGAGTTAGAACCAGAAGACAAGCTGGAGCACATGCTAACTTGCTTTCTATCACAAGTGGAACCCAAGACCATAGATGATGCAATCCAAGATGCAGATTGGATCACAGCCATGCAAGAAGAACTAAATGAATTTGAAAGAAATGAAGTCTGGGAACTTGTTGACAGACTAGATATGGCCAAGATCATTGGTGCAAAATGGGTATTCAGGAACAAGATGGATGAGCAAGGAACTGTTGTCAGAAACAAAGCAAGGCTAGTTGCAAAAGGCTATTCTCAAGCAGAAGGAATAGATTATGATGAAACATTTGCACCAGTAGCAAGATTGGAAGCAATCAGACTCTTTCTAGCATTTGCGCATACAAAGACTTCAAAGTCGATCAAATGGATGTCAAGAGTGCATTCCTAAATGGACTTTTGGAAGAAGAAGTTTATGTAGAACAACCTCCTGGATTTCAAATCAAAGGAAAAGAAGACAAAGTATACAAACTCAAGAAGGCCCTCTATGGCCTCAAACAGGCACCTATAGCCTGGTATGAAACACTATCACAATTTCTGATCAAGAATGGATTCAACAAGGGAACTATTGACAAGACTCTATTCAAACTAGAGGAAGGAGCAAGCACATTGCCAGTACAAATCTATGTTGATGATATAATCTTTGGATCAGAGGATGAAAAGCTTTGTGAGAAATTTGGAAACCTGATGAAGAGCAAATTTCAGATGAGCATGATGGGAGAATTAAACTATTTCCTTGGCCTTCAAGTCAAGCAAATGAAGGATGGCATTTTCATTAGTCAAGCCAAGTACACAAGAGATTTGATACACAAGTATGGGTTGGATACAAGTGGCACAGCAGACACACCAATGTGTGCCAGAGTCATACTTGGAAAAGATGAAGCAGGAAAGGATGTTGATCAGAAAATGTATAGAGGAATTATTGGATCCTTATTATACTCAACTGCAAGCAGACCTGATATAGCATTTGCAGTAGGAGTGTGTGCAAGATTTCAAGCTCAACCAAAAGAATAACATCTTCTAGCAGCTAAAAGGATAATCAAATACTTGAAACACACTATAAATGTTGGAATTTGGTATCCAAAAGATTGAGGATTTAAATTGATATCATATTCAGACTCTGACTATGCTGGATGCAAAATAGATAGAAAAAGCACCTCTGGAACATGTCAAATGCTAGGAACTAGACTAGTCTCTTGGTTCAGTAAAAAGCAAAACTCCATATCTACATCAACAAGGATGAAGCGAATATATAGCGACGGTAGTAGCATTGTGCACAAGTACTTTGGATAAGACAACAACTAAGGGACTATGGAGTGGAAGAGAAAACAATTCCAATCATGTGTGATAACACAAGTGCAATATCTATTACTGAAAATCCAGTATTGCATTCAAGAACAAAGCACATTGATGTAAGACATCATTTCATCAGAGACCATGTTGAAAAGGGGGATGTCATCCTAAAACACATACCCACTGAAGATCAATTGGCTGACATCTTCACTAAACCACTCAGTTATGAAAGATTTAGTATGTTGAGAACTGAGTTAGGAATGATTGAAATTGAATAAGTATCAAATAGCGGCTAACTGGAGTAATCGGCTAAGTGACTTCATCAACTGGTACAACCTTTGCCGTTACAGGAGATGTAGCAGGTAAGGCACTATCCATCCAGCGAAGGTAACTTAATTGATTGTTAGGAACAGTTATATGGAGCAGCTCGGTGAAGAACTCATTGGATCGGCTAAGTGACTAGCCAAGGCACTTCACCGAAATAAAGACTTGGATAAATTAAAAGTGTGAACAAAATCAATTCTGATTACACGTGGAGAATAAGGAAATTATGGAGGATTATTCTGTGAAAGATTACACACGTGGAGATCAACTTATGATCATGGAGGTAATTATATTATTTTTCGAATTATAAACTCCTCGATTCCCGGGCTCTATCATTACTTACCTCAAACCACTCCCTCATTACGCTCGAATATCGCAATTCACATACACAAAATCACGCCATTTGTCACAAAATCCTTCCATATTCAAACCACCTTCACACTACCCAAATCACACTATATAAACAAGACTAAGAGATTTTCAGAAATCTTTACACTCTCTTGCAAATTACAAACCCTACTCTTGTTTTTCTCTATTGCAAACTCAAGTTCATTTTCAAACCTCCTCTCCTTTTCAACAATGGCATCATCTTCCTCAAACACCCAAGCTGGGTATGAAAAATCGATTGCCACTGGCTCATTCTTTCAAGCAGAACACTACCTGAAACTGTGCGGAAATGATGAGAATGCCAAACGATTGGCGGCAGGTTGCGAAAACCTAAAATTATCAACCTTTCTCAATCCACCCATAACTGAGGTTTGCTATGAAAGCCACATCTCCTTCTGGAAATCTGCAAAATACGTCTCTGGACTCCCTGCTGAAGAAGGTGACAAGTTCAAAAAGACAGGATTGTTGCATCTGTCAATGGTAAAGACGTGGTGATTAGAGCAAAGGTAATTCGAAAACATATTAAACTTTCCAATAAAGGTCAAGCGAAAGTGACATTGGTACCACAAGACTTGGACGATTTCTGGGCAACCATTGCCAAAACGGCAAACCCAGGATCCACAAAAGTCAATTGTCTTCGATCTGCGTTGAAGAAACCGTTCAATGAGTTTAGTGCCCTAATTGGCAAAACCATTGAAGGAAAGTTGGGAGCAAATAATGCCATGACAGAAATTAGAATGCGGCTAATGGGAATCATCTATAACAAGCTACAATTTAATTGGGCAAAATACTTCTTTTTGAGAATCGAAGAGCAAATCCAAGGTGAAGTAAAAGCAGGTGAAAAGGGGATAAAAGAGGGAAAGACAAAGAAAGGACAATTCTGGGTGAAAAAGTCATATGGGATACAGTTGCACTATCTGTTGCAATGTCTCAAAGTCCCCACTGTACAACTCCACAAACTGCATGAATCCAAAGTCATGTTTACTTATGTTAAACAACAAAAGAAGGCAGGAGAAGGAAAGAGGAAGAAATCCACACACAACACCACCAGTCAAAGAAAGAAACAAAAGGTTCGGCGAAGTCTGGAAAAGACAGACTTTGGGAAATTGATTGATGAAGAAGAAGAAGAAGAGGATTCTGACACTGAGGCAGAACAGCAAGAAGAAGAAAATATCAGTGAGGATGAACATCATCCTAATGAAGAAAACACTGGAGAGGATGAGGAATCTCCAGAAGAAGCTGTACAATTGTCTGCAAACGATATAGATGTTCGAATTGCAGAATATCTTGAGTGGAAGGAAGGCGATTCCAGACAACAGCTTCAAGACTCAGACCGCATGCTTGCTGAAGAAGCATGGCTATTTGATTTTCTGGGAATCACAACTCTGGTAGGTGTACTTGATGAATCACCTCTTCGGGACCTGGTTGATGCAGCCAAGGCAAAGCTGTCCCAGACCTCTGGAAGACAGAGTGATGACTCAAACGATGGTGGAGATGATCATGATGATGGTAATGATGACAATGATGGTAATGATCATCATAATGATGATCTTGACAAAGACAGAGAAGAGGATGCTCCTGCACTAAATGCAATTGATGACACTACTCTTCTCCGTACATTTTTAAAACCACAAGCATCCAACAAGTCCACAACTCCAGCAAAGACAGCCACACCACCGCTATCTGTGAATGTTCCAGCTGACAACACAAACATTGTGGACACTTTGGTTCACGCTCGCCACACCACACCGATCAAGGCAACCCCCGGCACAGAGATAGGGGGAACAGCAGCTGAAACCACTCCAGCATACACATCTACCCAAGTTCATGACGATTTGGAAATCGAAGCAGATGTTACTCAACGTCAAGATAAGGGACAACAAACAGATCCAGAGCTAGCCGACATACGGGACAAACTCTCTCAGCTGCCCCCTGGCATTACAAATGAAACCTTTGAGAAAGCAGCAGATTTGTTGGCTGAAGAATTGGAGCAGCAAGCCATGTATCTCAGATCCATGACTTCAGCATTTAATGACAAAAGCTCCTCCATTGAACACAAGTTTCAGGCCATCGCAGAGTACATTGATGCACAAAACATTGTGGTTCAACAACGGGGAAATCGATGACGCGACTTAACATCAATATCACTAACAATCTTGCGGCTCTAAGACAAGATATTTCCCAAGAAAATGAATCACCGGCAAAGTGGCTTTTGGCTCTAGACTTCGCAAGGTGAATGAGAAACTAAATGATCATAACAAAAGATTCACATCTATTGAATCAAAACTTGACTCTCTGATTGGCACGGCAGAGGCCACAAACAGCATCTTACTCCAGCAAAGTGATGATGCTGCCAAAAAGGGGGAAAATCGGGATAAGCCTGAACCTGAAGGATCAACATAAGCCTGAACCTCAAGGATCACCAATCAGACCCCCAAATTTCACTGAAGAACAACTGAGAGCAAGAGACAGAGAAATAAGGATCAGAAATGAAGCAGAACAACAGCAAAGAAGGGTCAGAGAAGAAAGAGAAAATGCCCTAAAGGAACCCTGCATTGGATTTCCTTATCCTATGCAAAGAAGAGATGATGATAGAGACAGATCCGGCAGACAGCAAAGGCCTGGATCTAGTCAGCAAAGAGGATCAGCTAGTCAACACAGACTCAGCACCAGAGGAAACACCAGCAGAGGCAGCAGCAGCTCTAGATATACTAGGGAACACAAAACTTACACTGGTCACCAAAGCAAAGCAGAATATGATGCAGATGTACTGGACCATGTAAGAGAATTTTTCAGAGTACAGGAAGGACTTTATCCTCACTCCTCACAAGATGAAGCTTGGGCTGATTGGCTAAGCTATCAGGATGAAAGGATGAGAACTGATATGGCCAAACTCTACAATGAAGTCAAAAGAGAGTTTGCACTTCTCAAACAAACCAACAACAAACCAAGCTCAGCCATACCACTATCTGCAAAAGGACCATAAGACTTGCCAGCTAAACAACAAGAAGAATTCAAATATATGGCAAAATTCTTCAATCCTATGGGAAGAATGGAGAAACAGGAGCAGTGGAGTCTCTACAAAAGCCTCAAGTTTGCAGATTCACATATTGTTGAGGCTAGGGAAAGACTTGAAAAATATTTTGGAGAACCTAAGGCAAATGAAACCATGCCTGATTTCAACAGACTTTTTGCCAAAAGAGTTTTTCAGGGTGTATCTGAATACACAGCTTTGGCTTACTGGAAGTGGAAGTTTCCAGAAATTGATTGGAAAGACATTGAAGGGGTTCAGACTGCAAAGTTCAAGAGGTACAAGGGTGAATTAAGCAAAATGTAGTTTGTAACATTTGAATAAAGTTTTAGAACTTATTGCCCTATGATGGATGAATAAAATTGCTGCATTTGTGTTCTGTTGTTATGAAAATTTTGATTACTTATGTTCAGGCTTATGAGGGTTTTTGGCATCATCAAAAAGGGGGAAATTGTTAGGAACATTTTATTATGTTTTGATGATGGCCATACTAGCTGTTATAGCAAGCCTGAAATAAGTTAGAATTCTCTGTATAAGTCTTTACTTAGAGTCTGACATGTTGTATAATTTGAGTCAGACAAGTATTGTACTAGTTGGTAGGACGGCAAAGCAAAAAAATAGATATTCGGTAGAGTGAAGCCAGCCAAGCACCAGCAGAGAAGCAATGCAGACATTAAAGGTCTGACTTGTAACCAAGGAAGTCTGTGATGACCTTGGACAAGTCTAAGTTATACTACAAGCGATGCACATTAATATTCGAATATGGTGTACATTGATCTCAACCCAATCAAAGATCAGTGAAGTACAAAGATTCTCCTCAAACAGAAACAAAGAAGAAAACAGTGAATCGGCAAAGCAGACTCACTTTCGGCTGAGTAAAGACAAAACGGTGAAGGAAAAGCTAAAACGGCTAAGTCAGAAGGATCATGACATGTTCTGAAGCCCGTCCTGGAGCATGTTCTGGAGGTGGTGAATGAGGTGCCGTTGACATGACCGTTGTGAATTTTCTCTTTTTCTTGCCTGCCTTTGATCTTTCCTTTTTCTCATGCTCATGCAGGCTAGAGATTCTTGTAAATGGAACATAGATGGCGTTTCTCATATTTATGCCCATCATTCTCAACAACATTTGAATGACAAATCCAAATAATTTATAGTAGTGAAAGGATTCATCATCCTTATTCCCATGATTGACTTAATAATTTCTCTCCTTCAATAACTGATCTACAACCATCTGAAATATTAATTCTCCCTAGTTGAAGTTGAGTCCATTGTGTACCACGTACAACAGTTTGAATAGCTCTTCTAAAAGAGTGATTTTGTTAGATGTGCCTCAACATAACCCGTCTCAGAAAGAAGACAAAATTCACAACTCATATTTTGAGTGCTCTCCTTGATTTTGATCTCCGTGTTTGCAATAAAGGAAATGGTGTTGTGAAATGTTGGTCGATTTGCGATATGAATGTGTCGAGTTTGGGCATGGATCCCGGTTTCTAAACCCAAAATTGTTTGAAATATGGTTCTGCTGATTTTGATCTCTCTTCCTTGTATATGAGAAATAATTTCCCCATTTCTCACACTGTATACTGCGCTTCTCCAGAAGTCAAAAAGGTTTTCTTGACTATATTTTGGGTTGCGACAGTCAAGAAGTCTATCAAGGTTGGTTAGTCGAAAGTAACCAACCACTTTTGCAGCAAATGCGGTATTGAAGGCTTCAAGATAGCCATCTAAGTTATAAGATTGACCTGTATGAACTTGATTATTCACCATTCTGATTTTCATAGTGTATGATTTTCTGAAGTGTTAGTATGACGAAAAAGATGGAGAAGATGAACAGTTGCTGAAAAGAGGGTTTGAACCGGGTTTCAAATTTTGAAAGTGGTAATATGAAAGGGTTTGAGAGAGGAGGTTATATAGATAATGGATGGTGAAGATATAAAAATAAGGGGTTTGTGTATATCAATACACCGATCATAGGTCTTATAGCCTTAATGATGGCTTTGAGTTTCAAAGATCGTGCTATGGCCATAACTTCTCCACTTATGGAAGTTCAAAGATGCAAAACGTCCGTTCAATGCTATCTGAATTGAAATCATAAGACGTCTACCCACCGCTCGTCCACCACGTGTCTGTTTGCCTCAGAATTCCCAAAAACGTCCAATAACTCCTCGCATTACGTGCTTTAAAGAGCCGAGTGGTCTGGTATAACATTCCTTGTAGTACTTGACTAAATAATAATTTTCTCATTAATTCTGTAACACTTTTCATCTTTAATGTGATTTGATATTTCATAGTACTTCATTATGTGAATTTATGATCCTTGCATGGTAGACTTGCTAGTCTTCCTCCAGAGTCTTCTGCTTTGAGAGTCCATTACTAGTCTGTGTCCATTAGACATCTGGCTTGCCTTCAGACTAGTTCTAATCATCAAAACAAATATAGAGACCTAACAAATGTGCAAGGATCCATAATTAATTTCTAAAATCATTAAACTCAATAATTAATCTGTCAAGTGAGCTCATCCAAAATGGCAAAGATATAATTCATTGGTTAATTTCATATGATTGGTTTGACTATGAAAGATTGATTAGTCCAAGAAGGCTTCTCAATTCTGTAAATCTGTTCTCGCAAAGAGGTTTGGTGAAAATATCTTTCAATTGATCGTCTGTTTTGATGTAGACCAATCTCACATCACATTTTTCCATATGATCACGTATGAAATGATGTCTAATATTAATATGCTTTGTCTTCGAATGTTGAACCGGATTATGTGATATTGATATAGCACATGTGTTTTCACACATGATTGGAATCCCCTTTTCTTCAATTCCATAGTCTCTCAGTTGTTTTCTTATTCATAAGACTTGTGCACAACAACTTCCTATAGTTACATATTCTGCATGTATTACAGTTACAGTACAGAGGTTGATGGCAATGCTGAGTGCAGTAAGCTGATACACTCTACTGATAGAATGAAGATACAGCAGCCTACTGACATTATGAGGACAATTTTACATATTTCTACCAAATCTACATTAGCCTGCTGAGTAGTGTAGTATAGTGTAATGTAAAAATCGGTTATTCAGTTATAGTTTATAGTAACCGTTTGTAACTTACCTCTAACTGATTCATGATGTGTATGAAGTTATAAATACCCCATGATCAGCTACATTGTAATCTAACTTGTAAGTTTCAGTTTATCAATAACAATTCCGCATTTTAATTTCAGTTTATAATTCTATAAACGTCATCATGGTATCAGAGCAGAAATTTGAGAATTTCAAAATGCTTTCCTGTGTTTTCTCTCCAATTTTTTTTTGAAGAATCTTGAGAGTGTTCTTCATCTTTTCTAAGATTTCAATTTCTTGAGAGTAAACTGTCATCATTTTCCTAAATGTTTTGATCATTTCTTGATCGGTTTTTTCTTTCTTTTGTAATTTCACTTTCATTGTTGATTTGTGATCAATTCTGGACTTCTTGATAGCCATGGCATCTAAGAAACAAGAAATAAGTCCATCTAGTCCGTTTTATGTTCATCCTAATGAGAATCCATCTCTGGTTCTTGTTCAGCCATTGATGAATGGAAATAACTACAATCCATGGAAAATATCAATGGAGATGGTATTAATTACCAAAAATAAAATTGGATTTGTAGACGGCACAATAAAAAGGCCAGAAGGAGATTCAACATATTTCCATGCATGGAGACAATGAGATACAATGGTGAGATCATGGATCTAGAATTGTGTAGAGAACACCATTGCCCAAAGTTTGAGGTACTTCAAAGTGCACATGCAGTTTGGAAGAATCTTGCAGCTAGATTCTCTAATGTTGATGCCTTGAGGCTTTCAGATCTTCTAGAAGAGATGCATTTGTTGAAACAAGGTACTGATTCTGTCAATCAATATTTCACAAAATTGATGGTTCTATGGGAAAAAATCAAGACTATCAGACCTGTATCAGTTTGTTCTTGTGATCCTCAATGTCACTGCAATGCAATTAGCACACTAATGGAACATATGGAGGGTAAACATGTCATGAAATTCCAAAAAGGTTTAAAGGATGAGTTTGAGCCAATGGTTTCACCGGCAGTGCTGATGGTGCCTTTTCCAGAAATTCATGATGCCTTTGGAATGGCGATTAAATTTAAAAGACAGAAGTTATATGTAGCTAATAGGGCCAAAAATCAAGAATCTATGGTTCTTTTGTCTCAGAAAAATGGACAGGGAAAAAATCAGATACTCAGCAGACCTAACTCTGCTGCAAATCCCAGACCTAAGAATCCCAAAAAGATGCAATGTAGTTTTTGAAGATTTAATTGTCTTACTGAAGAGACTTGTTACAAGAAACATGGCAATCCTCCTGGTTTCAAGTCAAAAAGGGCTAATTTGGTAGAGGAAGAACAGACACCAGAAGAAGATCAAGCCCAAAACAAGTCTGTTAGACTAGGGTTTCCAAATCTTACTGCACAGCAACTTGACAAGTTGATCGCTCTGCTGAGTTCTGACCCTCCTAAACATGCAGGATTTGTGTTGGCTGACCTGCTGAGATTGTGACACACTAGTCACCTACTACAGGGATAGGTGATCTAAATGTACTAAGATCTATACAATAGATCTTGGACTCTGGTGCCACAAATCACATTTTAGGATCATTAGATCTTTTAAGCAATCCCAAACCTTCATCAGGTATAAAAACGGGATTACCTAATGGAAATAATGTTTCTGTCACACATATAGGACAAGTAAGGGTCAACCCTCAACTGGTCCTTCATGATGTGTTTTGCATTCCTGGTTTTAAATTAATCATACAAAAGTTGAAGCTATCTTTTCTGCTAACAAATGTGTTTTACAGGACAAGAACAAGAAAGTGATTGGTTCAGCTGAGTTACATAGAGGACTCTATGTCATAGATCAACCGATAATGCTTTCTGTTGCCAAAGCTGTAGAAAAAACACCTTATCTGATAGATTAGATAATGCTCTTTTATGGCATTACAGACTAGAGCACTTGCCAGATAAGAAACTGCAAGTCATTAGTACACAGTCTGTTGGTGTCAAGTTTTGTAATCATGACCTTTGTTATGTTTGTCCTATGGAAAAACTAAAGAAAAATCATTTTTCCTTTGATCACTACTGTTGTGAATGCCATATTTGATCTTGTTCACATAGATATTTAGGTACCCCTAAGACAACATATTGTCAATGGACAACAATATTTCTTAACTGTTGTAGATGACTTTTCTAGATTTACTTGGATTTTTCTTATGAGGCAAAAATATGAAGCTTCTGACCTTGTTAAATTTGTTCTACTCAGTTTCACAAAGTTATCAAGGTTATCAGATCTGATAATGGAGCTGAGTTCTAGCTCACTGATTTTTATGCTCAGCTAGGCATCATATATCAGACATCCTGTGTCAGCACACCTGAACAGAATGATATTGTTGAAAGGAAACATCAGCATCTGTTGAATGTTGCCAGGGACTGAGGTTTTCTAGACTAAACCCATTGAATATTGGGGTTTCTATCTTGTACATGCTGTAAAATTAATTAATGCTACGCCACTACTGAAAGAAATCCCTCCACATGAGGTGCTTTATGGCACTAAACCCGACTATTCTATGTTTAAGGTTTTTGGATGCTTAGTTTTCTCTTGCATACTTCAGCAGTACATGAAAAAATTTGGCTCAAGGTGTAGGACTTGTGTATATCTTGGGAATTCAAATACGTCCAAGGATGCTATCCTTTTAGATATTACCAACAAAGACATCTTTGTTGGTAGAAATACTCAATTCCATGAGACTTATTTTCCTTTATTTCAACAGGTATTAGGAAGGGCTAGATATCTTGCTGACATGCCCGTTCCTTTACTAATAATGGACAATTTTCATGATATGATGAATGACTCGACGGACCCGGCCGGACACAAGATCGACCGTAGTGGGCGAGGCATCTAATAAATAGCATGCACCAGTTAATCAGGCACCTGAACCGACACATTTAAGAAGGTCCACAAGAACAAGAAAATCACTAACCTTTTATCAATGGGGTGCTCATACGTTTCGGCGGACCCCACACCCGCCGAGTGAAGTCATGAGCCTGTACAATCTCTCAGCAGATTATACCAGATTCATTAATGCCATTGATGCTGTTAAAGAGCCTAAGACTTACAATCAAATCATCAAGCATGATGAATGGAAAGAAGCAATGCAAAAAAAGATTGAAGCTCTACAAAAGACTCATACATGGGAAATAGTTGATTTGTCCCTAGGCAAAAAAATGTATTGGGTGCAAATGGGTATACAGAATCAAGTACAACCCTGATGGTTCAGTAGAGAGATGTAAAGCTAGACTAGTAGCAAAAGGTTACACTCAAACATATGGGATTGATTATCATGAAAATTTCTCTCCTGTTGTCAAGATTACTATAGTCAGAGCATTACTTGCAGAAGCAGCTAATAATGGAATTTACATCAGATGGATGTCAACACTGCTTTCTTACATGGAGATCTCTAGATGAAGAAGTATACATGCAGTAACCCCCGGGTTGTGCAACAACTAAACCAAATCAAGTTTGCAAACTTACTAAATCATTGTATGGCCTTAAGCAAGCAAGAAGACAATGGAATTGCAAGTTGACTAAATCTTTGGAGGCTCAAGGATTCATTCAAGCCAAAAATGACCACAGTTTATTCCCAAAAGGGTCAGGACAATCCTTTATTGCATTTTTTGGTCTATGTAGATGACATCATAGCAGCAAACCCTAATGAGAAGTTAATTCAGCAGGTCAAGGATGCCCTACATAAGCAATTCACTATTAAGGATCTTGGAAAACTGAGATATTTCCTAGGCATTGAAGCTGCTAGGACACCTGCAGGCATATCAATTTCTCAAAGAAAATACACCCTTAATCTCTTAGAAGAATATGAATTTTTGGGAGCAAAACCTGCTAAGACACCTATGGAGTCTAAGAAAACTTTACAGCATGGTGATTCACCTCTTTTGGAGGATAATACTTCTTACAGATCCTTAGTGGGCAAACTTATCTATCTTACCTTCACCAGACCAGATATTGCCTTTGCAGTTCAGCAACTGAGTCAATATCTAGACACTCATACTGAAAGTCATAAAAAGGCAGCTTATAGGCTGTTGAGGTATTTGAAGACTAATCCTAGTCAATGAATCTTTTTCCCACCAGACAACAACCTTGTACTTAAAGGGTTTACAGACAGTGATTGGGCTAGTTGTCCTGAAACAAGAAGATCGGTATCAGGTTATATGATGCTTCTAGGAGATTCTCCAATCTCTTGAAAGGCCAAGAAACAGACAAATATAGCTAGAAGCTCATCAGAGGCTGAGTGCAGGGCCATGGAAAATGCAGTTTGTGAAATCCAATGGCTAATTTATATACTACAGGATTTGCTGGTTCCAGTTCAGTTGCCTGTTGTGTTATTTTGTGACAATGCGAGTGCAATGCACATTGCTCATAACCCAGTCTTTCATGAAAGAACAAAACATATTGAAATTGACTGCCATGTTGTGAGAGACAAAGTCAAATCAGGACTTATCAAACTCCTTCCAGTCAACACAAAAGAACAAGTAGCTGACATCCTCACCAAGGCCTTAGATGCACCTATTTTTTCCTATCTACTAGACAAATTGTGAATTTCAGAGATCTTCCACAGTTCAAGTAGCTGAAGGGAATGTTGAGTGCAAGTTGTTCATGTACCACTCTCAGCATGAGGGGGTGTTACAGTTATAGTATAAAGGCTGAAGAGAATGCTGAGTGCAGTCAGCTGATACACTCTGCTGATAGTATGAAGATACAGCAGCCTGCTGACATTATGAGGACACAACAGCCTCCTGAGTAGTCTAGTGTAGTGTAATGTAGAAAGTGATTATTTCGTTATAGTTTGTAGTTACAGTTTGTAACTTACCTATAACTAATTCATGAGGTGTATAAAATTATAAATACCCCGTGATCAGCTACATTGTAATCTAATTTGTAACTTTCAGTTTATCAATATCAATTCCGTATTTTACTTTCAGTTTATAATTCTATAAACTTCATCAGCTTCGGTTGTAGAAGTTGCAATAGACGTCTGTTTCTTACTAAACCAAGATACTAGTCTGTTCCTTAGCATTTGACAAGTACCAGATGTACTTTTCCTATCCACTTTGCAACCTGCATAGTCTACATCTATGTACCCAACTATTGTGAAATCACCTTCCTTTGGATAGAATAATCCCAAGTCAACTGTACCCTTGAGATATTTCAACATTCTTTTTGCTGCAGCTAAGTGACTTTCTTTTGGACCTAATTGAAATCTTGCATATATTCCAACAAAAAAATGATGTGCCTAGTCTTCTTGCATTTTGAAACAACAGGGAACCTATCAGACCTCTATATTTGGTTTGATCCACACTTTTTCCATTAACATCTTTGTCTATGTGTAGATTTGCTGACATTGGAGTTGCAGCTTTTGCACTTGATTCCATTCCATACTTTTTGATGAGATATCTGATGTACTTGCTTTGGTTGATGAAGATCCCATTTTCCATTTGTTTGACTTGAAGTCTAAGAAAGTAGTTGAGTTCTCCAATCATGCTCATTTGGAATTTTCTCTTTATCAGGTTTGCAAAATTTTCACATAACATGGAATTTTGACATCCAAAGATGATGTCATCCATATAGATCTGTTCCAGAAGTGTGCAATCTTCATGTTGGATTCTGAACATTGTCTTGTATATTGTTCCCTTTTTGAATCTGTTTTCCACAAGAAATTTTGATAAGGTTTCATACCAAGCTCTTGGTGCTTGTTTCAGACCATAGAGTGCTTTGTTGAACTTGTAAACTTTATGTTATGGTCCTCTGATTTCAAATCCAAGTGGTTGTTGCACATTTACTTTTTCTTCAAGTAGTCCATTTAAGAAGGCTGGTTTGACATCCATTTGATACACTTTGAAGTTCTGATGAGCAGTATATGCCAAGAATAGTCTAATAGCTTCTAGTCTTGCAACTGGTGCATATGTCTCATCAAAGTCAATACCTCCAGCTTGTGAATAACCCTTTTCCACTAGCCTTGCCTTGTTTCTGAGGATGACTCCATTTTCATCCATCTTGTATCTATAAACCCATTTAGTTCCAATGATATTTGAGTGGTCTGGACTTTTTGTGAGTTCCCAAACTTGATTTCTCTCAAATTCATTCAAATCTTCTTGCATAGCAATTATCTAATCAGCATATTTGCAAGCATCTTCAATTGTTTTGGGTTCCATATCTGATAAAAAAAACATGTGAGCATGGTTTCCAGTTGTCTTCTGGTCCTAACACCAATGTTTGGATCTCTAAGATCTTATTCTGCTAGATGGTCTCTCAGCCAGTTTAGATTAGGCTCTATGATTGGTGTCGTCTGGACTTCTTCTTTTGTTGTACCTTGCTCAATTGTGGGATGAAAATCATCTAGTTCTGTTGAATTGATTTGTCTTACTTCAATATCAACATAGATTGGCTCTTTCGTAGTTTGATCTTCTTATTGTATGGGTAGATCAGTGTTGAAGTTAGGCTCATCAAAGACGACATGCATTGATTCTTCTATAGATAATGTCCTTTTATTCATAACTCTGAAGACTTTGCTTATGTCTAAATATCCTAAGAATAACCCTTCATCTACTTTGGCATCAAAAGTCTTCAGTTGATCTTTTCCATTGTTGTAGATAAAAGACTTGCTTCCAATGATATGAAAGTGGGATATGTTCGGTTTTCTCCCATTCCATATTTCATAAGGCGTCTTTCCTCTATTTTGTTGATGAGTGATCTATTCTAAGTATTACACGCAGTGTTGACAACTTCTGCCCAATAACCTTCTGACATGTTAGCTTCTGCTATCATTGATCTAGTAGGTTCCTTTAATGTTCTATTTCTTCTTTCAGCTAATCCATTGTGTTATGGAGTCCTAGCAGTAGCCAGTTGATATTTTCTTCACAATAGCTTCTGATAACTTGATTCAGGAACTCTGTACCTCTGTCAGATCTAATTTTGATTACTGTCACATCTTATTCATTCTAAAGTCTTTTCAACAGATCTGGCAATTTCTTGAGAGTTTCCCTCCATGTATACTTTGAGAAATAATCCACTATCACCAATGTGTATTTCTTTCCACTCACACTTATTGGTGTCACTAGTCCAAACAAATCCATATGAAGAAGTTGTAAAATTTGATTTGTTGAAGGTTTTATCTTTTATTTGAAGGATGCTTTGATATGTTTCCCTATTTGAAAGGAGTCACAAATGTTGTCTTTCTTGTACACCATGTCTGGTAGTCCTCTCACTAGATCATTCCTTGCCAACCGGTTAATAGTTTTGAAATTGAGATGTCTCAATCTCTTGTGCCACAGATGACTTATCTCAGGCTTTGATTGTGCTGGTAGACATACCTCTGATGTTGATGTTGACTAGTCTACTACATACATGTTCTTCTTTTGTTTTCCAGTAAAGATCGTTTGTCCGGTCTCTTCATTAATGACTTTGCATTTCTTCTTGTTGAGGACTTCATATCCTTTGTCACAAACCTGACTTGCACTGAGAAGATTTTACTTTAGTCCTTCAACGAATGTGACATGACAAATCTATTGATCATTCTTGATAAGGCTTCCAATTCCCTTTGTGATTCCAGGCTTTTCATTTCCTCCAAAGGTATCTTTGGGTCCATCCTTGTTATGCTATTTAACCAAGCAGTGTTTGTTAACCGTCATGTGTTTGGAATATCCACTGTCTATGTACCAGACATCCTCCAAAACAAATTAATGAGAATTAGGTACCCAAATCTGTTTGGGTCCAACAGTGTCAGTTCCAGATGATGTAAGGTCTAGTCTATATTTGAATAGGGGGACTCTTAGGCGTTTACACCACTGTTGAGGATAACGAAATGGAATTTCATAAAATTTCCTCCTTCCATTTGATGTCTTTTCTCTACCTTTTGTCATATGTGATTTAGCATAATTGTTCTTAAATGTAGACTTAGTAAATGTCTTAGATTTCTTTTTATACACTTGCCTGGTTCTGTTAGGAACCTTTCTGTGTGTAAAGATAAATCTAGAACATTCTACTATTCTGCTTTTGAGAATGTTATTCCTGACATTGAGTTTCCTGTTATGAGTAGGAAGATCAATGTTCCAATCATTATCAGAAAGATATAACCTCTTACTCCCCCTGATCTTATGATTCCTTGATCTATCATTTATTTTGGATTCATAAGTGACCTGATGTTCATGTCTTTGATTTTCAAATCTCAAACTTGACAAACATGACTTACTTAACCTGTCTCACTTTTGTTTCACTTTTGAACGTTGATCCATAAGGAGTATCATTTTCAGATTAGAACATTGGGTTAGACTTGACAAGTGTCGTATGTTCAGAGTAACCCAGACCAAACTTGTCTCCAGGTCTCTTGGCTGGTTTATACTCAGGAATGATTGATGCAATAGGCTTGATCAGAATTTGTATTACCTCATTTAGATCTGGCCTGATTTCATGTTTCATTGAAGGCTTGTTTTTTCTTATATTGATAGCTCAGGTTTCAATTTCAGATTTTCAGACTTGGGATATTCATTTTCTTTCTTTATTAGATCACTGTTTGTTTGAATTTCTTCAAACTCATTGTTGAGATATTTAAGAAATCCTTGAATATCAGTAGTCTGAAGATTTGGAATTTCAGCTTTGAAACATGAACCAGATGAGATGCTAAGTTTGAGAATTGTGATATTACCTCATCATTGTCCTCTATTGCCATGAATGTCATCTGAGTCGGATAAGGGTTCCGCCAAGCTTTCATGTGAGGAGTTGTCGTCTGGTTTGTAAGCTCGTGTGTTTTTACCCTTGTCGTCTACTCTTTTGCATCTGTCCTCATCTCTGGTTCTTTGATTGGTTCTGGACAGTCGGATTTGAAATGTCCCGACTTGTTGCAGTTGTAACATAGAATTTCTTCTTGTTTCTTTCTTGGTTGATGATCAGCTCTCTTTTGATCATCTCTGTTATCCCTTCGATCATCCTTATGATCTTCTCTCCGATCGTCTCTTCGAGTTTCTTGTCTATCATCTCTATTATCATCATCTCTCATTCTATAACCATCATCTCTTCTATTCTGATTTTGCTATTGAAATTTTTTGGTTGAGTGAGACAAACCTTTCACATGTCTCATGATCAGAGCCATTTGATCTTGTAGTTGGTCAATCTGAATTTGCTTGACCATTTCAACCATTGGTTTTGATGTCTCAGCAGTAGGAGCAATAAGAGCTGGTATTTCTTGAATACTTTTCTTAGTTTTGTTGTCCATCTCAAATTCATATGCCTTCATATCGGAAAAGAGTTCCACTTTGTCTAGTATTGTGAGATATTTTGTTGCAGCTAGAACTGTGGTTATGATATCACATGATTTTGGAAATGCTTTTAGAATCTTCATGCAAATCTCCTTTTGAGTGTACTTTCGATTTAACATTTGCAGCTTATTTAGGATCTCATGAAAGTGAGCTTCCATCTTTTCAACTGTCTCTTCAGATTTCATCCGGAATGTCTAAAATTTCTGAACAGCAACAACAAGTTTGTTGACTTTGACAGCTTTAATGCCTTAAAAGTAGTTGATAAGAGTTTTCCAGATCTCCTTTGCAGTTTTGCATCCTTTGATCTTCAAAAACATGCTTATATCCAAAGTCTTCATTATAGTGTCCTTAGCAACATTATCCATATTGTTGATCTTTTTATCTTCTGGTGTCTACTCATGCTTTGGCTTTCTCACAAAAGGCTCAGCTGTTTGAGTGGCTTGATATGTATTTGGCTTTATTATGGGAATGGAGCCATCCTCTATAACTGTGACCATATCTTTATGGATTGCAGCTAAGTGCATCTACATACGCTTTTTCCATTCATCAAAATTTGAAATAGAGAAAGTAGGTACTCTAACAATTGTACTATTTGATTCCATGCTGAAATAATGATTTTGACATTGAAAACAAAAGAAATGGATCACTCCAACACATAGAACACAAAGGCGTCTGTTTTTAGAAGACACGCTCCGATACCACTTGTTGGTCCGTAAAGCAAGGCTTGAGATAGTTCAGAGGGGGTGAATGAACTCTCTTCAATTTTTGGAGTTTCTCACATAATGAACAATACTTGATCAGTAAAACAGACTAGTGAAGTGCTCTTCTGGTTTTACCGGTCTGGTCTTAGTCAAAATGTGAGTACATCGGAATAATGATGAACTTCAAAATAAGCCTTGGCTTGGTTTTCAGTGCTGAGTAGTGTGATATGGAATAATCAAGTAATGAAAGTAAATTGCTGAATGTAAAGGAGTCAGGGAATGTTATCGATCTTCGGAGTGGCGTAATCTTCTACGTGACCGCTTCTCTCGTGACTTACGAGGTATCAATATTGTACTCTACACTAATACAATAGGTAAGTGTCCTTGACACCCCACAGATGATTCACACTCTAAATAGCCAATCATTGACACCTCGTAGATCCTTCACACCCTGCAGAGTCTTTAGTGGTCTATTTGCATGCATCTCATCTGAAGAACTCCATTTCTCCAATGACTTGTCTGTTCTTCTATTCCTTCACAGCCCACAGATGATTAAACAAGTATCTTGACTTCCTGCTGATTGATTGTTGAGTAGTGTGGGTGTTGTATCAAATAAATTATACAAATGTGAGAGCTTTTCTTGAATCTGACTTTGAAGTTCCGGTTGCAGCTATCTTGATCAAGCAGATCACTAGATGATTTCTGTTAAGCTTAGTTGATGTTGATCTGATTGATTTCTAGATCTGGATTGGTAATCTTTGAGATGAAGATCTTGTTCTTGATGAGATTGAGTTAGTGATAGCTTTTATAATTTTGTCAAGAACTTTTTAACTTCCTCAACTTCTTCTCCAGTTGCTCTTCTTCATCGATCCATATAAAGTCTTCATTTTGTAAGTGTACCGTTGAGAAAATGAGTGGCCCATATTAGATGCTGAGTTGTCACTTAAATTTTGAAAAACAGTCCGTTCAGATTTTGTCCGTTGGAGCATGTACTTCATGGCTTCAAGAATGTAACTTTGTAGCATTAAATGCTATCTCTTCACTTGTATGATTTCGTAGCCGTTAGATCAAATGTTGATCGTGTGGATGACTACACACCCTTTAATTTATCACTTCATTTATCTTTTAGTCACTTAGGAGCATTAGTCGTCTCTAGTCTAATACTTGAGTCGTATAGATCCTGATGCTTTACTCGTCTGCTTTTTGCTTTGCTTGCTGGTCTGCTAAGCCTTAGACTATTCTGACTTGAGTAGTCTACTTGATGGATGGACAAAAGTCTGGTCTTCTAGTCGTCTAGTCTTATAGTCTTCAAGCCTTCAAGTCTTCAAGCCTAGAATAACTTAGTTTATACAAGTACAATCAATGTGTGACTAATCCTATACAATTCGCATGTCAGACTACTAAGCAAATTATACATGGTTTCTAAACCAACTATTTTGGTATCGTCAAAACTTCTAGTCTATGGGGACCTAACAGAATGACATCAACCGTAAATCATTTAACATTTGTCTTTATGTCACTTTGAAATTTGTGCATGTATTTACCAGCAATCCATTTGGTATTCATGTTTTTTTACTTTAGAACTTATATGACACCTATGTGTGGCATTATACAATCTAATCTGAAATGCTGGTTCACCCGGAACATTTAAACCCTGAAGTGCTCACTTGCATTGTTTGTCAGCACACTTGGCATGCACCCTTGATCTATCAGTTTTCAGAGTATGGATATTCTTATGTGTTTTGATTGCAAAAGAGTGTATCACTTGTCTAAAGTGATTCTTACTGGGAAACTTCATGCCTATTTCAAAAGTAGGATCACAAATTTGTGATGTGGTAAACAAGGGGAATTCGTGATCCTTTATTTTAGTGTCAGAATCCTTTCCACTATCCAAATAAACATCACTCTTCACAATATTCTCTTCACTGTCTTGCCAAGGATGAGAGGTCCTCTATCTAAAAAATCTCAAGGAACTACGAGAGACTTGATTCCTGAATTGTTCCTGTTTATCTTTTTCTAGAGTTTTTGGTCTTGAATACATTGTCACTAGATTATTACAGCCCAAATTTGATCATAGACGAGATCCAGAATCGACAATTGGCTTTAGAAAGTAGGCCTCTTACTGACAGTTGTTCAAGATCAACATGCCACTAAAGAAGACTACTAAGAAAAGCCAGACGGAAACCGCCAACAATGGCGGACAAGAACCCACAGAGGGGTAGCAGACCCCACCACAACAAACCAGCCTCAGCAGCACGAGAAAGTTACACTTGATACAATGCAAAAGGCATTGGTTGAATAATTAGACGTCATGGACGCGTCTACTTTGCAAGCCGTCGTCTATGCAGCAGCACAAGGGAAGGATCTAGGGATTCTCTCTTCGAGAATACACATAAGCCTCATCCTCATCCTAATCCTAATCGATAAACATGATGATCTGTCATCCACCCCTAATGTAGGGAGGAGACCGCCTAATCCCCAAGCACTAGAAGCGGCTAGACCAGAGCTGGATGTCATACTGGGGTGGAGATCAGATGAGTTCTCATTTGTCTCACCATTCACCGAGTAGATCGAGAACTTTGCCCGGCCCAAAGGGGTTAAGGTCCCTAAATTGGACCTATATGATGGATCTAAGGATCCACAGGATCATCTACATACATGTACTGTGCATCAGACGAGATTAAGTTCAAAGCTTTTTTTGCGCGCCTCACGGGCAGGGCTGGGGAGTGGTTCAGAAAAATACCGGCGAGGTCGATTCCCGACTTCAAAACTCTAGGTAGGATGTTTGTTCACGCCTTCATCACTGACCATCCGTTCTAGGGGAATGCAACACATCTACTTACCATCAAGAAGAAGAAAGAAGATACTGTTCTACAGCATCTAAAGAGATTCAATGAAGAATCCTGGCAGGACCAGGACATAGATGAGCATCTTTTTGTAACATCCTTTGTACCAGGACAATGGGAAGAAAGGCTATATGCAAAGCTGAACAGAATACTCCCTCAATTTATGGAAGAGTGTGTCGAAGTGGCATACAAACACTACCAATGATAAGAAGCCAATCGGCTGAAACAAGAATCACAAAGAGGGGATTCCAAGAAGGACAAGTGTGAAGAAAGGTCTGACAAGAAGAGGAACCCTATATGGGACCGCATGACCGCACCCGACAAATTGGCTCGGCGATAAAGGAGCACTGCAAGAGAGGGATTTCATCCTCTGAACAGGTCTTGCAAGCAGGTTCTTGTAGTAATGGAAAGAAAATGCATGGCCCGAACTCCACCTCCGATGCGGGGACCCTCAGAGAAAAGAGACCAAAGCAAGTTTTGCGCCTACCATAAGGACATCGGTCATGATTTAGAGAGCTGCAAAGCATTACAAAGCGATATCGACGTAGAAGTAATGGAGGGAAAGTTGAATGAGGTCATAGACTGATCTCAGAATCCTAAGCCCCGAGGTCAAGAGAATACAAGCGCCGAAACATCAATCAAGATAGGTGTAAACTGGATGAACCACAACAAAGAAGACAGGACCGATCTCCAGATTCAGATTGGCAGCTGGACAACCGTTTGATCAACACAATTAACACCATCTCTGATGGACCCGGCAGCTCAGCTCTATACGGGGACAACGATAGTGGTAGATTCTTATAGATTTGTCAAAGTGCACGGTAAAGGTACGTATCAACTAGCTGACTCTAATGGTAGGACCATTCTGCGGAGCTAGCATGTGAGAAATCTCCGCAAATTTTATGTCTATGACAGGTTCCAGACTTCAATAAAGTATTTCAATACAATTTCTTTAATTCAGTAATATTATTTCAATAAAGATGTACTCTGTAAGATACTTATGTTGCTTCAATAATATTTTAGTTTTTCATTTCGCATAATGTGAATGACTTTACTTAAGTCTGCAGGACAAACACCGAGTAGAGCTCCGTAGGTCGGACTCACAAAAAATTACAGGACAAACTACTTAAGTCCACTGAACAAACACCGAGTTGGTCGGACTCACAAACGTTTGCAGGAAAAACTACTTAAGTCTGCAGGACAGACATCTAACTGAGCTCCAAGGTCGGACTCACAAAAGTTTGCAGGACAAACTACTTAAGTCTGCAGGACATACATCTAACTGAGCTCCGCAGGTCGGACTCACAAAAGTTTGCAAGACAAACTACTTAAGTCTTCAGGACAAAGATTTAACTGAGCTCCACTTGTCGGACTCAGAAAATTTTGCGTACAAACTACTTAAGTCCGTAGGACGTACGCCGAGTGAGCTCCGTAGGTCGGACTCAAAAAAGTTTGCAGGGACATACTACTTAAGTCTACAGACATACATCTAACTAAGCTCCACAGGACGGACTCACAAACTTTTGCAGGACAAAGTACTTAAGTCAGCAGGATAGACAAACTGAGCTCCGCAGGTCGGACTTAACAAAATTCATAAGTCTGCAAGATAGACGAACTGAGCTCCGAAGGCCAGACTCAACAAAACTCATAAGTCTGCAGGAAAGATGTACTGAGCTCTGTAGGCCGGACTTAGCCAAATTCACAAGTCTGCGGGATGGACGAACTGAGCTCCGTAGGCCGGACTCAGCAAAATTCACAAGTCTGTAGGACAGACGAACTAAGCTCTATAGGCTGGACTCAGCAAAATTCACAAGTCTACAAGAGAGATTGAGCTGAGCTCCGTAGAACATATTCATCCACATTAATAAGCCTACATGACAGACTCACAAAGTTCTTATGATCAGTTATGTGGTGGTCAAGGCCCCATCTGCATACAACATTATCATGGGAAGGCCAGCTCTGATCGAACTCCGAGCTCTGATCTCACCAGCTCATATCAGCTTAAAATTCCCCACAACTGAAGGCTCAGTGGAAATCAAAGGGTACGTGAATACGGGTTTCGCAGGTTGAACTTAAAGTATAAAGCTTCAAAAAGATTAAGTATGACATACAAAACTACACGTTTTACATCCATACTGGGGGAGCAGGATACCCCACTACGAACCAAAGTACTCAAAGTAAGTGCTGAAAATAAAGAAAATGTAAGAAAAACTTTTCATTCCATATATTCTGAAAAAGGTTGTACCAGATACAATTTGATTGTTCAAAAGCTAAAAAGTACAAGTCAAAATTCAAGATGCATCAGGGGCAGACTTCTGCCCAAGCTCTGTTGCATCAGTTGGAGGCAGCTTAGTCCGAGCAGCCAAAGCAGAAGGCTCTGATGCAGAAGATACCTGAGGAGCCGTAGCACGACGATACGTAGAAACGATGTTTACTCCCACCTGGAACACCTTCAGGCGAGCTGAGTAGGTCGTGTCCATCCCAGGCTCGCATAACTTCTTGTAGGCCTAGCCGTCAACAGCATGTTCAGCGAACTGGGCTTTGGAGTCATTGACTCCGAAAGTGTAACTGCTATTCACCACATGGGCTAGCAGCAGTGACAAGGCTTGGACAAACACTGTGGAAGCCTTATAGTCACGAATAGCCTGAGCTGAAGCCTCCCTAAGATGGGTCAGGTAAGCTTGGACAACCGCTTCCTGCTCAGTCACCTAAGAACGGAGCTTCGTGATGGCTTCTCCAAGTTCAATCTCCTTCTCCAAGTGTGTATTAGTAGCAGCTTGGAGACTGGAAGCATAGTTAGCCCTTATAGTCTTCAGCTCATCTGCTTGGGCTAGCAGTTGCTTTATGAGGTCCTTGCCCTCCTCATATTTTGACTTCAACCTCTCTCCATGATCAGAGGCCTTCTTATCCATCTCAGAGATCTTCTTTTCAAACTTGGTCGTAGATACGGAAAGTCTCGAGAACACCTCTTGACCAACAAAGGTCCCCTGCACCGTTAAGTTGTGATAAGAGAACCTTATCAAGAAAAGGGCAAAAAACAACAAGAAACAAAACTCACGTATTTCATGGATTTGAAGCCAGCCTCAACCAATTCCAGGTCGGGCATCTTGGAGAAGGCCTCCTCCTCCGCAGAAGCCTGGAGTGGTATCAAACCTACACTTCTTTCTTGGTCTTTCTTCGACATCAGTCTGTTCAGATCTACCCCGAGCACTCTCTCTGAAAGACACCCAAAAACCACCTCCTCCCCCCCCCGTTTATCTTTTTCTTGAGTTTTTGATCTTGAATAGATTGTCACTAGGTTATTGCGGCCCGAATTTGATCACAGGCGAGATCCAAAATCGACAATAACAAGCAAATGTCATGTGTCTAAAGAACATCAATTGAGTTGACAATTATGTTAGAAAATGGGAAATCAGGTTGAAGTAAGGACCTGATTTGTAAATCAGGTTATGTCAGATATGACATTTTATTTTAATTTAGCACATGTAAATTTCCACGTTTTGAAAAAACGAACGTGCAATTGGAATATTGGGCAAACTCCTTCAAACCGTGCAATTTTCCCCGTTCTGAGACCAAAACAAAGAAATTTCCAAATTTAGAAGGTTTCCACAGGGAATATTTGTCAAACGCATTCAAAACGTGGAAAATTTTCACTTTTTTGGCTCAGAACGGGGATATTTGCACGGTTTGAATGTGTTTGGCCAATATTCCAACTGCGTGTTCGGCCTTTTTGAAAGTGAAAAATTTCCCATTTTGAGCACAAAACGTGGAAATTTCCACGCGCTACCTGAAAGAAAATGTCCGATTTGACATAACCTGATTTCCAAATAAGGTCTTTACATTGACATGATTTCTTATTTCTCACGATTATGTCAGATAGATGTTTATCTTTGAGAGTCAAGTGTCCTATTCACGGCCCACTCATCAAATAATAAAAGAGACTAAGAGCACATACAATGGCTCTTTTTACTACATTGTGAATGACTTTTTGGTCAGAAATTACATTGTCTTCTTTTCTTCAAGTTTACAATGGCTAAATTATTGACAATCTAATTATTCACGATGTGGATGGCATCCTCTCTCTTCTAGTGTCTTTTTCGTTCTATATTTAAATTGTGTGGTTCTAATCGTTTCAACTGTTACTTCACCTCAAAATCCTTTCTCCACACAAGTATTTCTCAACCACGGAAAATACTTGTGTATTGTCTGCAAACGTGTGGAGACACCGTGTGGTTCAATATCTTAATATGTATTTACTTGAATGTTTCTACACCATTTCACTATGTATTTAAATTGTGTGATTCTGATTATTTGACTCGTCATTTCACCTCAAAATCTATTCTCCCACAAATATCTCCTACGGCCCCATCTTGTTTTTCCAATATACTTTAGAGATTTTATTTTTTCTAATTACATTTATTTACTGCATCATTTTCAATGTTTGCCGTCAATCACAATGACCAAAGTTCTTCCCATTGGCATTTTACCTTAAAAGAATTGAAAAATCCCACATGGCATGTACATGTCATCACATTCCTAATCTCATTTCTAATGTATACAACATGGGCTTCGAACAATACAAAGATGGTGCATGATTTTTTTTTTCCTTTAAATGGTATTTTGATACCTTCCAAAAAAAAAAATTGGTATTTTGATAGGAAAAAGGAGGAAAGAGAGTATTTTTATAGTATTTTATTTTAAACGATCTATCATTATTCAATAAGTGAAAACCACCATCCCGATAGAGGAAAGAGATTATTGATTGTACTTTGCAGGTATTTTAATTGTAAAAAGATGGAGAGAGAGGGTGTTTGAGGATGAGATATAATAGGAGCAGAGTGACATCCCTCTTCCCATCCAAAACTTTCCCACCGTGAAAATTAAAGCCAATGTATCAATTATCGTGGTGCCGAAATAATTTTTTGTGATGTCGAAAATAATATGATGCCAGAAGTAAAAACGAGGGTGCAAGACCCTTTACTAACATTCGACCAGCTATTGAATGTACTGATAAAAGTGTAAACTAATATGCATAGTAAGAACCGGACGGAATAATTAATGTACTATTGACAGATATATATTCATTGAGATGTCTGAACTCCGATTTCAGTTTATGTCTAAAAAGTACGCTAAGCATTGCCACAGGAAAAACACAGTACGTTTTCCGGATTCTGAGTACTGAATCATAGAGCCACGAGCAGAAACGGGACTTGCAAAGACATTAACCATATATCATAAGAACTAAGATGCAACATACAATTATACATTTAGACAGACTCCCATTAATTCCTTCTAAGTGGGGTTCTAGCATTAGTAAAAAGGACACAAACACGCAATGAAACAAGTTACAGGTTACAAGTTGTCTGCAATTCAGGCGCTCTTATCTTTTCCGTGTGATGATGACTTGAACCAAGGTATCAAAACTGATGTTTCCTTCTGATATTGTCTGTATGCTTCAGCCCTGTAATCTTGTTTCAACATTCGATTCTCCACGAGTTTTGTGACTTGACCTAAAACAAGGCTATTAACAAGTGCACCAATAAATGCACGACCTTAGCCCAGGTTCCATGCAAATATGACTAATCCCCACCACCACAACTGCTCCCCAAAATAGTTTGGATGTCTTGAATAACGCCACAAACCACTGTCGAGGTTGGGCACTACTGGCTTCCCCTGCTCTTTCAGCTTAAGGTTTTTACTAACAAAATGATAAAGTTGTGTGTCGGCATAATAGGCTATAACTATTCCCGATAAACAGACGATTGTCGCAACCAAGTCCCAGATATTCAATTTCTTGTTTTCTACATGAACGACGTAAAAAGGCATGCATATTCCCATCAGAAACACTTGCATGATCATGTGTTATATGGCATTTGTAGAGAAAAAAAAATTAAGGAGATATGTTAACATGATTAAAACTCAAACAAGAAAATGCAGAAGACTTGTTCTTGATCCTCTAGATTTTATCTCTATTTTCCACCACATTTATTCCTTCAAGTACTATTACACCAACTCAAATGAACCACAAGAATCTAAACCACTCATAGAGGGGGCAGTAACATTCTCATATAAATGAAAGGGTAGTTTCCATAAATAGAAATGATTCAAAAGAAGAAAAAGGACAATTACCTGCTGGGACAAGTACACGGCAAAAAAGGAAATCCACCACCAATGTTTTCCATACTTATGGCTTAGATCAGTAAACCTCCAGTCCTCTCTAGCACCCCATTGCCAATTCTCACGGCGGAAGTAATTATGACTGAGCCTAACACTCCATGTCCATGTCAAAAGAATCACAATTCTTGACCTCCAAATATTATACTCTCCTCCTGCTAATGGATGATTTGCATAGAAGTGAACAAGCAGCAATGGTATCACTGTCCAATATGGATCAATCATCTGCACTCACGATCAGTTCAAATACCTCTTTAGACATAAAATATTTGAAGGGGGAAAAAAAAAAATCATACTTTTGGGGGTCTTACGTTTAAAGTTGCACGGACGACATGGGATATGAGATTTTTTTGAGATATATAGGATACGGATGTGGGGTTAAAATGTAAATATTAAAAATATAAGGACCAAAATGTAAATAAAAATGTATACACTAAGATGTAAATATACAAAACTATAAGCACCAAAAATACTTTGCCAACATCACAAATTTTAGACGGAGAAAGAACATAATACAGGGTGGAGTGTAAGAAAAAAAAAAAAATTTTTGACGGAAATTGTATGTATGTGTACGAAAGGGACGCGAGAAACAATATCAGCAACCCCAAATCTCAGCTCATTTTTCCACTTTCCACCATCAAACCTTAGTGCCGCCTCCTAACCCATATCAGATCTGCCTTCCTCTGTCATTCTCCGGCCGCCGTTCTCCGCCGCCGTGCTCTACCATCTGTTAACTTCCCTGCCAAGCAGCCCAAGCATCGACTATCTCCACTTATCCGGTCCAGGATACATATCCGTCAGCCGTATCCAAAGTTTTCGGAAATTGCGATGCGCCCCGATACCGTGTCCGGAGCCGTATCCGTGTCCCCTGTATGTGGGACACGGTTGCGGCTGACACTTTTTGCCGCCGTATCGGTGGATTCGGTGCATCATAGTTTAAACCACAAAATTACAAAATAACCAAAGATTAATCATATAACTTTGTTGAAATCGCTTATCTACCACCAAAAAGTAAAACAAATATAAAGAAAAGGTAAACTGACCCAATGGCTTGATTGAATGGTTCCTATGAGCCAGAAAAGCAGATTAACATTAAAGAAAAACAGGATGTTGGCTAGGAGCAGAGGGTGACGAAAGCACCAAACCCATAAAGGGTTGGCGTTATTAGAATTGTAGTGGTTAAGGAAGACGAGGTAGAAGAGAATGGAGGGAAAAGGAACAAGAAATGCAATCATTGCATTCTTGAAGTTGTTGTGATTCTTGTTGCTTTCTATTCTGCTACCCATTGTAGATTCTTTGTTTGTTTGTTTTTAGCCTTTTGGTGGCCTATGGAGAAAACAAGTGAGCAGACAAGCTTTTTATAGATATTGCTATTAGAGCGAGAGTAATGGTGATCGGGAGATAAGACTATTGATTGGTGATGTTTGGATGATATGGAGAAAGATGATTGGAGGATAAATATAGAAGAGTTGTAGGGATAATTTGTGTGTGATGTGATGTTGTAGTGGTGATAATATATAAGGATTGTAGAGATTAATTTGTGTGTGATGTGATGTTGTAATGGTGATAATCTATTGATTAAAATAATATTAAATATTAAATATTTAAGTTTCTGAATTTATTTCCTAAAAAATGGTGGTTTTGGGCACTTTTTTTTGGGAGATAATTGTCTACTTGTCTCTCTTAAAAGAGAGAAGAGTGTAGAGAAGCTTATAAAAACATTCTCTAATTTCTTATCATTATTTTGCTTTTAATAAATTTGTCTAATCTTATCTGACAAAAATGCTAAAGAATTTAGCCAAATTTCATTTACTACGGTTGCTCTTAGAGCATCTAATCTCTACGACTGTGTCACATCATACTGATTATAAATATTTTCCTAATAAATTTTTTCTTTATAATTACATAGTTTTTTCACACGGTCACATTATTATGTTATAAACTTTTATATAAATCTTTCACAACTTAAAAAAAAATTTATAATTTTATAATATTGACCCATTTAATAAATATTTTATTATTTCATAAAAATGATTTTAATTTTTTTATATTAAAACTGTATATACCATTATTACATATAATAAATAAAATAAAATTATGCTTTTTTGGTTGATGTGCCACCACAAATTATTGTGTGATAAAAAAAAATACTATTACACACATCTCAATTTGTTTGAGACTTATTCTATTTATGGATGTCTCAAAATAAGTCTCATAACTCTAATTTGACTCAAAGTTTTTGATTTAATTCCCTAAATTGCCCCAATGTATATATAAATTGAAAATGATACTACACATCAAAAGCATAAAAAGGCATGATAAAATCCTTGATAATTCAAGGTAAACTAAGACAGATGAAACTAGAACATTCAAAAGAAGAAGACAGCAGGAAAATCTTCATATGAATCAAAACTTATTCATAACTTTTACAGAACTGAAATTGATAATTACAATGTATAATTGGTAGTATATATAGATGTTTGGAGGTGTTGGACTCGGTTGAAGTTGGTTGTAACGCCTCAATTGTCGCTTACACTTTCCAACCGATTCGGAGCTGTGTGTTCGACCTATTGCTCTGAGAGTTGGATCTTTGTTGATGCAGCTATTGTTGTGCCTCTTTGATTCAGTTTGCTGATCTTGAAAATACTTCAACACCCCATCTCAAACTGAATGCTAATGCTGATAGATGTTAACTAAAGGATTAGAGCTGAGTACTGTCTATAATCTAGACCGATCCATAGGTTTAGTGAATAAGTCTGCTAGTTGTAATTGAGAAGATATAGGCAAGGAATGCCTTGCTGGTATCTATCTCTAACTACAGGGCAGTCTATTTCTATATGCTTTGTTCGTTCATGGAATATTGGATTCACTACTATATACAAAGAACTTTTTGTTGTCACAAAATAATGGGATTACTTTGTCTTGTTTGATATTGAATTCCGCCAATAAGTAGGTGAGCCATTGTAGTTCACAAGAAGCCATTGCCATGGCTCTATACTCTGATTCTGATGAGCTTCTTGAGATTGTAGTTTGCTTCTTAGACCTCTAACTGATAAGTGAATCTCCTAGGACTGAAAACCCTGTGACTGATCTTTTGTGTCTTCACAACCACTTCAGTCGGCATCTACATCATATATGTTAGTATGCTATATTAAATTTGCATGTTTGGTCGTCCGGATTTTTGCGACACTTTGGTCGTCCGGCTTTAGCGACGTTTTGGTCGTCGCTATACCAAAATTTTTGTCTTTCCCCCCTTTTTTTTTGGTTAGGTAAAACGAAGTCGTATGATTTGGTACAGTGTTATCACATCAACGTGTTTATCACTAGGGTTTTTATTTGAAGCATTCAATTCTCTGATTCAAGTTTCGGAAATTTTAATTGTTTTATTATGTAGTTTCTATTGGTACACTGAAACTCTGGTTTGTCTTTTTGTGCACGAATGTGCATTTCGATCTTCAGAATTTTTTGGTTAAGTAAAACAAAGTCGTATGATTTGGTACGGTGCCACAAAAACTACTGGAAAATAAAATATTGTAAAAATTAGACAAGGAATGAGTATGTTTATTCGATCTATGATACATAAAAGATACATAAAAATAAAAAAACGAGATCCAACTCCCATTTATATTACTTATCCTTCGGTTAATTTAATTCGATAAAAGATAAGAAATTGAAAATCTTCCGAACCTTTTTCTTTTTTATTTCTTTTTATTAGTATTAGTTAGGGTTAAGTCTGACATGAATAATATTCTACGACTAACAATTCATTTATTCGAGTTTGGGAAATTTTAATTTTGTTATTATGTAGTTTTTATTGGTTCACAGAAACTCTAGTTTGACTTTTTTTGCACGAAGGTGCATTTTGATCTTCGGGATTTTTTCCCCACATGTAACCTTTCTTGCTGCAACACGCAGGCATATTGTCACCTCTAGAGGATGATTTAAATGCTTTTCTAAGCATTGAAGTAGGTTGATATCTTCTTTATTTTTGCTAAAGTAAATTTATTGCAGACATAAAAACTATAACCGGTGCATAAAAAAAGTGAGGGCACACCGTGCATCGCACGGTGGCCCCCACTAGTTACATTTTAATTCAAGATTGTCTTTGGCAGCAAAGAATATGCCTTGACCTGGTGCCTTCTTTAGGTATCTAAGAAGTTTATGAGCTGCATTCAGTTGTAGTTCAGTAGGATTTGCTAAAAATCGACTCAATTGTTGTGTTGCAAAGGTTATATCAGGTCATGTTAATTCCAGATACAGTAGCTTTCCAACCAAGCTTCTGTAATAGCTATTTGACTCTAATGGAGAAGAATCCTTGGAGTTTAATATGACTCAGACATCCATAGGTGTATTGCTTGGTGTACATTCTGAACAGCCATACTCTTCAAGAAGTTCTGAACAATATTTTCCTTGAGATAACACAATTCCTTTTGTTGATCTGGCTACTTTAAGACCTAGGAAGTACTTTTGATCCCCTAAATCCTTGATGCCAAACTTGTTGTTTATGTAGGTTTTCAAATCTTTAATCTCTTGCATATCCAGACTAGTAATAAGAACATCATCTACATGTTAGAAAATCTACGAGGGAATGCAGCGGAATTCAAAATTTTATATCTTTTTAACAAGGATCGACTTTGTTTAAGCAATAAACAAATAAGCTAGTAGACGGTGGTTACCTTGGTTGATCTAAAAGATCGATGCTTTGACCGTCTAAGGAGAGTAGTGATGCATGGAGCCACCCAAGCGTTCGGCCTTTACCGGTGCTCCACACGAACAGCCCGCCGGAATCCCATCATGGATTGCTACAAGAATAATCCGGTTGCTAGACCGACTTTCTCTCTCTCAAAATCTCTCTCTATTTTTCACAAGAACTATTAGCTCTTGGAATTGTGATGTATAAAATAGCTAGCCAACCCCTTTCATATATAGGTGAAGGTGGCGCCCCTTTATGTCCTAATCTGATTAGGAGAAGCTTCCTAGAAGATAGAGGAGAAAGAAAAACATTTTTCTAATAAAATAAGGAAAATATATTTGATTGATTTATCTCATTAATATTCAATATCTTATATTAAATATTTTTCCAAGATATATATTGACAATATTTTATATTGAATATACCTTATCTTATTACCATAAATCAATTTACACATGTGTATATATCACATATGTATATCACACTTATAAATTTATATATATATATATATATATATATATATATATATATATATATATATATACATACTAGGTGCGCATGCAAATCACAAATTTGCACTAGTGCACACACGCATACATATGTACTATTAATATATATTAATATATAATATTAATATTTGGTAATATTATTAGTTAAATTGCACAATCCAAGTGTATCATATACACTTGTAAATAGCGCCCCCCTAGCCAATAAATTGGCTTCCGGAATATTCTTTAATTAATCAATATAATTAATATATTGTATTATATTTATTCACAATAAATCAATACCATCATATTAATTTATCACAAAAACACTTTATATTCGAGATAAAACTTTCCTTATTTGGTTATCGCAATAACCGTATTTTAATCCGGCTAGATGTTCTTATGTGTGTGACCCGATAGGCTTTCAAATATGTTGGCCGTAGGAACAAAGTGCAGATTACGAAAATGCCCTTCATACCTAACGATCACGGGATAGCGTCTAGCAACACACCGTGACCCCCAATCATCGGAAGAGTCAAATGGAAAGACTACTACCTTTCATGTGAAACAGTTACCGTGTAAATAGAATCCTATCGATGTAACAATATCCATACGGTCGTTCGTCGAGTGTCAAACATCAACGACCGTATCTTATAATCTGGGAATCATGCTCTCTCGAAATAACTAATTTACTTCCACTTTGCAAAGATTCACGAGAGTAATAAATTCCTTATAAGAAGCCTTTCGGATATTCATCCCTACTATTAGGGTACGCGATTTCCATACGACCAAACATGTATACTCCGCATGCTTCAGTATCACACCCAATCACTACCGCATGATCGCCCTGTGGCTAGGGGAAACCTTAATAGTGTCAAAGTATGACAATCCACACCGTGATGCCATGTAGACTCCAGTCCTAAGGATAATTACACAATCGCCAAGTAGCGTGATACTTAACAGTGTAAGTGGGTCAGTCTAACGTACGCATTCTCTAATACACGTCCATGTATAGTCCAAGTGTCTCTACACATCGGTAGACGAGATCTATCCCTGCCCTTAAAGACAGAAGACATCTAATACGTGCTAGCCTGTTTGTACAATCAATGCCCTGTTTAATAGTACATAAGCCTAGAGACATTTAAGTATCAAACTTATTAAAGTGATTAGAGATCCAATCAACCATAATCGCCTATCATGGTTTCTCTATCACAGTTTAATACTAAGGACGTTATCATATAACAATTCATAATTGGTTCTTTAAAAGAACAAATATATGACAACTGAAAAGCCATTTAATATATGTATAAACATAAAAGAAATAGTAAAAATGATCCGAGCCGGTCGGATCCGGTCAGCTCCGGTCCAACCCAATTGGGTTTAGGACACATTTCAACAATCTCTCACTTGGCCTAAAACCATTCACTTGGACACACAAGACCAAGTTGAAACACAAGAATACCATGCAATACTCGCAACCAGCTCTAGCCGTGAACGGATCGCTATCCATGGGGACTCAGACTATCTTCATATCATGCTCCAAATGATCAAGTCAAATGAACCGCCTCAACACACACATGAATCTCCGACGAGACCCTGGTCCTTGCTTCAAGCATGAATCCACTTACTATAACAGCTATATAGAAAAGGTGGAAGAACCGTATAAGGTTCAAGAATGAACCTCATAGACTCGTGCACTGCTCCCGCTGTGCCTCCAAGGGCACTATTATGCTTTGGCTAAGTTGTAGAATTTACAGTGACCCAGAGCCACTAACATTTCCAGATCACTGTATCATATAATCAAAGTGATTGCAAACCCAGACCATAGCTCCCACTTGCCTTCATAAGACCTAGGATATACGTCTATATAACTATATTTATCTGATTCCAAGTTTAGATAAACTAGGAAACCATCCTGAACTTGTTTAAGGATATTCTCAACATTCACCAGATTTACTTTCATACTTGCTCCTGACTGTTCATGGTCTATGAACATCTGGAATTACTTTTATGATGGTTCCTATTGCAGTAGTATAGGAAACCTTCCATAAGCATCATCTTTCACCTTATCTTTAGGACAAACGTCCTAACATAGATAGATCTTGAGAACACCGGTTAGCAGTATCTCCTGTAGCGATCTATGCTAAACTCTTTAATCATCACATCTATATTGGTAAACTATAAACTAACAGCAGTTAAATCTATCACTATAGATTATTATTTCAAAAATAAGAACTGCTAATCCAAGTGTTTTCGTAAAGACCTTGAACTACCAAACATTAATTGACTATGACATGGGGTGATAATTCCTGAGAGAGATATCCAATACCTTACTCAAAAATCGTAACACACTCCTACTATCCCTCTTGCACATTGGGCATATCCCTTATTTTGACTAAATCAAACTCCTTTGATTATCAAACAAAGAAATTGTCTAAAGAAACTTGTTTGAGTCCATAAATGGATCTTGTGGGCTCACATATCATGTTATCGTCTATGAACATCGGGCTATTTGCCCAACGCCTTCAACACTATCATATAGCCATGATACGAAGTTATAACAAGTATAGTCTGAATAGAACTAGGCTCAACTGGCAGCATAAAGATAATTACAAGGTTTACACCCCGTACCCTTCAGCCGTCACTATAGCCTTATGGTAATCATATTACTATCCTTGTCAGCCTTTCAGGGACATTCCCTCTAGGTAAGACAAACTAGGTTCACAACCTGGTTTTCACTGATGGAATCTAATTCAGATATTATGGCTCCTGGACATATCTCTCAATCTTTCCTTTTAAACATTCCTTCATAAGTCGTGAGATATTCATTCTTCAAGATGGACATACCAGCAACCTTTTTAGGCTTGAGGTTATCCACAAACTTACAGAAATTTTGTGTGCACTGATCAGTGTTCTACACCTCATCACAATGTGGCGTCTGCTCACGTTCCTATGGTTGAATATCTCCTAGTGGTTCTCAAACTACCTTTGAGATCTAAATATACTCCCACTGTTTCTTTTGGAAGAAACACATCCTCTAGAAGACAGCATGTTTTGGAAGAAACACTTCCTTTAGAACACATTTTGCTCCACGGACGAGTAAATAATATCCAGCGTACTTGCTAAGATATTCCACAAAGTTGCATATGTCGTACTAGGCTCCAAGCCTATCTAACTTTGCCTATGACAACTTCAAATCATCGGTTAAGATAGATTCGACATTATCCCCTTCCATATCTAATATGGAATTTGTTCAACCTTTATTTTTTGGAACTCGATTAAGTATATGTATTGTATAAGGGTACTATCCCGAAACGGGTAAGGGATACTTTGCATGGTTTACGTCACACCTTGATCATATAAAGTGTTGTTTCCATTTTAGGAACACAATCTGATTGCGTATCCCAAAGATGGTATCCTTCAAGAGAGAATCTGATTCTATTTCAGACAGCTTCTGAAACACCTTTCAGGGATTAATTACTTCAATCCAACTGAAGATTAACTCCTAAGTAGTTCATTAATCTCATATTCATACTAGCTCAAACTTTTCGGGCTTTTCGAATTGTTGTACTTCATTAAGTTTTCAACTATTTCTAAAAATAGTCATAGAGATTAATAAACAATTATTTATGGCATTAATTGTTACAAGCCAACAAACATCGGTATGTTTAGGCTTTAGACAATTTTCTAGATCTTATAACCTTTTCTTAAAAAGGTATTTTAGTCATCTTTAGATAAGATACATATTATCCGTATGATTCAGAATCACATGGTTCAGACATCATCAGAATGACATTTGATTACACGTTTCTCTTCCAGAGAGTCGACATCTAGAACAACCACAAATATCAAGGATAACTACCATACAAATATTTGGTTCAGATTTCATCACATGTATCAAATATATAGGGACATCAATCTAGTATGTTAGATTCAATGACTGTTCAACTTAATCAGAATAACGTTTATTCCTTACAATTGAATTTGTCCATTAAATCTCAACATACAACTGAACTCGTGTTCTTCATAAGAACCGGAACACAACAACATTTATTTAGTTCCTTTATCAGTTTACTAGATTCAAAATACAAATCCGAAAATGTCGCAACATTTGCATCACTCTTCATGTCTTGGTGTATTCAGCATTTTAATCTTTCTAATTTAATCATACTCGTAAGATATCATATATCTAAGAGTTGACTTAAACTTAGATACATTTATCTCAACATACTTTCTTAGGATAGAGACTTCGATAACTTCTATTACTTAATCACTTGCTCTAAATTTCCTTTTAATCCTTTAAGCACTCGTAAATATTTCTCAATTTAGTCTTCATAAGGTTTAAGAGAAATTACTAGAGCTATGTCTTCAATTTTCTTTCGTAAAGAAAATCTATAGTTTAATAAACAGTTTATTTGATAATTTTCAATCCTATTCAAAACATGAACCATCTAATTAATCTTTCCGCAATGATTTAGAGAAATAAGTCGATACTTATATCTTACAATTTTGAAAACAACATTTCCAAAATTCGATGTGGTCATTCTTATCCAACGCTTGAATTAATTGTCATTGTATGACAGAATGATCATCTTGGATCGTATCCAGTATATGATTAATTCGTTGAAACTTATTTCAAGTGATTTAATCATATTATAAGCTTCCGCTTTTCATTAATAATTAAAGTCTTGGAGCACTGCATCAAATATGTAGTCTCGTTGCCTCTAACTAATATAACGGAGTTGCTCGTGTTATTGCTTATTTAAAAGGATTAAAATTACTTAACCATATTTGAGAACGTTTCTCAAAAGGTAACAGTCATAATTTGGTTTTACTAATTGAGAATAAGAACATAACTATAAAAGTTTGCTAAAACTACAACATAAAATAAAGATAAAAGAGTGTTGTTGTTTATATATGCAAAATCAAAGATGGTCTTTGGGATTATGATTTTGCTCCCACTAGCCAACTACTCCCAATTGACTTTCAAGAATTTTCAAAAATTATTTAGTGGCTAGAATCCTATCTAGTTGACTCGATCCCCGACGTGGGCCGATCGACCGAGTCAATTTCGACGAGTAGGTACTTCTTACGAATCGCGTCCAACGCGACTTCCAATCGTTTGAGTAGTCAACTCTTTGACAATTCACATCGTCTATGTGATAATCAACCTCATGTCTATAAAATCAGATGGTCCTGACGTAGGCCAATCACCGCAAGATTCTTAGTCGTGTCGTAACCCAAGTATTCATGAGATCTCATAACGATCATATCTCGATAATGATGATATACCCAAGGTAAGTCAACTCCCGACATGGGTCGATCACTTGGATCCGAATAAGTGCTCTTCAGTCTTCACCGTCACTATAATACTGGGAGACATATTATAACACGATTTTTATTTGGGAGTTTTAAATTAATTCACTTAATTATTTTCTAATTAATTTAATTATGGTCTCATCATGTAAATCTATATCTATAGACATACATCCTACACATTCATCTAGATCGTGCCGAGTTATGCATCTATCGTATCATATAAAATAAATACAAGCACAAAATAAATAAAGGCGTAAAGTAACCGGTATGATAATGGACTTTTCTTAGCTGCGGTTTCGAGTACAAATTGATGAAACCGCGGGTCACAATCTAAGGGTAGCTGCAACCACCAATAGGATCTTTAATGCTCCATTCTCCAATGAGATCTTTATTTCGTCTTTCTTTGGTCTCCATCTTCTTCTCCGTTCTTGTTACATTTAATTCTATCTAATAAAGTAAATACACCCGCCGCACACGGTCGGAGCTAACGGGAATGGGATAAATGCAGAAAATAAACTAGGTCACGTTCTTCATAACGGCCTAGGACAATTTTAAAATCCAATAGAAAAATAAAATCATTCACATCTATCCTATTGGTCGAGTCCATGATCAATCGGGGTCCATATAATCATATTATATCTACACATCTAATCCATACAATTATATCTTATGAAAAAGATCGAATTAAAATTTAACTACGTATGCGTCTTATTTTATTACATCAAATAATCAATTAAATTTTAATTAATTAAATGATTTAAATCAAAAATAAAATTAATATTTAATTTTAAATCGATTTTAATATTAATTTTATTAATTTGGAACTATTCAAAATTAAAATCAAAATTAAAAGGTCTCTTTTGTTTCCTTTCCTTTTGGTTCTTAACCAAATGAAATGCCTTTGGTTTCCTAAATCAAAAGACATCTTTTCAAACAAAATTTGGTTGACCGCCTGGCCACTTTCCAAAATCAAAATTTTGAAATTGGCCTAGGCCTAGGCCTTTTTCCAAATCAAATATTTAGAAAGGGTCAAAGCCTATTCCAAACAAAATTTGGAAATGCTAATATTTTGGTTGATTTGCCTGGCCAATTTTCAAAATCAAAATTTTGGAAGTGGCCTAGGCCTAGGCCTCCCAAATCAAATATTTGGAAAGTGCCTAGACCTATTCCAAACAAAGTTTGGAAAGGCCATTATTATTTTAATTCCATGTGGTATCCCAATGGCCCAAACTATTTGAACCAGAGGTTAGCCAAATGACACAACTAAACAAAGGAGATATCAATACACAATAAATATCGCAAAACGAAAAACAAAATTGGAACCGCCACGAGACAACCAGCCGACGGCAGCACCCTAGGGGCGCTGCCGCCGTCGGCAACCGTATGGTGGGGAGCCGAGTGTCAAACATCAACGACCGTATCTTATAATCTGGATATAATGCTCTCTCAAAATAACGCATTTATTTCCAGTTTGCAAAGATTCACGAGAGTAAGACATTCCTTATAAGAAGGCCCTTTCGGATATTCATTCCTACTATTAGGGTACGCGATTTCCGGACGACCAAACATGTGTACTCCGCATGCTTTAGTATCACACCCAATCACTACCGCATGATCGCCCCGTGGCTAGGGGAAACCTCAATAATGTCAAAGCATGACAATCCACACCGTGATTCCATGTGGACTCCGGTCCTAAGGATAATTTCACAACCGCCACATAGTGTGACACTTAACAGTGTAAGTGGGTCGGTCTAACGTACGCATTCTCTAATACACGTCCACGTACAGTCCAAGTGTCTCTACACTTTGATAGATGAGATCTATCCCTACCCTTAAAGACATAAGACATCGAATACGTGCTAGCCTGCTTGTACTATCAATGCCCTGTTTAATAGTACATAAGCCTATAGGCATTTAAGTATCAAACTTATTAAAGTGATTAGAGATATCATCAACCATAATCGCCTATCATGGTTTCTCTATCACAGTTTAATACTAAGGACGTTATCATATAACAATTCATAATTGGTTCATTAAAAGAACAAATATATGACAACAGAAAAGCCATTTAATATATGTATAAACATAAAGAAATAGTAGAAATGATCCGACCCGGTCGGATCCGGTCCAACCCGATTGGGTTTAGGACACTATTTCAACATTACATACACCAGGAGTGCCACAAAGTGATCACCAGATCCTTTTACAAACAAGCTGTAATCTTGCTTAGATTGCCTAAACCCCCTCTCAAGCAGGGCTTGGGATAGCTTGATATTCCACTGTCTGCTAGCTTGTTTCAATCCATATATTGACTTTTTTATTCTGCATACCATCCTTGGTGCAGTGTCAAAGCCCTATGGTACTTGCATGTATACTTCTTTAGTGAGGTCTTCATGAAGAAATGCATTATTTACATTTAATTGATGTAAATTCCATCCTTTAGCAGTTGATATGGCTAGTAATGTTCTGACAGTTGTCAATTCGGCAACTGGTGAAAAGTGTCCAAATAGTCTAGGCCAAGTTGTTGAGTGTAACCCTTAGCTACTAATCTAGCCTTGAACCTTTCAACTGTTGTATCTGAGTTTCTTTTAATCATGTATACCCATTTGTAGCCTATTGGTTGTTTTCTAATCGCGTGTAAGTCACTAGCATCGATATTACTAGCAAGAATACTAGGTACATCGTAGTATAGTAAGGGCGAATCAAGGTCGATCCCACAGAGACAATGCAACTTTGAGTATAAACGATCCTAACCTAACTAAGAAGCGACATATATGGTCTTTGACCAACAATAAGCATGAAAGAAACTTGGTATTCCTCCCCCTCTTCCCACCGATCTACTAACTTGGATTAGTTAATCTTTATGTTTACTTCCCAACATAATTTCCTTAAATTAATCGAACGAGCTTTTTATTTAGATTTAAGCTACGGGTGCAACTCCTAACCCTATCTACTCCGACCTGGTAGTAGACAATCTATACGCAAGCTACCCTTCTTAATTGGTCCATAATAGCCCATACGTATAAAGAACTAGAATTGCCGATATCGAGCGCTAACTTATACCGTTAACCGCCTAGACAGTTGTCGACACTGATCAGCACGTTCCTAGGGTCCATCAAGACTATATCCAAACTAACACGTCACTATCAGTACTTCTTGTTAATTTATGAATACAATAAGCAGATTGGCCAGATCTAACCTACTTTTAATTAAACCTGTCGATCAACGTAGCTGACACGAATCCTTCAAATTAAGTTTCCTAAATTTTGCCTCGGTAAACCAGTATAGACCACTGGTTTACCGGGGGCGGCTTTTCTTAATTCTGGATCTACATTGCTCAATTATGATTAATCTAAGAAATCATGGGGTCGTTAAACATGCAGATTAACTAAAACACATAAATACGAACATATCTATCATATTGAGGACAAAAAGGAACGTTCAAAGCTTTATACCTTCAACGATGGAGATCTAGCTCGATCCACTCAAGCTAGAGATGGTGATGAAGGGAAGGAAACCAGAAATAACTCCTCAAAAGCTTAGAAAAACTTTATTTCATCAAATTGTATAATGTATATAATAGGAAAATGTAAAACTTGTGTAAACTTCAGCTAATGCGGCTTTATATAGATAAAATAGCCTACTTATGACTCATAGAAACCCTAACTGACCTAGTCAGTGCGGCTGATTCAATTTCGTGTCTCACAAGGCTCTCGGTTTACCAGACCTAGCCCACGGTAAACTGGGCTAACTTTTCTTCTTTTTCTTCAGCAGATCTCTTCTTGGACTTTTTTTTACTTGGCCCAACTTGCTTCAATTGATCCATATCCGTTCTCTAATGCTCCAGATTCGGTATATCCTATAAAACACGTAAAATGTTGCAAAATAGTACCAAACCTTTGAGAAAATAACACAAATGCAGAATTACAAACCTAGAAACATCCACATAGCATTTAACATATATTCCATGTAATAATGAGCCTATCTATCCTCTCTCTGAGCAGAATTCAGGGTGAATAAAGGTATAATAATTGTACTATTTAGGGTGTTATCAACGACCCCCACTTAGCTTTTGATCGTCCCGAGCAAAAAGGCAAATAGAAAACAACATCCTGATCAGTATATGAGTTGATTAAAAACAGCTATGCCTCAAAAAGTCAAGATCAAGATCATGCCACTCATATCCATCAGTAACACATTAAATACTATTCACGTCATGAGCCAATGTGTGTGTGCAATAACTTTCACAACCGCTTAGCAATGTAGACAATCTCACATTACATCAACCCGTAGTCAATCTAACAAGTCTCGAATAGGTTTTTTTTAATCAAATTAGCTGGCAAGTCGGATCGAGAACCGAGACTACTCTTAGGCTCGCGTTTATCGGTCTATGCAAAAGTCGTGCGTTTTACGCTCCGTCGACTCAATTTTCCCAAAGAGATTATAGATGTATATATTTCAATGCACTTCTCTTTCTTGGCGGGTGAACTGTCATTGACTTATCTATCCTCACGGTCTCACTCTTGATAAACTACCGAATCCGAAATTCCTTTGCCCTTATAAGCGTTGGTGGAACATAATTTGGGATAAAGCCAGGGTCAACTCTAGTCAAAGCAATACACTATCGACTATATACCAGGGAAAGTGAGTTATACGTGCTTAAAATGGTGGCTCACAACAGAATATGCGCTTAATACGCCACTACTTCAGAAGTGGGCACTTGATTTTACTTGTACATCGTGGAACAAAGATGAAGTCAATTAACTCAAAAAGATCAAAGATATCATTTTTTTTTAAAATTCTGTCGAAATGAATCAAAGTCTATGTGGTGAATATTGCGTCAAAGAGAATCAAGAAAATCATGCAATTAATGGAATATAATGCTAAGAAGCTAAGTGACGTCCCTTACCCCCCACTTAATCGAAACATTGTCCCCAATGTGTAAGAATAAAAAGTTAAAATGAAAAGGAACTTAGCTTCATTAAGGGTGGAGCCAAAGAAGAATTGGATCATCGTAAAATTCATTGGGTGAATGTAAGTAGTCGTTGAAAAATCTGCGCTAAGTATCTTAAACAAGCCAAGAAGAATGGTGGTGATAAGAAATCGTATGATAATAGTGCGGCGGTAAAAGAGAAAGTAAATAACTCCAAATAATTTATGCCGACAAAATCATTATATTATAAACCTGCTACATTACTTGATAGGGAATAAAATAAAAATGTAAAATAACAACAATTAAAATAAAGAAATCTAATCCTCGTCATAATAATCCTCCCAGTCATCTCAAGGCTCAAAACCGGGATATGGTGCAGAACTGAAGGTAGCAGCGGTAGAAGAGGATGCTCGGTGACGTAGGGCAGTCCTAGGTGGTGGGGTCACAGGAGGAACTCCTAGAAAGTCTATAATTCTATCCATCTTGTGATGCAAACTTGCAATTTCTCTCGAGTGCTCCTCTAGCAAGGCTCTTTGAGTTCGAGGTGTTCCGTGGACCGGAGTACGCTCTCTCTCAGCTCTCTGACCGACCCGTCAGGATACTTTTGAAACTGACTGTGAACTAATCATCGGCTCAGGGTCTTCCTACTAGTCACTAACCAGAACTTTGACCTCGTCCTCTAAAGCAAACATATCAATTCTAGGCCCATATGGTAACTGCTCGTGCTCAGATGTGGCGGCAAGCTAATGAATGCGGCTGTGCATCATGAGACCTATGTTGACTAAAGATCCCTGCCCCAGATAGAACATCAACTCTGCCCTATTCAGTGTGATAGACACCGTGTGCTTGGTTGGTAGAAGGAGAGCACAACCAAATCTATTGACCACCTTCCTATCCTAGGATAACTCGTTTTCCAGGAATATGGTGGGGGCACCCATAGGATTGTGCCTCCATTGCACCCCAAAGTACTCAGCAATTATCTGCATCCTCTCTAGATCTTCAATATTGGTCGAGGATGTGTACTCATCTGGGCCCACTAGTGGATTGTGAACCCCGTAATAGGCATTGATCCGCTTAATCGTGAAGTCAACCTTAACTCCACGGACCATCATAAATGTAGCTCTTTGGTTATGCAAAAGATAAGGGTAAAACTCTATCACCACTATAGCATTGAACCGCGTCGGTGCCTCAGCCATATCCAGAAAATTTTGTACCTTTAGGGCTCGTGGAAAGATCGTGCCACAATTGTCCAACTCTACTCCGCGTTCTCGGGCAACCGGTCTTTTGTTCCAATGCCCTCGGAACGATTCATAGATTTCTAAATAATGAAATTGCTCAACACTGTCGATCAAGGGGTTAGCATCTTCATAACATACTGGTGACCACTTGGACGATGGGCTGTTCTGCTACGCTTGGGACCCATCCTAATTGATACACAGACAGATGATGAAGATGATTCTGAAAAAGTACCCTCGGAAAACCGGCCCGATGCCTCGATTTACCTGCCTGAATTTTTCTCAGATCTTACTGGGACAGTACTTCTGATACTGGAAGATGAAAAATTGTAGCAGGTACACTTTGCAGTAGCACTACTAATCAGCAATATGGATGGAAAAGGTGGTGTTTTGGTTGTTGAAATGGAAGAAAAAAGTTTGATTTTTGGGGGAGGTATGGTGGTGATAGTGGTGTTGATGGGGGCCACAATTTGTAAAAGAAGAAGAAATGAAGAGTTTGGGTGATTTGAGAAGAAGATAGTTGTTGAGGATGATGAATAATGGTGGTGGAAGGGTGTTCAAATAGGAGAAATGATAGAAGGTGGAATGATTTGGTGGGATAGTGGGTAAAAGAGTAATTAGGGTGAGGGATTTGAGGGGTTTAATTGATGGGATTGAGGTGGAGTTATGGTGGAGTGTGGGAATACATGAAAAGGTGGAAATATGGAAAATAGGGCGGTTTTGCTGACTGGTAGGTTTCTAATGCAACATGTGTCCTCCACGTGTCTCTAAAAATTATGCTTTTTGATTTGACTATCAGAAACTGGAAAAACCTTGCTCGGTAACCTAGAGGTAACTCCCAGCTTACCGGGGCTTCTTTTCCCCAGATTTCTCTATACTCCTTCTTTGCACACCTTATGATAACTTCCTGCTCAATCCTGACCTCAAAATGACTAGTTTCTTACTCCTTTGGTTGCTTTTTTCGACTCAATCCTAACCTACTTCATTATAATCCACAACGAGTAAAAAAAACCTTTCCAACAACCATTGGTTTCAAGCCTAAGGGTGCGGTAGGATGAAAAAAATCTTGACCCTTCATCCGGTTACTTTTATTCATTCATATTCTACCTAAGGGTTCAAGAGAATAGTTATGAGTTTAAAGTAGTCAGCTCGACTCACCTTCGGATCTTCACTCAGTCAAAAGCCGGGGCCTTGACTCGCCAAACTTGCATCTTCGAGGTTTCAACCGTCATGCACTTCCCTTCTCGTCGGTCATAATCTTTCGAGAGTGCCTTATCCTGGTTTTCTATAGAAACTTTCTGAGCTCTCTTCCTAGCATGCCTCTCTCTTTCCTTGTGTGCTAGGTCATCCTCTGCTTCGAGATTTAATCTTTATGCCCAAGGATACCATATTTTCCACTTTAAGCTTTAATCTTCACTACGCAATACGGAAGGACTAGCTTCCGTGAGCGTCTGGCTATGGCCCTTTTCTTCACTCTCTCTAAGAATTAATCACATGAATTCTTGCTCATAGGTTTCCACTAAAACCTCTTGTTGCCAATGCCCTTCCTTCTCTATTTCCATGATTTCCACTTTTCCTGAACCATAAGTCATCTTGCAACTTTCCGGCCAATTATCTAAGGGCTCTAGGATTTTCATTGATACGACATCATTGTTCAATCTAAAGTGATCTCCCCGCTATCGAAGTCCATGATTGCACTGTTGGTCGCTAAGAACGGTCTTCCTCATACAACAAGGGCCCTCGGATTCTCAGGTACGCCTAAAACCGTGAAATTTATTGGAAATGAGAATTCTCCTACCTTAATCGTACATTCCTTTAGCAGGCCGGTAGGCATATCTCGGGTTCAATCGATAAAGGTCATGGACCGTGTTTGATCTATGACAACCGGAAGCTTAATCTTTTGGCAAATGGATAGAGGAAGAATGTTACAACTTGCACCGGAATCACAAAGACCTAAACCTACAGATATACCATGGATAGAGATTTGGAGTCGAAATGTTCTAGGGTCTTCTAACTTTTCTACTGTATCAGAGTCAGTGTAATCCTCAGACTCCGAGAACATACTGTCCGGTTCCTCCTCTGGATCATCGGAGTCGTAATCGGACGAAAGATCAATTAACTCGATAGGAAACGTACCTGGTCGATAAGTCTTATACTCCTTTAGGTTTTCCTCGGCTTCCTATTCAAGCTTTTCAGTCTCCTCATCCACACGCTTCTTATCAGCTTCATATTGCTCTTTGGCTTTTGATCCAGGATACATAGAGATTGTATTAATGTTCAACACAGTACGAGGCATTGCGTTTGACTCATCTAGCCTTAATCGCTCTTGATTGAATGAATTTCCGAAGTGTCCTGATACTCCTATAAAGGAGACAAAATAAAACAAAGAAAATATTAGTAACTCCTGCTTCAATTGGGGATGAACCCAACTTTTACGTACCTACAAACTAAAATCAACTGGGAATAACACAAAAAACAAAGGCTGTTCAGAATTTGATTTTCTGGGCCTCGGTAAACCGGGGGTAAGCCACGGTAAACCGGACCTAGAATTTCTTATTCTCACAGATTAACCGGTTCAGGTTTGATCCAGGACGACTCAAGACTCAAAAGAAAATAAAATAAAATAAAAATAACTTCTTAATCAGAATTAAAATGTTTATCCTTGAAATTGGCCATTGTCCCCGGAAACAGCGCCAAAAATCTTGATCGCCTGTAAGTCACTCGATATTACTAGCAAGAATACTAGGTACATTGTAGTATAGTATGTTAGGAAATCACTAGTTTAACGCAGCGGAATTTAAAATTTGATTTCCTTTTCTAGATCGTTCTTCGTTTAATGCAATAAACACGTTAAGTAGTTTGACGGTTATACCTTAGATGATCTATAAGATCGTCGCTTTGACCGCCAACGGAGAGTAGTTCAATGCGCAAGCCGTCCACGCGTCCGGCCTCTATCTCTAATCCACACGAACCCCTTGCCGGAATCCTCCTAGGATTGCTATCAGAAAAACTCTGGCTGCTTGACCGGACCTTTTCTTCCCTCACAAACTCACTATGGAAGGCTCTCTATTTTACACAAGAATTATGAACCCTTGCAATTGTGATGTACAAAAGAGCTTGACACCCACTTTCTTTTTATAGAGGAGGTGGCGCCCCATATGATGTGTGGAGGAGAAGAAAACCTTTTTCCAATAAAATAAGGAAAATCAACTAGATTGATTTATCTCTTTAATTATAATTTATTTTGCCAATATCTTATATTGATTATAATTATCTTATTACCATAAATCTATTTTCAAAATCAATTAATATCTTATATTAATATTATGACAATCTTTATTAATTAAAGTGCACAATCCAAGTGTATCTCATACACTTAAAAGTGGCGCCCCATTAGTCAACAAATTGAGTTCCGGAATATTCTTTAATTAATATAATTTGTATATAATTAATATCTTGCATTTTATTTATTTATAATAAATAAATATCACCATATTAATTTACCACTATAACCTTTATAGTCTAGAGATAAACTTTCCTTATTTGGTTATCAACTATAACCGCATTTTAATCTGACTCGATGTTCATATGTGTGTGACCCGATAGGCTTCCGAATATGTTGGCCGTAGACACAAAGTGCAATTTACTAAAATGCCCTTCATACCTAACGATCACGGGATAGCGTCTAGCAACACACCGTGACCCCCAATTATCGGAAGAGTCAAAAGCAATGACTACTACCTTTCATGTGAAGCAGTTACCGTGTAACTTACAATCCTATCGCTGTAATAATATCCATACGATCGTATCTCGAGTGTCAATACATTGACGATCGTATCTTATAACCTGGATATCACGCTCTCTCGGAATAACACATTTACTCCCACTTTGCAAAGATTCTCGAGAGCTAGACATTCCTTATAAGAAGGCCATTTCGGATATTCGATCCCAATCATAGGATACGCGATTCCCGGACGACCAATCTTGACAATCCACACCGTGATGCCATGAAGACTCCGGTCAAAAGGATAATTACACAACCGCCACATAGTGTGACACTTAATGTAAGTGGGTCAGTCTAACGTACGCATTCTCTAATACACGTCCACGTACAGTCCAAGTGTCTCTACACTTCGATAGACGAGATCTATCCCTATCTTCTAAAAGATAGAAGACATCCAATACGTGCTAGTCTGATTATACTATCAATGTCCCATTTGATAATACATAAGACTAGAGACATTTAAGTACCAACCTTTTTTTATAGTGATTAGAGATCTCATCAACTATAATCACTATCATGGTTTCTCTATCACAGATTGATACTAGGGACGTTACTATATATACACAACAAATAATATGAAGATAAACAATATATATAATAACATAAGTGCTTTTATTAATCATAATAAAGTTATTACATGAACTAAATAGACTGTAAACGACCCGACCTGGTCGGATCCGGTCCAACCCGATTGGGTTTAGGACACCTTTCCAATAATCTCCCACTTGGCCTAAAGCCAATCACCCATATGCCTAAGCCCGTGCAAGTGAACATGTTTCTCATGCTTAGCTTGAGACAATGCCTTGGTTAACGGATCAGCTATGTTATCATCCGTGTGGACTTTCTCTATCTTTACATCTCCTCTATCTACTATCTCTCTAATCAAGTGATAGCGCCGTAGCACATGTTTGGACTTCGATGAGACCTTGATTCCTTTGATCGAGATATCGCTCCATTATTATCACGGTACGAGGCACTTGGACCTTCAATGGAGGGAACCACACCAAGTTCGGTAATGAACTTCTTCATCCAAATCGCTTCCTTTGCCGCCTCCGAGGCTGCTATGTATTCGGCTTCCGTTGTAGAGTCCGCGGTAGTCTCCTCGCTTGGAACTCTTCCACTCACTTTGCTCCGCCGTTAAGCGTGAAAAAAAATCCGGTTGTGACTTAAAGTCATCCTTGTCAGTTTGGAAACTGGCATCTGTGTAACATCGTAATACTAAATCATCATTCCCGAAAATCAGGAACATATCCCTAGTACGTCTCAAGTACTTGAGGATATTCTTGACAGCTATCCAGTGACCATCACCTGGATTGGACTGGTACCTACTAATCATACTAAGAGGGTACGAGACATCCGGTCTTGTGCATAACATGGCATACATGATAGACCCGATTGCCGAAGCATAAGGGACTTTACTCATTTGTGCCCTTTCCTCCTCTGTCTTGGGACTCATTCCCTTCGACAGGTAGACCCCATGTGACATGGGAAGCAATCCTTTCTTGGACTGCTCCATGCTGAATCTCTTCAGCATCTTGTCTATATAGGTGGATTGCGACAGACCAAGCAACCTTTTAGATCTATCTCTATAGATCTTTATTCCTAGAATATAGGCTGCATCACCCAAGTCCTTCAGTGAGAAGTTCTTGGATAACCAAGCTTTGACTGATTGTAACATAGGCACATCATTCCCTATGAGCAATATGTCATCTACATAAAGCACTAAGAACACAATGGCACTCCCACTAACCTTCTTGTAAACACAGGGCTCATCTTCGCTTTTGATGAAATCAAACTGTTTGATTATCTCATCAAAGTGAAGATTCCAACTCCGAGAAGCTTGCTTTAATCCATAAATGGATCTTTGCAGTTTACACACCATCCTGGCGTCATTGGCTGTGAAACCCTTAGGCTGTGTCATATACACTTCCTCAGACAGGTTCCCGTTAAGGAAAGGTTGTTTTCACATCCATCTGCCAGATTTCGTAATCATGGTATGCTGCAATAGCGAGCAAAATTCTAATGGATTTTAACATGGCAACAGGCGAAAAGGTTTCATCATAGTCAACTCCTTGTCTTTGCTTATAAACTTTTGCCACTAACATAGCCTTGTAGGTAGTCACGTTGCCGTCCATGTCAGTCTTTCTCTTAAAGACCCATTTACAACCTATGGGAACTATTCCCTCAGGTGGATCAACTAAGCTCCAAACTTGGTTGTCTTTCATGGATTCCATTTCAGAATTCATGGCTTCCAGCCATTTCTCTTTGTCATGCCTTAATAGCACTTCCTCATAAGTTCTAGGGTCCTCACCTTCCATGAGATACACGCACGTGTACCTTTCAGGTTCACGGCGTTCCCTGGTGGATCTTCGAGGTGCTAGTGTGTCTACGGTAGAGGGTGGCCCCACATCTGCATGCGGTGCCTTCTCTACTTCCATCAACGGACTGTTATCCGTAAGTGGTTCTCGAATTTCTTCGAGATCAATTTTACTCCCACTGACCCTATCCAGAATAAACTCTTTCTCTAGAAAGTGGCCAGTTCTGGCAACAAACACCTTTTGTTCCTTAGGATGGTAAAATTGGTATCCTCTAGTTTCTCTAGGATAACCCACAAATAGACATTTGTCGGATCTGGCCTCTAATTTGTCAGGCATCATCCGCTTCACATAAGTTGGACAACCCCAAGGTTTAAGATATGCCAGATTTGGTTTCTTCTTGCCCCATACCTCATATGGTGTAGAATCAACCGTCTTTGATGGAACTCGGTTTAGTGTATAGGATGCGGTTTCTACGAGCATACCCCCAAAATGATTTTGGGAGAATTGCATAGCTCATCATGGATCGCACCATGTCTAACAAGGTGCGGTTCCTCCTCTCAGACACGCCATTCATTTGTGGCGTCCCGGGAGGGGTCCATTCAGGTAGAATCCCATTCTCCTTCAGATAGTCTTGAAACTCTCCATCTAGGTATTCTCCACCTCGATCAGATCCAAGTGTTTTGATTTCTCTACCTAGCTAGTTGTTTCTCCACCTCACTTCTGAACTCTTTGAACTTTTCAAAGGCTTCAGACTTATACTTCATCAAGTATATGTAACCATAGCGAGAATGGTCATCAGTGAAAGTGATAAAATAAGAGTATCCTCCTTTGGCTTGAATTGACATTGGGCCACACACATCAGTATGTATGAGCTCAAGCAATTCATTGGATCTTATCCATTTGCCACTGAAAGGTGACTTTGTCATCTTGCCAAGTAAACAAGCTTCGCATGTATCAAATGATTCGTAATCGAATTGATCCAACATTCCATCTTTATGGAGTTTGGAAATGCGATTCTTATTTATATGGCCAAGTCTACAATGCCATAAGTAGGATTCATTCAAGTCATTTGTTTTGGCTTTCTTGATATTTTTATTAAGTACGTCAACATTCATATCTAATATGTAGAGACCATTGCTAAGTATGCCAATACCATAAAAGATTCCATCACGTGAAAAAGAACAACATTTATTCTCAAACGTAAAAGAAAATCCATCAACATCTAATGCAGAAATAGAAATAATGCTCTTCGTAAGAGCAGGAACAAAATAATAGTTATTGAGTTCTAGTACTAGCCCACTGGGCAATGAAAGAAAATAAACTCCTACGGCCAGCGCAGCAACACTTGCCCCATTTCCAACGCGTAGGTCCACCTCTCCTTTCCTCAGATTTCTAGTTCTTCTTAGTGCCTGCATATTCGTACAAATATGAGAACCACAACCGATATCTAATACCCGGTGGTTAGACTTAGAAGAAGTAATGTTGATCTCAATCATAAATATACACGAAGTCGAAGCATCGAATGCTTCTTCTTGGTACTCAAGAAGCCCTTGCGGTTTCTCCTCCAATGTCCGGTCTCACCGCAATGGAAGCAAGCATCCTTGGATTTGTCTTTTGCTATCTTAGGCGTTGGCTTAGGTGCGGCCTTCGCCTTCTTGGACTTTTTTCTCGGGCTTTTGCCTTGCCCTTGCTTGAAGTGACCGGCAACACTTGCTTTCCCTTCCCCACGGTGCCCTCGGCAGTCTTCAACATGTTCAATAACTCCGCAAGGGAGCAATCTATCTTGTTCATGTGATAGTTCATCACGAACTGCGAGAATGAGTCAGGTAGAGATTGCAGAATCAAGTCAATACTCAACTCTCGTTCCAACTTGTGGCCCAGCTTCCTAAGCCTCTCTATGTATCCGATCATCTTTAGCACGTGTGACCCCACAGCTGTCCCAGATGCCATCTTACAGCTAAACAGGGCCTTCGAGACCTCGTACCTCTCAGTTCGTAACTGAGAAGCATAAAGTTCCTTCAGGTGGACCATGATAGAGTAGGCGTCCATAGACTCATGTTGTTTCGCGGTTCCGGTGTCATAGAAGCAAGCATGATGCATGTAGCATCGATCTTGTCGAACGTGCTTGTTGTACTTCTCGACAACATCTGCAGCCGAACCCTCAGCGGGCTTTTCCGGTAGGGCCTCATCCAAGACATAGCCAATCTTCTCGTGCCTCAAAACGATTTTGAGGTTTCTTTCCCAATCGAGAAAATTAGTTTCGTCAAGCTTGTTTTCGATGATAAAACGAAGGTTCAATTTGTTTGACATTTTCTACAACAATAAATAAAGATAGAATAAGTAAAAGCTCATGTATAAAAACCCTATATTTGCACTTAAAATTTTATAAGGTTTTACTCCCACTAGCCAACTATTCCCAATTGGCTTTCAAGAATGTAAGTAATTCTTTAGTGGATGGAATCCTATCTAGTTGACTCGATCCCCGACGTGGGCCGATCGACCGGGTCAATTTCGAAGGTGGGTACTAATTACCGATCGAATCTTATTCGATTTCCATTGGTCGACTAGTCAACTCTTTGACAATTCACATCTCTATGTGATAGCCACCCTTTGTCTCTAAAATCAGGCGGTCCTGACGTGGGCCAATCACCGCAAGATTCTTAGTCGAGTCGTGACCCAAATATTCATGAGATCTCATAACGATCATATCTCGAAAATGATGATATACCCGTGGTAGGTCAACTCCCGACGTGGGCCGATCAGTTGGATCCGAACAAAGGCTCTTCACTGTCATTATAATATTGGGAGACAATTTTGGCTCGATTTTTGGCTTGGGAATAATTTTAAATTAATTCACTTAATTAATTTGGTTTAATTGTGGTCTCATCTACTATGTGCATATTACTACGATATCATATAAAGTAAAACATACACAACATTCCGCGCATAAAATAACCGGTATGATCATGGACTTTTCCTAGGTGCGGTTTCGAATACAAACTGACGAAACCGCGGGTCACAAACTAATGGTATCTGCAACCGCCAATAGGATCTTTATTGCTGTACGCCAATGGGTTCTTTATCTCTTCTTGGTCTTTAACTTCTTGCTCCATTCTTGTTACATAATAAATAATTACACCGGCCGCACACGGGGGGGGGGGGACCTAACGGGAATGGGATAATTGCAAAAAGTAAACTAGGTCACGTTCTTCATAACGGCCTAGGACAATTTTTTTTTCTTTCAAAAACCAGCTTAAAGAAAACATTCCCATCTATCCTATTGGTCGAGTCCATGATCAATCGGGGTCCATATAATCACATTATATCTACACATCTAATCCATACAATTTTATCTTATGAAAAAGATTAAATTCTAATTTTAACTACTCATGCGTCTTTATTTTATCACATCAAATAATTAAATAACTTTTAATTAATTATATGACTTAATCAAAAATTAAAATTAACATTTAATTTTAAATCGATTTTAATTTTAATCAAATTTGAACCATTCAAAATAAAATTAAAATTACTAAGTCTCCTATTTGTTTCCTTTCCAAAATAAATTTAGCTTAGGCCTGGCCATTTTCCAAAATCAAAATTTTGGAAGTGGCCTAGCTGGCCTTTCTGAAATCAAATATTTGAAAAGGCTAGGCTTTACAAATCAAATATTTGAAAAGGCCAAATTATTTTAGTCTAGGCCTGGCCATTTCCAAATCAAATATTTGGAAAGGCCAAATTATTTTAAATCTATTTGGAAAGGCCTGGCCATTCCAATCAAAATTTGGAAAAATTTTTGGTTTAAGTGGCCTTTTCAAAATCAAAATTTTGGAAGTGGCTATTCCAAATCAAATATTTGAAAAGGGCCTAGGCCTATTCCAAATCAAAATTTGGAAAGGCCAATATGCCATATGGTTTTCCAATGGTCCAAACCATTTGAACCATTGGTTAGCCATATGACACAACTAAACAAATGAGATATCTATGCACAATAAAATATCACAAAACTAAAAGGGTTGATCTCCCCTATTGGAAGAGGACAGCCGACATGCGGCAACCCTAGGGTTACCACCGACGCCGCAGAGGGAGGGGGGCGCCGCCAGTCGGCCGACCCCCCATGAACCTTTTTTTTTCAACGTTTCGTGATTTAAATCTTGCATCTATCGATTAAATACTACTCAATTAAATTATGCTTATTGCTTAAGCTCGAAGTCTATCTCTGATACCACTGTTAGGAAATCACTAGTTTAACGCAGCGGAATTTAAAATTTGATTTCCTTTTCTAGATCGTTCTTCGTTTAATGCAATAAACACGTTAAGTAGTTTGACGGTAATACCTTAGATGATCTATAAGATCGTCGCTTTGACCGCCAACGGAGAGTAGTTCAATGCGCAAGCCGTCCACGCGTCCGGCCTCTATCGCTACTTCACACGAACCCCTTGCCGGAATCCTCATAGGATTGCTATCAGAAAAACTCCGGCTGCTAGACCGGACCTTTTCTTCCCTCACAAACTCACTATGGAAGGCTCTCTATTTTACACAAGAATTATGAACCCTTGCAATTGTGATGTACAAAAGAGCTTGACACCCACTTCCTTTTTATAGAGGAGGTGGCGCCCCATATGATGTGTGGAGGAGAAGAAAACCTTTTTCCAATAAAATAAGGAAAATCAACTAGATTGATTTATCTCTTTAATTATAATTTATTTTGCCAATATCTTATAATGATTATAATTATCTTATTACCATAAATCTATTTTCAAAATCAATTAATATCTTATATTAATATTATGGCAATCTTTATTAATTAAAGTGCACAATCCAAGTGTATCTCATACACTTAAAAGTGGCGCCCCATTAGTCAACAAATTGACTTCCGGAATATTCTTTAATTAATATAAATTGTACATAATTAATATCTTGCATTTTATTTATTCATAATAAATAAATATCACCATATTAATTTACCACTATAACCTTTATAGTCTAGAGATAAACTTTCCTTATTTGGTTATCAACTATAACCGCATTTTAATCCGACTCGATGTTCATATGTGTGTGACCCGATCGGCTTCCGAATATGTTGGCCGTAGACACAAAGTGTAATTTACTAAAATGCCCTTCATACCTAACGATCACGGGATAGCGTCTAGCAACACACCGTGACCCCCAATTATCGGAAGAGTCAAAAGCAATGACTACTACCTTTCATGTGAAGCAGTTACCGTGTAACTTACAATCCTATCGCTGTAATAATATCCATACGATCGTATCTCGAGTGTCAATACATTGACGATCGTATCTTATAATCTGGATATCACGCTCTCTCGGAATAACACATTTACTCCCACTTTGCAAAGATTCTCGAGAGCTAGACATTCCTTATAAGAAGGCCATTTCGGATATTCGATCCCAATCATAGGATACGCGATTCCCGGACGACCAATCATGTATACTCCGCATGCTTCAATATCATACACAATCACTACCGCATGATCGCCCCGTGGTTAGGAGAAATCTCAATAGTCTCAAAGTATGACAATCCACACCGTGATGCCATGAAGACTCCGGTCAAAAGGATAATTACACAACCGCCACATAGTGTGACACTTAATGTAAGTGGGTCAGTCTAACGTACGCATTCTCTAATACACGTCCACGTACAGTCCAAGTGTCTCTACACTTCGATAGACGAGATCTATCCTATCTTCTAAAAGATAGAAGACATCCAATACGTGCTAGTCTGATTATACTATCAATGTCCCATTTGATAATACATAAGACTAGAGACATTTAAGTACCAACCTTTGTTATAGTGATTAGAGATCTCATCAACCATAATCACTATCATGGTTTCTCTATCACAGATTGATACTAGGGACGTTACTATATATACACAACAAATAATATGAAGATAAACAATATATATAATAACATAAGTGCTTTTATTAATCATAATAAAGTTATTACATGAACTAAATAGACTGTAAACGACCCGACCTGGTCGGATCCGGTCCAACCCGATTGGGTTTAGGACACCTTTCCAACATAGTAAGGGCGAATCAAGGTCGATCCTACAGAGAAAATGCAACTTTGAGTATAAAGGATCATAACCTAGCTAAGAAGCGACATATATGGTATATGACCAACAATAAACATGAAAGAAACTCGGTATTCCTCCCTCTCTTCCCACCGATCTACTAACTTGGATTAGTTAATCTTTATGATTACTTCCCCACATAATTTCCTTAAATTGATCGAACGAGCATTTAATTTAGTTTTAAGCTGCGGGTGCAACTCCTAACCCTATCTACTCCAACCATGGTAGTAGACAATCTATACGCAAGCTACCCTCCTAAATTGGTCCGTAATAGCTCATATGCATAAAGAACTAGAATTGCCGATATCGAGCGCTAACTCATACCGCTAACCCGCCTAGATAGCTGTCGACACTGATCAGCACGTTCCTATGGTCCATCAAGACTATGTCCAAACTAACATTTCACAATCAGTACTTCATGTTAATTTACGAATACAATAAGCAGATTGGCCAGATCAAACCTAGTGTTAATTAAACATGTCGATCAACGTAGCTGACACGAATCCTCCATATTAAGTTTCCTAAATTTTGCCTCGGTAAACCGGTATAAACTGCCGGTTTACCGGGGGCGGCTTTTCTTATTTCTGGATCTACATTGCTCAATTACGATTAATCTAATTTAATCATGGGGTCGTTAAACATGCAGATTAACTAAAACACATAAATACAAACAAATCTACCATATTGAAGACAAAAAGGAATATCCAAAGCTTCATGCATTCAACGATGGAGATCCAGCTCGATCCACTCAAGCTAGAGATGGTGATGAAGGGAAGGAAACAAGAAATAGCTCCTCAAAAGCTTAGAAAAACTTTATTTCATCAAATTGTATGATGTATATAATAGAATATGCAAAACTTGTGTAAACTTCAGCTAATATGGCTTTATATAGATACAATAGCCGACTTGTGACTCATAGAAACCCTAACCGACCTAGTCAGTGCGGCAGATTCAATTTCGTGTCTCACAAGGCTCTCGGTTTACCAGACCTAGCCCACGGTAAACCGGGCTAACTTTTTTCTTTTTCTTCAGCAGATCTCTTCTTGGACTTCTTTTACTTGGCCCAACATGCTTCCTTTGATCCAGATCCGTTCTCCAATGATCCAGATTCGGTACATCCTGTAAAACACGTAAAACGAGGCAAAACAGTACCAAACCTTTGGGAAAATAACACAAATGTAGAATTACGAACCTAGAAACATACACATAGCATTTAACACATATTCCATGGAATAACGAGCCTATATATCCTCTCTTTGAGCAGAATTCAAGGTGAATAAAGGTATAATTAATGGTACTATTTAGGGCGTTATCATTTTCCTTGTGGCAAAGGAACAACTTCCCATGTCTGTGTTTGTTGAAGGGCATTGATCTCATTTTGCATTGCCTTTCTCCATTCCTCATCTTTTACTGCTTCATTGTTTGATTTTGGTTTTGTTAAAACTTGTGTATTCAAAATAGAAGACTGATAAGTAGCAGATAAATGCTGCAAGGAATCCACTTTATCTATTGTGTGTGGAGAAGTGCTCTTGTGTGCAATATTACAGTGATAATCCTTAAGGTAAGAAGGTGCTACTTTTTTCCTTGTGGATTTTCTAGTTTGCTGTATATCATCATGAACTTGATCTACATAATCTATATTTTGAAGAAGATCTGGTTGGATCAGATCATTCTCAGGATCACTATGTTGAGCATTCTCAAAATCATTGTGTATAGATTCTTGTTAAGAATCAAAATGAGTTGGTCCGGGTGATTCACTATATGCACTTTTAATGGTATTGGATGTGCACTTGGCTGTGCAAGATTAGTATCAAACCAAGGTGTGTTCTGATCAAAAGGAACTGGTAAAGACAAATGAGAGATGTCACCTGATTAAAGAGATGTGTCTTTGTAAAGAAAACACAACTCATGGAAAACCACATCCCTAGCTGTGAAAATCTGCTTATTATTGAGATTTAATAGGTAGTACCCCTTTATATTTGGTACACTCCCTAAATAAACAGATTTGATGCCTTTAGAAGCAAACTTATTATTGTCATGATGCAAATCATAAGCAAAATTTAATCCACCAATCACCTTCACATTGTCATAGTTTGGTTTGTCATGAAACAACAATTCAAAAAGAGTCTTGTTATTCAACAAAGGAGTTGGAGTATTGTTAATCAGGTTTCCTGCATGTATAATAAAATACGACCAATAAACAAGAGGTAAACTAGATTGAAACCTCAAACTTCTTGCCACATTCAGAATGTGTTGGTGTTTTCTTTCCACCACTCCATTCTTTTGTGGTTCTTTAACAGCAGAAGTTTGATGTAACACGCCCCTAGCTACATAAAACTCAGGCATTGAATACTCTAAACCATTATCAGATCTGAGAACTTTAATATTGGCATTAAACTGAGTTTTGATCACGTTACAAAACTGAGGGATCAAAGTTCTAACTTCACTTTTGGCTTTCATCATGAAAATCCAAAAATCTACTAAAGTCATCTATTACCGTCAGGAAATATCCATGACCATGCACACCCCCAATATAAAAGGCCCCCAAATATCCATATGAACTATCAAACAAAGCCTTAGAAACAGAATGACTAGCAGGAAAACCGAGTCTTTTTTGTTTTGCTAAAGTACATATTTCACATATATGATTCTCAGGTAGTGAAACTTGTTCATGTGCTTGTTTAAGTGCATTGAGCCACTGATCAGAAGGATGCCCCATCCCATAATGCCATAACAGTTCAAAGACTCCAGCAGTTTGAATGTGATTAACAGAAAAAGTATAACATGATGAATAAGCTTTCAGAATATTAAGGCCTTTGACTAAATCAGCTTAACCAATCCTCTTTCGAGAGATCAAGTCTTGTATCATACAAGAAGAAACTTAACAGTATAGGCCTTAGATCTAATCAACTTGATGATTGACATCAAATTAAAAGTAAATTCAGGTACACATAGAACATTATCAAGAATTATGTCCTTGTTCACTATAATATGACCAATGTGAGAGATTCTAGCACTTTTACCATTAGGCAATGATACAAACTAATTCTCAAGCACTTTACAATTAAGAAAAAGTGCTTTGTGAAATATGATCTGATCAGATGCACCAAAATCTACTATCAATTCAAAAAGATTAGAGTGCTTAGACTAACCTGATTCTGTACTACCAAAGTTTGTAGATAGAACAACAGAATTAACTATTGGAAAGTTATCAGATCCTCCATAAACCATAGAACCTACCTTCAGAATGTTTAGTATCTGCTGGTACTACTCACGGGTGATAGGTGGTGCTTTAACATCCGTTGAACCAGAATTTTGTGAATCTTGATCACACCAACCTTCTTGATCATTAGAAACATTGTTTACATAGGATCTGCCCCTTCCTCTACCCTTAAAATTTGGAGGAAAACCATGTTTCTTGTAGCATCTATCAATGGTATAACCAATCATTCCATAATGAGTGCATTGAGGCTTCTTATTTCCATTATTATAATTTTTTACTAAAATTTGCAGAATTCTGACATTGATTTTGGGAAGCCAATACAGCCTTTTCCACATTGTTAACCAAACTATGACTCAGAATACTTGATGAATTGGCAGATTGTGCACTAGAAGAATAATGTTGTTGCCTTTCTTGTTTCAGTGCAATAGAGAAAACATATTTGACTGAAGGAAATGGAGAAATCATTAAGACCTAGGATTTCATTGTGCCAAAACTATCATTAAGTCCCTTTAAAAACCGGATTACATGATTCCTCTCATTATGCTCTGATGGAAATAAAATTTATGTATTGATGATGATTCGTCACATACTTAGAAAGTTCATTTATAACCCATGATGATGGAGTCATAACTAACTGTTATAGTGCATAAAGAAAGAAGAAGCAAGAAATGGTCTAAAGAAATGTAAAGGATCTATCTAGAGTCTGAGCTTTGTATAGGTTGTTTCAGACAAGCATTGTAATAGATAGGAACTAGGAAAACTGCTGAGTAATAGTAAACATACTGGGTATACATTTTAAAAGAGAAGAATTGAAGAAGATAAGTTCACTGAGGGACGCGGACTCAGTTGGCTTATCTAGAAGACAGAAGAACTGTGGGACACAGACTCAGTTATTGAAGACTGAAGAACTGAGGTAACAAAGTCAGTCAGAAGACTGATTAATTCGTGACTATAAGTCAGGAATCAGGCAAGTCTATAGTGATCTGAAACTGAATTATAGATCATGTAAAGCTGAATAATCTTAAGGAAAAAGATTATTATTTACCAGGAAATGAAGAAGCTGAATGGTGTACTCTGACTTAACCAAATGAAGTCAGATGTCAAGTATACGAGGTACTCAGTTTTGAATAAAAGTAGAAAACTGAGTTAAGGCCTTGTCAAGAAAGAACTGAGAACATGGAAATGCTGAGTTAATTAATCAAAGACTGAAAACTGAGAAAGTACAGATCAAGAAAGCAATATGAAGACCGTACATATGAACATTGGCTAAACGACAAGTATAACGGCTATAAGACCTATTCGACCGTTACATTACCCCTATAAATACACAAGGAGGAGCATTTGAATAGAGCTGATCTTGGACAAGCTTTAAAAGCACATATCTAAATCCAGATCAAAAGGAGAGAGATCCAGATCTAGAAAATCAGATTCTATATATAGAAAGATGGAAGCCAATGAGAATTCCTTGAAAATTAAAAGATAGATCCAGTAACCCGTGAAGGGGGAAGAAGGCACCTTGGAGCTACAACGCCATATCCAGAAGAATCAGACAGCTCACTGAATTAATCTTTTGATTAATTCTAAACCTCACCTTTGTGTGAAAAAGGGTTGGTTGTGCATAGTTTGAGGAGAGCAACTCCACTTTCCTCATACGGTTGCAACTTGGTTACCACAGCTGTTGGTGCAGTCTGTGGTCTATGTTTGTGTTTGTGGTGAGCTGGTGAAGGAGTAATTCCACCTCCGAAGGATCAGTGTGCAGAGTGAAGGGAGCAATCTCACCATTCTTCATTATGTGTAGACAGTGAAACTATGGTGTCCTGAAGGACTGTCATTTGGCTAGGATTTTTTAACAGTTATCTCAAGATTCCAGTGATACCTCCAACACCATAGGAGAAGGGGAGATGTACGGGATTACACACCCATAACTTCCATAAACAAATCTGTGTTAATTTACTTTATGCATTTATATTTGTGCTGTGAATGTTTTTACTCATCTACTCATCTCAACACTCAGCAAACCTCAGACACTGAGTCAGCATAGAACTGATACATAGGAGATTAGGATCTTTATTAACACATATATTGCAAAAAAGGCTTGGTCTTATCCGCTGCAAGTTAGTTCAGCTCCAGCACCACCTAAGCTGAATTAGCTGACTCCAATACATGATTTAAGGGTAGGAACATAACTGAGCTGAGTCATATTAAACATCGGTTTTCTAGTTCAGTTTGAGTTTCGGAGAAACTCAATTCCTGGGGTCCAAGTCAGTTTTTGGTGACAAGTTTATTCACAGCCCTCTAGACTTGTGTTAACCTTTCCCAAGGACAAACAATTGGTATTGGAGCCGAACTTCAACTCTGAAGTAGATCCCACAGTTACAATCTTAAATACCATTTGTTGAGAACACCTTACTGTATCAGTTGTAAAAGCATTTAATTGAATCTTAATGGATACATCTAGAATTAGAAGTTGGCTTAAACATCCCCTGACTAATTGTTTGAAAAATGTTGTATCTGATTTTCAGGATCAAGTAATTGAAAGGTTCAGTGCTACAAGTTCACATACAAATCTAGAACCTCGACTCAGTGATGATGTGGATATCAATTTAAATGCATATGATGACAAATCCAGAGAAGTTCCATCACTAAGTGATCTCTCAGAAAAAGAAGAAAAAGAGCTGCTGCAAGTAACTGACGACATAGAAGATCTAATTGAGCAGAAAAAGAATGTAAATTCAAACCTTGAAGCTGTAACAAACAATCAAGAAAAGGTACATTCTTCTACTCTGTTATCACTCGCTAAACTCAGTCAAATAAACTCTAAGCTTGTCAATTTGGTGGAAAAACTCACACTTGAGTTAAATTTAAAAGATATAGAACTTGGCAGAGCAAAAGAATGCAATGAGTTTCTTGAAACTGAGGTGTCAAATCTAGCTGACAGATTAATATCAAGTAAATTTGACAAAAGCATTGATAATATCCCAACCTTACCAGTCTTGAGATTTCAAAGAATATAAATTCTAACTGTCAAGATACTGGAAGACCTAGTGGATTACAGAGAAGATAAAGATAATAAATCTAAAAGAATTCTTGTGAAATCAACTATGGTTGAGTGTAATGGTCTATCTATAAGAGAAATGAGAAAGGTTAATTCTCTCATCACAGAAACTGAAGGTTATATGTCAGTAACTAATCCAGCCGGACTCAAGAAGATATGGGTACCGAAGAAAACTTAATACTGTTTTGCAGGAAAGGTCAGTTCTTATATTGCTGAATCAACGGAAAAACTGACTTCTACACAAGAAAACTGTATCATAGCAACGAAGCTGAAAAGGCAAAACCTGATGAAGGGCAAAATAGTCAAAAGCTGAAAACTTTCCATCTACCATCTGACGCTTGGACTGACTGACAAATCACCAAAAGCCACATGTCAATCTGGGAGACTATTAAAACAGAAGAAGTAGATGCATGACCCTACAAATATTATTGATTGTGACATGACTCTCAAATAAACGGTTGAGTGTATTGAAAAACTCAGAAATACATACCGTTCTTACAATCTTGACCAATCCATCTCTTCAAGATTCCCCCAAGAACTTTTAAATTGAAAATCCATTTTAATGGAGCGATATAACATTGATGAAGGAATCACCATGAGTCTTGACGACTTCAGGCAAAAATTTTCAAACTCCACCCTATCACTCCAGATTGCAGACAAGATCAAGAAGATTCGAGGACTCAAAAATCTAATTGATACAAAGGTCAAAATTACGTGCCCAGAAAATATCAGAGATTTCTATAGAAATGCCATTATAGCCGATGATGGAAGGAGCTTCAGGACATCAGTTCAAAAGAAGAGCATTATTGTTAATGAACATCTTCTATCTCTAGTCTTTGTTTTGGATATCTATTGAGGAACTACGTCTCTTACTTTCGGAAATGAAGAAAAGGACAGACTTTGGGAAGTCACAGCAAACAACCAGGATAAGAAGAATTTCATTGGATCTATTCATCAACAAAATCAAGAATTTGCAGTTTTGACAGTTCTTCTGACCAAAAATGTCATTGGTCTCACATGGAATTTCTACACTCTTTCGACAGAGAAGCTGAAACTACTTTATGCAATTTGGTTTGAGAAGAAACTGGACTGGAACAAGTTTGTCCTCAAGGAAATGTTAAAGCAAATTTCGGATGAAGAAGCAAAAGTTCAAGGAAGGAAGGCAAATCAAGAAAAGTTTATGTTGAAAAAGGGATTTCCATATTTGGTACAAAGTATACTGAACTATTTCTCCATCTCTAGATCTACAGAAACAGAGGTATTCAAAAATCAGTGGCCAGTGGAGCAAAGAAAAAGAAAGTTATTAAAGTCAAAAGAGAAACACCATATTCTAGCTCAAGCAAAATTGAAAACCAGGATGAAAGAACAGCTAGAAGACAAAGGAGGATGATGCAGAGACATCTCACAATGACTAAAGGAAAACTAGAACAGAAGACATAATTCAAATTGAAGATAAAACCAAAGAAAGTGAACTCTCACCTGATAAGCATGAAGGATACACTGAAAAGCAGAGAGAAATTCTGGAAGATGTTGAATTCTATGCAACAGAGTATGAGAAAGAGCTGTTAAATCATAACTCCTATCTTCATGGGGTCAGTTCCCCATCTCAAGATCAAGATGCAGGCTTAGGCGAATCAGTTATGAAGGACATCCCCCATATTGCAACTAAAAAGACTCAGCGACAATTGACTGAAACTGAGAAGAAATTGAAAGGGCTAAAAATGATCATAGAGAGTCTGACGCAAACTCTACAGAAGAAGCTCTTCAACATTCATGAGTCTATCTCAACAGCACATTACTCAGGTCTGTACAGCTACTCCAACATCATCACCTTGCACAAATTATTTGAAGAAAGCTTTTGCATTTCTTCAAACAAGGGAAAGATGAAACTGAAGGTGCTGATGATGAAACTGAAGCTAAAGAAAACTTTGCTAAACTGTTGATTGAGGAACAAGACAGACAAGTGGATATTGATTTACTTGTCATTCAACAAAACGGAGAGGCAGCTGATAGTTTCATCGAGGAGACAAGAACTGAGGAAGACGAAGAAGCCTCAGTCAAAGCGATAATGAACATCAGAAAAAAGATTGAAATATATGCTAGATTGCAAGAAACGATAAAGGAAGTTGAAGATAAAGAGAAGCTAATGGATGAGGAGATCAAAGAGATTCTGATAAAACTTAAGAACCAAGAAAATGAAGAAGCAAATTGGATGATCAATAAATACTTGGATATCAAGCCTAGAGATGATGAATCAAGAGAAGAAGGAAAAGCAAGAAGGCTCCTGGAAACAAAAAGAAGCATCTTTCTTGGTGAAAAGCTGATATTTGGAAAAAGGAAAACTGTAATGACTTCATAAACTCAGTTTGTTTTGTTACAACTTTGTAATGAACTCAGCTGTTTCTAGTTTGACATTATGGTTTGTTCTGATTTCTTGCATTATTATTTTATTATTGCTTTTAGGGAGGGTTATGATACTTCATCAAAAAGGGGGAAATTGTTGGAAATAAAATTTATGTTTTGATGATAATTCGTCACATACTTAAAAAGTTCACTTATAACCCAAGATGATGGAGTCATAACTAACTGTTATAATGCATAATGAAAGAAGAAGCAAGAAATGGTCTAGAGAAATGTATATGATCTATCTAGAGCTGAGCTTTGTATAGGTTGTTTCAGACAAGCATTGTAATAGATAGGAGCTAGGCAAACTGCTGAGTAATAGTAAACAAACTGGGTATACATCTGAGAAGAACTGAAGAAGATAAGTTCGCTGAAGGACACAGACTCAGTTGGCTTATCTAGAAGACAGAAGAACTGATGAACAAAGACTCAATTATTGAAGACTGAAGAACTGAGGTAACAAACTCAGTCAGAAGACTGATTAAGTCGTGACTATAAGTCAGGAATCAGGCATGTCTGTGGTGACCTGAAACTGAATTATAGATCATGTAAAGCTGAATAATCTTAAGGAAAAAGATTATAAGTTAACAGGAAATGAAGAAGCTGAATGGTGTACTCTGACTTAACCAACTGAAGTCAGATGTCAAGTATACGAGGTACTCAGTTTTGAATAAAAGTAGAAAACTGAGTTAAGGCCTTGTCAAGAAAGAACTGAGAATATGGAAAAGCTGAGTTAATTAATCAAAGACTGAAAACTGAGAAAGTACAGATCACGAAAGAAAAATGAAGACCGTACATATGAACGTTGGCTAAACGACAAGTATAACGGCTATAAGACCTATTCGACCGTTACATTACCCCTATAATACACAGGGAGGAGCATTTGAATAGAGCATATCTTGGACAAGCTTTAAAAGCACATATCTAAATCCAGATCAAGAGGAGAGAGATCCAGATCCAGATCCAGAAAATCAGATTCTATATCTAGAAAGAGGGAAGCAAACGAGATTGCCTTGAAGATTAAAAGATAGATCCAGTAACCCGTTAAGGGGGAAGAAGGCACCTTGGAGCTACAACGCCATATCCAGAAGAATCAGACAGCTCACTGAATTAATCTTTTGATTAATTCTAAACCTAACCTTTGTGTAAAAAAAGGGTTGGTTGTGCATAGTTTGAGGAGAGCAACTCCACCTTTCCTCATACGGTTGCAACTTGGTTGCCACAGCTGTTGGTGCAGTTTGCGGACTGTGTTTGTGTTTGTGTTTGTGGTGAGCTGGTGAAGGAGTAATTCCACCTCCGAAGGATCAGTGTGCAGAGTAAAGGGAGCAATCTCACCTTTCTTCAATATGTGTAGACAGTGAAACTAGGATGTCGTGAAGGACTGTCATTAGGCTAGGATTTTGTAACAGTTATCTCAAGATTCTAGTGATACCTCCAACACCAAAGGAGAAGGGGACACGTACGAGATTACACCACCCGGAACTTCCATAAACAAATCTGTGTTAATTTACTTTATGCATTTATATTTGTGCTGTGTGTGTGTTTTTACTCATCTACTCATCTCAAAACTCAGCAAACCTCAGACACTAAGTCAGCACAGAACTGATACATAGGAGATTAGGATCTTTATTAACACATTTATTGCACAAAAGGCTTGGTCTTATCCGCTGCAAGTTAGTTCAGCTCCATCACCAGCTAAGCTGAATTAGCTGACTCCAATACATGATTTAAGGGTAGGAACAGAACAGAGCTGAGTCATATTAAACATCAGTTTGCTAGTTCAGTTTGAGTTTCGGAGAAACTCAGTTCCTAGGGTCCAAGTCAGTTTTTGGTGACAAGTTTATTCACCCCCCTCTAAACTTGTGTTAGCATTTCTTAGGGACCAATATGCTCTCTATACCATTCTTGACCACAAGCACAAGTGGGGGGAGGAGTAAGAGCCAGGAGTTGATCCCAGAGAATCATGAGCTTTGCAAAGTATTCTGTGACTGATGAATCACATTGCTTTAATGCTTGAATCTCATCCACTAAATCTGACAATCTATCTGCATCTTCACCTCTATACCTATCCTCAAGATCATCCCAAATATCTTTTGCAGTGGGATAACTCATTACACTCTGAGAAATATGCTTAGAAACCGAATTCGCCAGCCATGCTATAACCATACTATTATTCTGATGCCATAGCTTGAAATTAGGATCATTTTAACAAGCTGGTTTAACAACAGATCCATCAATGAAACCTGTCTTATTCTTTAAAGCCAAGGCATTCAACACAACAACCTTCCAACTGTGGTGTTTCATCAGGAATTTGCTGAACAAGAATAAAAGCTAGACTCTCACTTGGATGAAGTACAAGATCAGATGGAATTACAACTATTCATTATTGCTACAGAAAATTTAGGAATCAAGAACATAATAACAAGCAACTAATCAATTCAAGAAGAAACTGAAGCGGAAGACGATCAAGAACTGTTTATTGCTCTGATACCATGATAAAATCCTTGATAATTCAAGGTAAACAGAGGAAGATGAAACTAGAACATTCAGAAGAAGAAGAGAGCGGGAAAATCTTCATATGAATCCAAACTTATTCATAACTTTCACAGAACTGAAATTGATAATTACAATGTATAATTGGGAGTGTATATAGATGTTTGGAAGTGCAGGACTCGGTTGAAGTAACTGCCTCAATTGTCAGTTACACTTTCCAACTGATTCTGGAGCTAGGTGTTCGACCTATTGCTCCAGAGAGTTGGATCTTTGCTGCTGTTTCTATTGCTGTGCCTTTTGATTCAATTTGCTGATCCTGAAAATACTTCAACAAGGTAAATCACCTATTAAATAATGTCTCCTAAAATATTTTGAGTTCGTCACAAACAAATTGGGACGGATGGAATATACTCCCTTCGTCCTGCAATATAAGTATTTTTAACTTTTTTTGTGGTGTCTCAATATATAAATTCTTATCAGATTTCAATGCAAAATTTAATGTATTGTTTTCATTTTCACACGAAACAATGCAATAATATTAGTCAGTCATAGAAAACAATACAATATTTTACGTTGAAATATTAAAAAATAATTAATTTATTAAATTTTTTTAAACCGTGTGAAATTACGAAAAAGTCTTCTATTGTGGGATGGATGGAGTGTTTATTGTCAAAAGCACAAACGAAATATATTTTTTTTTTTATGGAAGAGATCAAACGGATATTTTTTTTGTTGATGTGCGACCAATAAAGTCAACCGTTGCTTTGGATTTGATTTTATTTTTTTTTATCTGTACTCAAATTAAATGGAAGGATGGAAGAAAGGACGAACGGAATTTTTTTTGGTATTGTTAGCTTTCACTGCGTCAGACCGGAAAAAAAAAAAAAACCAAAAACGAAAACAAAAAGAAAAAATAAAATTAATACCAGGCTACCCGCTACCGGCTGTCACGGTTGATGAAGACAGAGCTATATTGGGAAAAGCTTTGCCAGTCAACTCCCTTCCAACAGTATAAATTTTTTATTTTTTATTATTATTATTATTTTTGTTTAAAGCCTTCGGTATCTGAAATCCGCTGGTCCGACTAATTCGGAGTTCAGTCCAGATCGTGTCTGTAGAGTCTGACTCTTACTTAGGGATAATGCGAGCAAGAGCTCTTTCAACATGAAGCCTTAGAGGAGAATCAAATCGATGGATCTTTCAACAGTATAAATCTTTTAGTAAAGCTTTAAGAAAAAAAATAAATCCCCGATTGCAGATCCCCTGGGCGCGATAAGTCAATGCTCAGCCGGAGTCAACGCTGACTGTCATTTCTCTAATTAAGATTATCAAAGTGGAATAATATGCTAGATATATTTTTTCATAAGATTATATATTTTATTATCGTATGCATTTAACAAAATTGGGTGTGAAGTGATGCGATTCAGATACATGAATCTACGAAGTGATGCGATTCGGATTCATGAATCTGCGAAGTGATGCGAATCGAATTCATGCACGTGTGAAGTGATGCAATCGAATTCATGTATCTATGAAGTGGTTTAGCTCATCGTCTGGATGCATGAATCTCTGAGCGGATATGACCAATACATTTTTGTCCTATAAATACGACTCAATACATACATGACAATAAACAATATTCATTTTTTAAAGCATCATTACAACTATTTTTTGAGTGTTCTCTGGTTTGATCAAACTAGTCACTGTTTGAATCGAACATCTCCATTGTATCCTGAGAGAGATTTTCATATAAACCCCAAGTGACTTTGTAGGGGAGAAACAACTCTTAAAAGACAACGCAAATCGCATGCCTTGGAGTATTGTTTTGTCGGTCCTTTACCCTAAGTATTAACTTTTTCCCAACACTTTTAACAGATGTCTTCGATTAAGGATTTGACATTGAATGACTCTGTCGCACCATCGATCTAAGTCATGAATCAGGACTTGATTCGTCTTGATCAATTTGATGGGCACAATTTTACTCGCTGGCAAGAAAAAGTTTTGTTTTTCTTGACACCGATCAAATTGTCATACATTTTGAGTGATGAACTTGCCCAATTCCAAAAGAAAATGAGGATGATCCTAATGAACGCAAGAAGGAATTGCAGGATCTGAAGCAAAACCGAAAGGATGACGATTTCTTGTGTAGGGGACACATTCTGAATGCGTTGTCAGATTCAGTATACTATAGAAATAAGACAATCGAGACAATAAAAGAGTTATGGGTGGCGCAGGACAATAAATACCGCATCTATTAGGCAAGTATTCCGAAATTCTTGATTAATATTACAATTTCAAAATGACAGATGGTAAGTGTGTTCTTACCCAAGTTCATGAATTATAATATATTGTTGTTAATCCTAAAAATGTTGAGATTACCTTTGTTTATGTTGTTGATTCCTTGTCTTTGTGGATTGCTAGATTAAGACACGTAAACCACAAGTCTATCAAAAACATGCACAACCTAGGCATTATTTCGAAATGCACATACGATAATGTTGACAAATTTGATATATGCGTTCAAGGAAAAATGACATGTAAACAACATAATGGACAGCGCACAACTGAATTACTTGGTCTTATACACTCAGATGTTTCTGATTTGCATAGGAAAGTTTACGAGGAGGACATAAGTATTTTGTGATATTTATAGATGATTTCACAAAATTTGTTTATGTATATTTGCTAAAAAGTAAAAACAAAGTGTTATGTAAATTCCTAATTTTGGAAGAAGAAGTCGAAAATCAATTGAACCAGAATATTAAGGTCTTATGTTCTGACAGAGGTGGAGAATACCAAGTTACATAATTAATAAAATTTTGTGAATAAAATGGTATTGTCCATGAGTTTACTCCACCGTATTCACCAGAATCGAATGGAGTGGCAGAACCGAAAAACCGAACCTTAATAGATATGGTAAATTGCATTCTAATTAGTTCTGGTTTATCTGATCAATAGTGGGGTGAAACACTTTTAAGCGCACGTAATATTCTTAATAGGATTCCAAAGAAAAAAGATTAGTATAACCCCTTATGATTTGTGGTTTGATCGAAAACCTAATATTAGTCGTCCAAAGGTTTGGGGATGTCTTGCTTACGTAAGAAAACCAAAAGCTGAGATTACAAAGTTAAGTAGTAAAACATATGTGTTTTTATAGGTTATGCAAAGAATAATACTGCTCATAGATTTCTAAAATTAGAATCTTATGAAATTCTCGAATCAAATGATACTGAATTTTTTTGAACATTTGTATAAGTCGTCTTCTATGAAATATGGAAATAATGGTGTTCCTAGCATTGCCAAGAGAATTCATGATGAATCTCTTGATGATACATCGGTGGAACCACAATCAGATTTAGAATCAAGGATAAGTAAAAGACACAGGACAGAAAAATCCTTTGGTCTTGAAATTGTGACATATTTACTGAATGTTGATGTAATTAATATTACACACCAAACCAAGTTAATGATCAATGATGAAAGTGATCCTATCACATATTCAGAAGTCATTTCATCACGTGATGCTGGTTTTTTTTGGAAAGAAGCCATCAATGATGAAATGAGATCGATCCTGTCAAATAAGACATGGAAATTAGTAGATTTACCTCGTGGTTCTAAACCAATCGGTTGTAAATGGATCTTCAAAATGAAGTAAAACACAGTTGGTTCCATTAACAAATACAAAGCCCGCCTTGTGAATAAAGGCTTTAAGCAGCATCATAGCATAGATTATTTTAATACATATGCTCTAGTGACACGGATATCAACTATCTATGTGTTGTTATCTCTTGCCTCGATTCACAATTTAGCTGTGCATCAAATGGATGTGAAAACGTCTTTTCTAAATGGTGATTTGGAGGAAGAAGTATATATGGAGCATCCTGAGGGTTTTGTTTCACCAGGACAAGAAAAGAAGGTTTGCAAATTGATCAAATCTCTTTATGGTCTGAAGAAAACTCCTATGCAATGGCATGAAAAGTTCAATAAAGTAATGCTGGAAAACGTATTCAGAGTTAATAAAGTTGATAAGTGTATCTACTCTACATATAGAAATGGTGTATGCATTATGGTTTGCCTATATATGGATGATATGCTCATCTTTTGTCCAAATTTGGAATCCATAAATGAGACCAAGCAATTATTGGATTCTAACTTTGATATGAAGGATTTGGGGGAAGCGAACGTGATCTTAGGGATCAAAATAATAAGGAAAGGTTGATTTATATCATTAAATGAATCTCATTATACAGAAAATATCCTTAAAAATGTATGGTCATATGGACCATAAGCATGCATCTACACCTATGGATCCTAGTATCAAGTTAATGAAAAATACCGGTAGATGCCATGACCAATTACAATATGCAAGTGTGATAGGAAGTCTTTTGATGATATGCATTGCACAAGACTCGATATTGCATAAGCAGTAGGTATATTATGTTGTTTCACCAGTAATCCAGGAAAAGAACATTAGAATGAGATTTCTAGACTTTTGAGATACTTGAAAGGAACAAATGATTAAGGATTACATTATTGTGGGTTTCCTGCTATACTTGAAGGGTACAATGCTGCAAGTTGGAATAACATAGAATTGAATTCTAAGTCCACCAATGGATTGATTTTACCTTAGGAGGTGAAACCGTATCTTGGTGTTCGAAGAAACAAACTTGTGTTTCAGATTCGACTATGTTAACAGAATTTATTACATTAGCAGCTGCAAGTAAAGAAGCGGAATGGCTGAGAAATTTATTGATTGATATTCCTTTGTGGGAAAAGCCATCTCCAGCAGTAATGATACATTGTGATAAAAAATCTACTTTGTCTTTAGTATCAAGTAAAACTTTCAATGGAAATCAACGACATCTTAGTCTTAGACATCAGTCTCTTCGTGGATTACTTAAGAAATGAGTAATCTCTGTTGACTATGTACAATCAAAGAATAACCTGGCTGATCCTTTGACGAAAGGACTGGCTATAGAGTTAATTGTGAAAACAACGAAAGGAGTGGGATTAAGGTCTATGAAACATTAGTAAGAATTGATTGGAACCATAATTATGTTTTGAAATATAAGCAAAGTTCAAAGGGTACAAACAAGTTAAAGTCTAACTAGAATGAGGCACTAGAGTATTTAATAAATCTCATTCATGAAATCTCTAGTGTGAGTAAATACCGCATGGTAAAGGTTGAATATAGTTCTTAATAAGCCCTATTATTGGAGGAAGTGACACGCGGTATCACTATGAATAGACTTACCTATGTGAATGTGAAATTCAGGCCGCTTTCTATGAGGTACAGACCGTCTCTGGAGCACTCATGAATTTCAGGATATAACGCATGCTCATTAATGCGTTGGAACAAAGAGACACTCTTTTATCAGAATAGTATATGTGATAACTCTGGTTACATCATGATGGGGTCCTTGGTTCGAGATTCATTCACCATAGCACCCTGATCAAACTTTGAGTTATTTACACTTAGTGGAAGTTCAAAGCCAAAAGCTACTTTCATTTATCTACGATTCCCTACGATGATTCTTAGTCCGTGTATGCATGAACTACGATGGCTTGATCCCCACAAGGGTATGTGGGCAATCACTTAGGTCGCCCAACCTCTTCATTCATTTGTTTTTTACATATAAAATGTTTTTCTGAAAAAATAGGGGAAAATTGTTATATATTTTTGCATAAAATTATATATTTTGTTATCGTATGCATTCGAGTTGTCGTAACAAAATTGGGTGTGAAGTGATGCGATTCAGATACATGAATCTATGAAGTGATGTGATTCGGATACATGAATCAGTGAAGTGATGCGAATAGAATTCATGCATCTGTGAAGAGATGCAATCAAATTCATGTATCTATGAAGTGATGTAGCTTTACGTCCGGATGCATGAATCTCCGAACGGATAGGACCAGTACCTTTTTTATCCTATAAATATGACTCAGTGCATACATGAAAATAAACAATATTCATTTTTGAAAGCATCATCAGAACTATTTTTTGAGTGTTCTCTGCTTTGATCAAACTAGTTACTGTTTGAATCATACACCTCCATTGTATCCTGAGAGAGATTTTCATGTAAACCCCAAGTGACTTTGTAGGGGAGAAACATCTCTCAAAATACAACGCAAATCGCGTGCCTTGGAGTATTGTTTTGTCGGTCCTTTTTCCCTAAGTATTAATTTTTTCCCAACATAATATTTTTTCGCTTATCAATGTGGTTAAGTTGAGACTTCCCTACCACGGAGTACTAGGTTCAAGTCTCATCAAAGCTTGTCTCCATAAAATGTTATTAATGGTAGTCACTGACTCATATTACTACTCATTTCGACTCAAAATATAAGTCATCGAAGCGTTTTTCTGTGACGCCCCCGAACCTCGGGTTCGGTAAGTAAGTCATAATGGATGCGGTCAACTGCTTAGTCCTTCATCTTCACATGGTCTAAAAGGGTTATCCAAGTTGATAATATCTTTATATCTCACACTTCTGATGAGATTATGTTTATTCCACCTTACCAATATGAGTTATTACATTTTCACCCAAATTAAAAAAAGTAGACGAATATTATAAATTTTGTATGGAGAAATAACTGAAATACCTTTGATAATCATTGATTCAATAACTACAGAGTAATGATAACGATACAATAATGATAATTGATAGGATTCGTTAAGATCAAGCGCTTATCGTTGTACTAAAACCAATTGGTTTTAATAGAACGGTAAGCGCTTGATCCTAACACAGTATCAGAATCAGAGGTCATGGGATCAAACCTTGGTTGAAATATTATCTAAAAAAATTGTGCATATGTTGGGAGAGATTGCCCACACTTGGGGAGGGGGGTGTTGGGAGAGATTGCCCACACTCTTGAATGAAAAATTGTACAAGTGTTGAGACAGATTGCCAACACTTGAAGTGGGTGTTGGGAGAGATTGACAACACTCTTGAATGTATAAAGAAATAAAGTAGCATATTTACTACTACCAATTGGTTTTAGTAGAATGGTAAGCACTTGATCGTAACATGGTAGGATCAAGCTTACCGTTCTACTAAAACCAATTGGTTGTAGTAAAGCCGCAACTATATATTCTTTTTACATTCAAGAGTGTGGGCAATCTCTCCTAACATCCCCCCTCAAGTGTGGGCAATCTGTCACAACACTTGCACAATTTATTTTTAAATAATGTTCAAACCAGGGTTTGATCTCATGACCTCTGACTCCGATACTATGTTAAGATCAAACGCTTACCTTTGTACTAAAACCAATTTGTTTTAGTAGAACGGTAAGCGCTTGATCCTAACATGATATCAGAGCCAGAGGTCATGGGATCGAACCCTGGTTGAAACATTATTTAAAAAATTGTGCAACCATTGGGAGAGATTGCTCACACTTGAGGGGGAGGGGGGTGTTGGGAGAGATTGCCCACACTCTTGATTGAAAAATTGTATAAGTGTTGGGTAGATTGTCCACACTTGTGGAGGGGTGTTGGGAGATATTTCCCACACTCTTGAATGTATAAATAAATAAAGTAGCACCTTTACTACTACCAAATGGTTTTAGTAGAATGGTAAGCGTTTGATCGTAACATGGCAGGATCAAGCGCTTACCGTTTTACTAAAATCAATTTGTGGTAGTAAAGGAACAACTATCTTTCTTTATACATTCAAGAGTGTGGGAAAACTCTCCCAACACCCCCTTCAAGTGTAGGCAATCTCTCCCAACACTTGAAAAATTTCTTTTTAAATAATGTTCCAACCAGGGTTCGATCTCGTGACATCTAGCTCCGATACCATGTTAAGATCAAGCGCTTACCATTGTACTAAAACCAATTGGTTTTTTTAGAACTGTAAGTTCTTGATCCTAACTTGGTATCAGTGCCAGAGCTCATGGGATCGAACCCTGGTTGAAACATTATTTAAAAAATTGTGCATCTGTTGGGACAGATTGCCCACACTTGAGGGGGGTGTTGGTAGAGATGAGTCTGATGAAAAGAACAACGGATTAGCCTCGAGATTGAAAGCTTCTTCTCCCTCTTTTTTTTTCTCCTGCGCCTCTCTTTCTGCGTCCCTCTCTCTTTTTTTTTTGTCAAAAACAACTAGGTTAAAATTAGGATTAGTTTTCCTTTTATAATCCCAATTACCTAATTATTTAAATATTTTCCTTAAAAAGAAAATCCTTGTTTATCCCTTTTTCTTTTCCTTTTTTTTTTCGAAAATCCTTTAATAAAAATATAACATAATATTCTGATTTTTGCTAAAAGACCGAATTGGCCTTTTTCAAAAATCGGGATATTACAAAAATGTTTCCAATGACGAGCTTCCCCCTGCTGGCCAGTAATTGTAGCTTTGTAAATTTGGTATAATTTTATATAACTTTTGGCTCCGCTATTTCTTAAACAATCAATCGTTCTGTACTGATTTGTGGCCACTTTCGGCCTTTGAATGCATGTTTATTTTCCGTATTGATTTTTCTTCAAGTATGATGTGGTTGCATCTTTATTTGTGCTCGAAATATTCCATCTTTCGAGTCCTCAATGTGAATCCGATATATATATAGATGGTTGATCATCATTTTTGTGTTTTGAATATAGGGAACAATGATGCAGCGCCCCTGGACCCATGATTTGTTCTATTACTTCTTTTCTTTTTTTTCCGACTCTTGATCCATGATTAGTTCAAGGATTTTTTCATTTTTTAAATTTAACGTTCTCCGTGCATCGCACGGGTTTCCTACTAGTATATATATGTATGTATATGTATACGGCCCCCTTTTTTTGGAGAGGTTGAGGGCGTTATACTTTGAGCTCGCTAAAATATTTGAAACATGATCATCTATTTTGAATCGGACCTGTTTGTCAAAACCATTAACTTGATCAGAGGATCTGATATGCGGCCTTTTTGTTTCAATCAAGATCGAAGGCGTTCTTTGGCGAGCTTGATTGATATAGATGGCGAGACCGAAAAACTTCGTGCGTGTTTGAAAATTACCATTTTCCGGCCCCCTTGTTTTAGACAAGATGGGGACCGCTTGACTGATAAGCTTGTCTAAAACAGATGTCGAGGCTGATACTTCTAACAATAACATTTGAACGCAAATACGTGATGTAAAATAGATCGGAGCATATGTAAAAATTGGAATATAACTAGCCCTGCTCCGCTTCAGTGGGTGGATTGGGTACTTGTACAAATGAGAAGCATAATTGTTAATGTTGTAATAAACTAGAAATAAGCTAATGATTAATACAAATGATAGATCTATCCTTCACTCATGGTGAAGTGAGTTTCCAAAATAAAGAAAGCGTAGCCACTTCGAGTTTGAATAAACAAGAGTGGTCACCAAAACCCGGAGCCGATTTACATTAATTACCTCTCTAAAATATCTGTTTAACTATGTTGATCTGACTCGAATCCACCGCAAACTCATTCTCGTCGGTTTGGGGCCTCTTGGAGTCAGGTATATTCCTCGTGATGTAATCAAGGAACATCTGAGGCCGACAGATTGCGATCCCAACTCCATCCTTGACATAAAAACTTCACTCTTCGGTGTAGTACAGAGGTGATCATCTAAAATTTCTTGAGGGTTGGGATCCCCAGGATCATGTTATAGTGTGAAGGAAGATCGACGACTAGGAGAGTTACGATTTTGGTCCGGCTGGGCTAGTAGTCGCCGATCAGAACGTCCAGCTCAATCGTGCCTTTGACTCGTACTTTATCATTTGAAAATACTATGAGAAAGTCCATATAGGGTTTTAGACTAGCTTCTCCATATTCAATTTGCTTCAGGAAGTCATAGTAGATGATGTCTCTACGGATCCTGTGTCAACCAAGACTTGATTGATCCCTCATTTCCAATACCGACTTTTATACTAAAATGGACCTCTATGGCGCCTTGTGGACTCGGCAGCTCGCTTCTTGTGAATATAATACCTTTTTTGGACTCTCCCAAAACAATCGGCCTCTCATATCCTTTAGCATTCAATAAGTTGATATGTGACTTGAGTTGGCTGTTACTTAGGTTTGGCCTTTATCCAACAATTATCGTAAGTTCTCTCTGGGGTACAGGGAGAAGTAAGTTTTCATAGGACCTCTTGCTATCCCAGTAAGGAAGCATGTGATGACATCGTTGTCTAGAATGTTCCTTGTCTGATCACATATTCTGAAGAATCTGTCATAATAGCTTCGACTCAACTTGTCTTCCCCTTGATGAACATCGTGCAGATCTTCAATTGTTTTCTTCGGTCTGCCCGTTGACTCAAACTCTATCAAAAATTCGCTTCTCATATCTTCCCAACTCTGAATTGTTCCCGATGGAAGGCTACGGATCCATGACGTAGCCCCGTCTACCATACTGCCTGCAAGGGCTACACACCAGGCGGACTAGTTTGGCTTTGCCAATATGATTTGGCTCATGAAAGACGTCAGCCAATCATAAGGGCAAGTTGTTCCTTGAGAGTAATCGTAACTTGGGTAATGAACATTACCCTCCGGTACTGACTTTAGAATTTTATCAGACAACATATTGACTCTCAAGGTCTGCAGGTCTTCTCTGTTGGCCTTGTCCTCTTCAACTCCTAAATTTCCTTTCTACATCCGCTCTATTCTATCGTCTTCAACAGGATTTACAGCTCTTCTTGGAACGTACTCTAATTTCTCATGATTGCGAGACTCTTCCTCTTGCTCACCCCGCCTATCTCTCATAACTTGGCGGGCATCACGATTGTCTCAACCCTCTATCCGCGACACAATGTTCCACTATGAATGATTGGGACCCAGACGCTCTATGATCGGTCTCTTTTCGTTGTTTCTCAGATGTTCCTGAGCTGACCTGCTTTCATTGCTCTTCTCGGGATCTTTCTTACGGCCCTGACCGGCCGATGAGGGAATGTGTTATTCTATCTCAATGGGTTTGGATCTGCTGTGATGACTTTTAGGTGGGTCCCAACATCAATGGGTTTGGATATGCTACCATGCTTTTGGGCTCTATCCAACAATTCTCGTAAGTTCTCTGTGGGGTGCAGGAAGAAGTCAATTTTCATGAGACCTCTTGCTATCCAAGTAAGAAAGCATGTGATGACATCGTTGTCTGGAATGTTCCTTGTCTGATCATATATTCTGATGAATCTGTCATAATAACTTCAAATCGACTTGCCTTCCTCTTGGCGAACATCGTGCAGATCTTCAATTGTTTTCTTCGGCATGCCTGCCGACTCAAACTCTATCAAAAATTTGCTTCTCAAATCTTCCCAACTCTGAATCGATCCCGGTGGAAGGTTACGGATCCATGACGCTACCCCGTCTTGCATACAGCCTACAAAGGCTACCCACCAGGTCGACTTGTTTGGCTTTGCTAATATGATTCGGCTCTTGAAAGACTTCAGCCCATCATAAAGGCAAGATGTTCCTTGATAGTAATTGTAACTCGCGTAATGAACATTACCCTCCGGTACTGACTTTAGAATTTTATCAGACAACATATTAACTCCCAAGGTCTACATGGTCTTCCCTGTTGGCCTTGTCCTCTTCAACTCCTCAATTTCCTTTCTACATCTGCTCTATTCTGTCGTCCTCAATAGGATTGACAGCTCTTCTTGGAACATACTCTGATTTCGCTTGATTGCGAGACTCTTCCTCTTGCTCACCCTGCCTATCTATCATGATTTGGCGGGCATCACGATTGTCTCGGCCCTCTCTTCACGGCACAACATTCCACTCTGAATGACTGGGACCCAGACACTGTATGATCGGTCTTTTTTCTTTGTTTTCCCGACATTCCAGAGTTGACCTTCTTTCATTGCTCTTCTCATAAGCTTTCTTACGGCCCTGACCAGCCGATGAGTGAATAATTTCTTCTATCTCAATGGGTTTGGATCTACTGCGTTGACTTTTAAGTGTGTCCTAACATTAGCATCGACAGTTAACGGGAATTGATCCAAGATCGGCATGAGAGATTGGCCCAGTGTGGCCAGACGAGTGTTGGTCAATACATCTTTTGCACATCATCGGCGTATACTTTTGTTGCCGTTACTTTAAGGTCCTCCTAAAATCCCTGTATCTTTTCTAGAATCTCCTCATGACTCCATTGTGGTCTCAATGTTCCAATAGCTGCCTTCACGCAGGCATGTCCAGTCCGGACCTGTTTCGTGGCTGCAGTGGCCTCTCTAGACTTAGTCCTTTGAGTTATAGTGCCCCGGGCATCATCGACCCTTAGCCTATCTTGTTGCTGGGATCGGTTCCAATGTGCGGTAAGATTCTTAAATGTTTCTTCCACGTGCTCTCCACGTGGCTGATTTTGTGTGGTCCTCTTTGTTAGAGTATGTGGTACCAACTTCTTGTCCTAACTACAAGTCATCTTGTACTAAATGTCTGCGCTAAAAGAAAAAAAGGTACTCTGACAACCAAGCAACTGTCCTCTGACACACAACAACCTTGTACTATCTGATCCGCCGATGGCGCTCTGAGTATTTTGTTGAAAATGACGTCTCCGGCAAGGTGGTGGCTGGAAATCAAAAAAATACAAAGAGAGTGGTGGTTATTCGAACGCAAACCCTTTGGACTATGTATTTTCTTCCTCAAAACACACAAAAATTCAGAAAATAAACTAAAAGTACAAGTTTTTACCGGAAAAGTGAGGTGAAAAGGGGTGAAGAGAACACCGGTGAGATTTTGGTGATAAACTTAACAAGAATTTACCGAGAGTGATTATTTCTTAAGTGCAAACTAAGTAGATCACGTGCTCTTGTTCACATACACAAATACAAAGCTCAAAAAGAACCAAAATATTTCTAAAAAGTCAAAAGTTCTGAACGAGAAATGAAGAACACGACTCCGATGAGTTCTTGGACAGAAACTCAACGAGATAGGGCATGATTCAAGCACTAACTCATGGGTTTTGTACAAGGCCGATGGAGTTTGCCTTTTGCTTGATGTTGAGAAGAAGCTTTCCTGATGACTGAGTGGATTCTAAGAGCTTTTTTTGGTAAAGAAGCTCTGAAAACCTGGAGAAGATGATGAAGATCTTTGTAGCGCCGTCGTAACAGATGATCCCTGTTGGTCCCTTGAATAGGCTGACACAAGTTTAGAGGGGGTGAATAAACTTGTCCTAAAAAACTGACTGTAAACTGAATCTTTGAAGAGATTGAGTTCAGCTTTAAACTTGTGTGGAGTTAAGCTAACTTAGCTGAGTATAAGTCAGAACTGACTTATCCTTAAATGAGTTAACCGGAAGTGGATTAAGTTAAGCCTTTATGAAAACTTGAGTTTATCAGATTGTTTAAATGGAACGCAATGCTGTGCTGACTCAGTTTCTTATGTTTGCTGAGTGTATGAACAGGTGCAATATAAACTTAGATGCAGTAATTAAATGTGTAAAGTAAGTAAGTAAATGAGACAGAGATTATAGATGTTTCAGGTGGTGTAATCCTGTTAGACCTCTCTACCTTTGTGATGTAGGAGGCCAAATTCACTATGTTCCTGAGGTTTACAGTTACAAGACACAAAGTAAATTCTAAACACTTGATTGTCCTTCACTAATCCCTAGCTTCACAATCTCCCAGCTTCAGTCTTCAATCGATAGAATTTTTGTTTAAACTAAGCTTGCTGCACTGGTCCTTCGAAGGTAGGATTGCCTCTTCACTAGTTCTACACAAACACAGTCTTCTTGACAGCACTCAACTGTCCTTCACACCTTCTTGGTGTTTCACGGTCTGAACCTTTGATAAAATAAAAGTTGAGACTTGAATTAGTAACTATGATTCAATTGTGCTTCGAGCTTCTTCTTCTAGATATGTATTATATGCTCAGGCTCTTTGTTTCTCTTCTAGTGTTGTTCTTGATCTTTCTTTGAATGCTTATGAACACTTAAAGAATTCTTGATCTTGATCTTGCAATAACATGCACATCAGGAGTTCTTTTTGATCAAATTTCCCCTTACTTGAATACAATTTATTTTAGAACTCCGTACTTCTTGTTGTGATAGAAGTAATATATTTATAGGGGTTTCTCCAATGGTTAGATGAAATCAAACGTTAGAACTTGAATTCTTGTATCCGTTAGTGGTCCTGTTTGTCCTGATGAATGTCAGTGTCCTTGCTGACATTTCTATGCGTCCAATAAGATTGTCCGCTTTATAACGGTCAAAATTTCTTTCAGCTTTCCTTGACCTCAACATGAAAACTTATCTTAGTCAGTTTTCAGCTTAAGAGCATTAACTTAGTTTTTACTCTTCTTCAAAAACTCAGTACTCCATTTTTCATCTGATTACTATTGACTTAATCAGAGTACACCAGAACTCATAAATCAGCTAAGATATCATTGTCATTATGATACTTAGTTCTTATTTCAAGATCCATAAAGTTAGTTCAGGTCATCATAGACTTTCTTGAATTCTAACTTTATAGTCTCGGCTTAGGTCTTCACAACTGAGTTTGAACCCTCAGTTCTTCAATCTTCAATAACTGAGTCTGAACCCTCAGTTCTTCAGTTCTAGGTAATTCAATCGAGTTTCTGTCCCTCAGTGAACTTACCTTCTTCAGTTCTTCAGTGGGTGTGCTCCTAGTCAGTTCTCAAAACTTGTTACTCTTTGGTTATGAACTTAGTTCAACAAGTCAGTTTCTCATTTTCTCAGTTCTGATCCTAGATCTATTACTGTTCTTGTCTGATTTAACTTGATTTCTAGACATCTTTTTGCTTTGCACTATAACAGCTAGTTATGACACTTCATCAATGGGGTTAAATATAACAATTAATATAACTGATGAATCATCATCAAAACATAAACTTTATTTCCGAAAATTTCCCCTTTTTTTATGATGTCAATACCCTCCTTAAAAGAAATGCAAAAAGATAAGGACAAAATAAAGTAAAGAACACAAAGAACTGAGAAACTGAGATTTTATTGATAACTGAGTTACCAAGTATTAGAATACCAGTACATGAAAAGAAACTAAGTTCCAGCTTCTTCTCCTATCCCTTGAACAACTTCCCTTAACTTGTTGTCAAAGATTTCAGTAGCTTCTTTCACAGCAATGTTAGTTTCTGTGCTCAATTTCATGGATGTTTGCCCATATGGTCCATGAACCTGTCATACTGTGCTTGATGAAAAACTTTGTTTTGAATAATACAGCAAATACGAAAACAACTCTCCTTAATCTTTCACTTGTGGCCGTTTTTAGTAAATTCTGAACAAACTCAGGTTCAGTCTTTTCAACCTGATCTTAGGCCTTATCTAGAGTACCATTTCTTTCCCATTTGCCCAGTTTGTTCCAATAGTGTACAAGAATATTTTGCATGTCCAGAAACGTCTCTAAGGCTTGTTCCCTTGATACTCTTTCTTAAGTAGGTAGATCTTGGAAAACATTATACAGATGTGAACCTAGAGCGAGTCTTTTCTCAGTTGGTTCTGAGAACTTTGCAATCAGTTTTATTTCTTCATCAATAAACTCACCTCTAGCTTCCTTCAATTCAGTCAGTTTCTCATCAATACATCCAAGAACTTGAGGCATATCAACAGCATTGACTTTTAGCAGGTCCAAACTTTCCCTCTTATTGACATCATCTTTGTTGATCAAACTCCTGATGTAAGAGTTCAGGTGCTACTGATTTGATGCCAATATGGTTTGTGCAACAACTGAGTCCTTCATTGCATTCTCCAGTAAATCAGTCTATCAACCATGTTGTTCAGAATGCCTTCCAATCTTCCTTGTGTCTCAGTTTTTCTTACGTCAGATTCAATGGTTGTTTTCCTGATGGCGATTAAAGTGTCATGACAGTATTCCTTGACACTGTTTAGTCTCTTTTCCATGTTCTCTCTTTCAGTTCTGCTTTCCTCCATTGACTTCAATACTTTTCCAAATACACTTAGATCATCTTTTTAAATCCTCACAAGCTCATTGAAGTAGAATCTAATGGTATCAGCTTGTGTAGGCACTTCACTTTTATTTTCAGTTTTACCTTTGTCAGCTCCAGGTAATTTGACAGCTTCAGTCTGAGATTTGCTTACAACATTCTCAGTAGTCTTTAATTCTTTAAGAGGAGAGGAAGCAACAAGTTTTAGTTTATCTTTGAAGTCCTCGGTT